>HG995345.1:3975281-4575281 GCA_905333045.1 Lysandra bellargus | reverse complement strand
AACGTTGCTTTGGCATAATATATTTGCCATATTATTTGCTTTGCTATAATATATTTGCCATATTATTTTATTGAAGTAACTAAATAAGTATGTCACCATGGCAACGTCGATCGCTATTCCGTCGCACAAACAATGGTCGCCGTCAGTCTCAAGTTGTCATAATTTACTATTATTTATTCAACAAATGCACTTATAAATCTAATATAAAGTACCGAGTAGCCGATTCTCAGACCTACTGAATATGCACATAAAATTTGGTAAAAATCAGTAAAGCCGTTTCGGAGGAGTTCGTGGACTAACATTGTGACACGAGAATTTTATATATAAGAAGAAAAGAATACCATGACATCAAAAGGCAGCAATAATGTCACTAAGCTTAGCAGGGGTTCCTACTTTGAAAAGGACTGGAAAATTAAAACATAATAAACAATCAGGATATTATGTACGGCCAGACCTAAACCCTTTACCGGGATCAAAACATTCGTAAGAATGACTAAAGTTTTTCTGTGTGAAGGTTTTTTGCATTACATTAATAATTATTAGCTTGTTATCAACGTACTTGCTTTGTAAACATGTCGCTATTTTCAGAAAAACATGATACATTCTTTCGATATAAAAAATAGACTATGAACTATCACACAAGTTGATTCCGAAAGCAGATGGTGGACCTAGTTAGTTTGGTCGCGTTACATCAAACCCAGCCGGCAGATCACTGCTATCATTGAATTGACATAATTCGACAAAGGGCCGGGACACAAAAACACGGCACGACATCGTATGGTACGGCGCCGTGCCGTGGGTTTATTACGACGCGCATACATGGCAATTAATTAAACGTAAGTATCTGTTTCTTGAGTCTTGAGTATTGCCAGAAAACAACCGAACCGTATGTTTTCTGGCAATAAAAGTAATTTTTATCTGCGTGGTCTAATGCTAAATATCAAAATGATTCCAAGAGTTTTAGATGTCCTTTCGATTATGTTCCTATTGTTAAGTTTACTTAAATTAAATTCGATTCAATTCGACATCCACTTGAAAATAGTCTTAATTAAGATTTTACGAAGGCGTAATTTTAATAAATCAGTATATAAAATAACTAGATGACGCCCGCAACTCCGCTGCGCCAAAATTCGTTTATCGCGAGGGAACCGTACATTTTCCGGGATAAAAAGTATCCTATGTCCTTTCACGGGACTCAAAGTGTATCCATACAAAGTTTCAGCAAAATCGGTTCAGCGATTTGGGCGTGAAGATGTAACAGACAGACAGAAAGACACACTTTCGCATTTATAATATTAGTATGGATCGCGTCCATACACAACTCATTCAAATAAAAACAGCAGTGAAGTGCAACATTTCTTGATTTAGAATTTCTCAAAAATTCAAGTCTGAGAGCCAGGGCTTTAACAAAGTGCCCTCACTCGGAGATCTCAGAAGGAAATAACGAGCGACCGCCGCCTTCCAGACTACAAATTATTCCGAACTTTACAATGTTATGTTTCAAAGTATTTTATCTAAAAGTTAGGAGTATATGGGAACTTATTATGTTTTTCACTTACGTTTACACATAGTCCAGATGTAAAAACAACTTTTATGTAAGTGCTCGCGTCTTCGTTTGGACAGAAACAATTATATTACATAGCGTTCAGTTTGCTGTAATATAACTATCGACTTTAAATATCTTACCACAAGAAACTAAACATAATATTCTGTTGAACAGTTGTTTTGAGACCATTTTGTACTGAATTTTTCTCTAATCAACTGTTCAACAGGTGTTTAAATCTTGTGTAGTAAGACCGTATAATATGTCCCGCTAAAGCATGAAGGGGCAACAGACAGATGGCCAACTTTACTCATATTATGGATAAGGATATATATAGGATAAGGATTATATGGATAAGGATTAATAAAATTGTAACTCTTATTTCATTACACTTTTTTGCAAAATAACTACTTGCCTTACAAACAGTTTTTGTCAACGTTTGTAAATTACAGAGTGTAATATAAAAGAAAATAGAGATATTTTTATTATCGAATACAAAGATAATAGCTATTAGCTAAATACATTATCCAAAAGTATTTCATATCTGTTTAAATATAATAATATATTGTATTTTATGAGCTTCCCGCAAAAAACTACGCTGCAAACGGCCTTAGGGGATGGGGGTATAATATACCCCTACGATTACGGAGTGGGGTAGAAAGTGCCCCCAACTCACGAGGGGTAGATTTAGGGGGTCTCTGTGGACACATGAAGGGTTGTATCAGTCCCTATGATAACATTGTTATGTTAACATAGTAAGCCAGTTTTTCTGAAGTAAACTGCAATACATACTATATCATGTATTTAACTTAGAGAATGAAGACGTGAGGTACAGCCCCGGATCTAGGGGGGGCAAGCCGGGGCCCATGCCCTGGGCGGCAAATTCAGGGGGCGGCAAAATTCACACTTCACGGACCAATGGACAACTCATCATTTATTTAAATTTGACCACGGAACAAGTACAGCAATTTCATGGCCATATCAACTTGACCGATACCCTGAGTGCGGAGTGAGACGTGCTGCACGAACATTTATTATTCGCGAGGCGCGTTCAAAATACGCGCCCGGCTCCCGCTCGCCTGCAGGAATCGCAGAGCTCGTTTTAGCAAACTAAAACTGGTTAAAAATTATTTCCGATCTTCTGAGCCAGGAACGCTTATCGGGTCTTGCAATTTTAGCGATAGAAAAACGTATTGCATACAAGTTAAATTATGACAAGGCGATTTATTTGCTGAACAAAAAGCTCGAAGAGTAAAATTGTAATTTCAATTCACAAATTTAATAATTTATTTGATTTTTGTTTTTATTATGCATATTTATTTTTATTTTAAACCCTACCCTGTTAAATATATCCTACATATTGATAGCTGAAATTATATGGATGATTAAGGTGAAAATAAACATAAGTAGGTAGGCAGGGCGCCGAAGCGGCGTTTGCATTAGCCGATACCCCTCCATGGGACCTGGAAGCCCGTGTGCAGGCGGAAGTCTATTCCCGCATAGCAGCAGGAAAGGAAAGAGGGGAACGGGTGCCACTAGATCTAGCAGTCCCTTGGCGTCGCCAAGCGCGAATGCTGATAATGCGCACCTGGCAAAACCAAATGGCATCTTCAACTGCCGGTCACAGAGTTGTTGCAGCAATTCGGCCAGCTCTGGAGGATTGGGTGGCGGAGCGTAATGGCACTCTCTCTTACCGGATGGTGCAGATGCTGTCAGGACATGGGTGTTTCGGCCACTACCTGCACTATACGGCCAGACGGTAGCCAACGCCCCAGTGCCATCATTGTACGGACGAGGATGACACGGTGCAGCACACCTTCGCTGCCCAGCCTGGGTCGCACAACGGGCAGAACTCTGCGCCGCTATAAGACCAGACCTGACACTCCCGGACATACTAAGAGCAATTTAGTTCGGTCGAGAGAAGCCTGGCAGGCGGCCTCTACTTTCTGCGAGTCCATCATGACACAGAAGGAGGCCGCTGAGAAAAATCGGAAAGCCGATGAAGCAGCTGACCCGATAAGGAGAAGACGCGGAGGACGAAGACGCGCTCAACATGAGCGGCTTCTCCCGACATAATAGGGCTCGGGCGATGGATTGGGAATCCGTCGCCTATCGCACGAGCTTTTCCAGTAGAAGAGCGCCCGGAGCCCCGGACCGCTCTCCCGGAGAAAGCGGTAGAAGCTGCGCTGATGGTTCTGCTGGTAGAGCAGATGCCGCTGTCTGGGCTGCTGCAGTTATCGCCTCAGGCGGGTCCAGCAGGTCCAACGGCTCAGCGACACGCGGAGAGGAGGCACCGTTGGGTTTTAGTGGGTAACCAAGGGTGCTCCTCCTTACCGCAGCACCCGAGTAGTCTCACATAATATCAAGAAATCATCAAGCATTTCCGCACGGCAAAAAAAGGCGGGGCGGCATTTTTCAGTTTTTGCCCCGCCTAAAAAAAATTGAAGATCCGGGGCTGGTGAGGTATGTAATCTATTCATGTTCCGAAACTTTTATCACATAAATAAAATAAATGATGACGACCTCTGTGGCTCAATGGGTAGAGTGTGTGGCAGCTCAAGCCAGGGGTCGCGGGTTCGAATCCCGCCGACGGAACAAAAAGTTTTTCAATGTTCCTGGGTCATGGGTGTGTATTAAATATGTGTATGATCTAATAAAAATCTTAAATATATGTATAGTATGAAAGTATTAAATATATTTCCGTTGTCTGGTACCCGTAACACAAGTCCTTCAGGTACTTAACACGGGGCCAGATTGACGTGGTGTAAAGCGTCCATAGATATTATTATTATTATTATTAAATATTTCCTGTGTAACACTGTATTGAAGCGTGCAGAGTCGAATTAGGACAAAAACACAAAATTATACGCTTAAAATACAGATTCTATTGTATTATAAACGTATAATTCTGCATTAGTATACAGTGTTTATTGTAACGTGTTTAAAGACCTATAAAACAGCTCGATTGATTTCCATGAAATTTAACATGTGATAGAGAAAATAATTTGTTTTTAATACCCCTAAAATATGCAAATGACGCTAAATATACCCGATTTTCCGTCGTATTATTAATACATCCTTTAAAAATAGGTACATAACTACATTTCACATTCAGCTAAATATTTAATAATTAACTAGCTGTCCTGGTGAACTTCGTGTCCCTTTAAAACCTTCCCTGGACTTATACGAATATTTTAAGACGAAAATCAGCCCAATCCGTTCAGCCGTTTTCGAGTTTTAATGCGACTAACACATTTGAAAATCCATTATTATATATAAGACTAGCTGTCCCGGTGAACTTTGTGTCACTTTAAAACCTTCCCTGGACTTCTACGAATATTTTAAGACTAAGATCATCCCAATCCGTTCAGCCGTTTTCGAGTTTTAGCGCGACTAACACATTTGAAAATCCATTTATATATATAAGAATATACCTATATTAGATAATTAAATTATTCTATTAATTTCTACACTAATTACTATTAATTATTAAACCATACAACAAAGACGGTGTTAAGCGTACCATCACGACATAATGTTTCCAGTTGGAGTTGGACGCATTCCAACTTGTTGCTGTGCCATTTGCGCGGGTCGTTTAGTCGCCTATTTATTAAACGTAGCTTGTGAATCGTTTAAAGTTATAGAGTTTAGTTTTGAAGAATAATTTGTAGATAAGATGATGAATGAATAAACAGTTTATAGTAATGCTTGTGGCGCGGGAACATAAAATAGCTTTTTCAAGATTTAAAGTATATTAGTAACGAATTTCATCAAATCGAAATCAGTTCAGCTGTTTGAGCGTCGTAAGGCAGACAGAATTGAGTAAACTTATGAAAAACATATATAACTAGTAAATATATGGAAATAGTGTAAATTCGCCAACATTTATCATCTCAAAGTGTCTTCGTACTAAATTTCAGCATAGTTTTGCTTTGATTTATAATATAAAATATTAGTATAGATTGACTATGTTGAATAGGCTTACAATCGCCAAAATAATATATCATACACATATTTACACGGGCCAACTGAGTTTTGAGCAGATAACTCACGACTAACTCGAATTACGCTTATGAAGATGAAGTTTTATTCATTCTATAATTTCAAATCTATATATTTAAGCTGTATGATTCGTAATATTCTTAACCGACTTCCAAAAACGAGAAGTATCTATTTTTTAACCGACTTCCAAAAAACGAGGAGGTTATATGTTCGGCTGTGGATATTTTTTTTTTTTTTTTTTTTTTATTTTTGTATGTTCAACGATTACTCCGCCGTTTGTGAACCGATTTTCGAAATTTTTGTTTTGTTGTATTAGGTTTCACTCCAATTTGGTACCATGTTCACAAAAGTGGTGACCTGATGATGGGATCCATGAGTAATCGAGGGAACTCCTCGAAATTTATATGGAAACATATGGTGATTTTGGTTTTATGTGAAGTGTACTAAGAATATGCTACCAAAAAGTCAAATATTGGGTCAAGGTATACCATGGTTTCGAAGATGCTGAGAGAACTCCTGACTCCTTATAGATACACGTTTGGGAGTTTCGGCGTTGTTTTAAGAACAGAAGGCATATGCTACTATGCAATTTATATTCATCATCATAATCATCATCATCATCATCGTCATCATCATCATTACCACGTCGTGTTAAGGTCACCAATGTCTCATGGCACAGACTAGATAATAGTACAAGGCATAGGTATGGATATACTAATAATAATAATTATGTACTGTATAACAACACCTGTTTATTTAATACATGACGGCGGTCGGCGCCGTAGAGGCGACGGCGTCGCCGCCGCGCGGCGCATGGCGGCAGACGACAGATCGAATCCTTTACTAACTACTTTATATACAGATCGAATACTTTATTAACTACTTTATAAAATTTAAATAGACAAATAGAATTGAAATAAAGTTATTGTAAAAAGAGCATTTAAACAAAACAAAGTCATTAAGAGTCTTTTTAATTAGTTATACTTATTAATCGATAGATGGCGCACTAAGTATCGATTTGAATTCTTTATTACAAGAACAGCTGTCAATAATTATGATAATATTAAATATTATGAGTAGCTACGCTACATCCTATGCAAGTTTATACAATTTTTTATTTGATAGATCCTTCGATCGTGGAAAAACGAGACACAATAGCCTTTCTATTGTTATCGCAATCGCCGGTGACCGCTTGGGGCTTGAAGCATTAAAATTGTTAAATTACTTAGCACAATATGTTCACTTCACTGATAATAGGTATATTATTTTGTGAGTGTGAGTTGTGACTCTTAACAAATTGTAATAAGATACTTAGGTAAAATATACGCGAAGGTTTATCTACTAGTGTAACTAAAAAGAGTGAAATTATTATTATTTTTAACAAAAAATTAAAACCGACTTCCAAGGTAAAAACAATAATAACATTAATATGAACTAAAAAGTATTAAATAATTTCTACTATCTAATAGTGCCTTTTTCCGAATTCGGCTAAACCTCAACTATTTCTGTACTCAATCTTCATAATTTTGAAGTCGGTGCCAGTTCCAAAAGTTTCAAATATTCTGTCATAGGACTGAAGTTTCAGCTATCTGGTACCGACTTCAAAATTATGAAGATTGAGTACAGAAATAGTTGAGGTTTAGCCGAATTCGGAAAAAGGCACTATTAGATAGTAGAAATTATTTAATACTTTTTAGTTCATATTAATGTTATTATTGTTTTTACCTTGGAAGTCGGTTTTAATTTTTTGTTAAAAATAATAATAATAAACGTAAATGTTTTCATTTTTATTATTTTATGGGCGCTCAAAATACGTGTATTTATGTGCAGTTCATTCTTTATACAATTGTTTGAAATTCCGGCAGCTATCTGTGTTTTTGTTTGCGAATGTAAACAATGCTAACATTTCTATGGAAATATCAAAATTTATTCCGTTCGTGTCAGGTAAGCCGTCGTTTGTTTTCATTTCGCAGGACATTCCCTATGTTTACCCTTTTTATGGTTGTACCATGAAATATTGCCCTACTGTGGTTCCAATATGGGACTATTACGCAAAAGTTGGAGCAGAGGGCGCTACTAACAAATATAGTAAACAATCCAATCAAAATCTGACGTGAGCCACATGTCATTTTAACAGAAACGTTGTTAAACCTTTTTTACTATCTGTGCTAGTGCTGCCTCTGGCATGTAAATATTTGAATCATTTCATAACTAAAGTAGGCCAAAAGTTAATAAAATAGCCGAAATTTTCTGGAAGAAAATTCGTGTTTTTACACGAATATTTTATTTACAATTCAAATTCCTTTGAATATTTTCCAGACCAAAGCCACGTTCTTTTATTTTTCTATTTATATCCACGAAGAGTTGCTGAAATTCGTAGTGCGCTTTTATTTCAGCAGAATCTCTAATTCTGAGAAACTTTGACGCTAAGCCACTTGTTTGATTTGAACAAATATTTTTTTTATCTCCTTAGGCTTCTTACAGACGAACAGCACTTGCCAATGGCAGATACAAGCTACAACTGCAGCCGTTGCACAGTGCACATTGACGCCAGCCGTTGGCAAGTGCCGTTCGTTTGTGAGACGCCTAACACTAACTTCTGCTCATACCGAAAAAAATATCCATAGCCGAACATAGAACCTCCAACTTTCTTGGAAAGGTAATAAAAAGAAACGTGACGTGACTAGGCTTTAGATAAAAGTAATAAAATATCAAATGTCAAACCTGTCACCTAGACTTGGCCTTTGTGTCGCCATTATTTCTGAACCGGAATCGAGAATTGACTCGTAGACTTAGAATTTTGCTTCCTCCTCTAGTCATATTCCTAACGTCTGAGAGCCGGGACACAAAAAATCCACGACGCGCGTCGTAAAAAACACGGCACGGCGTCGTACGGCGTCGTACGACGTCGCCTCATCTTGAATTTCTACGTGAGGGCCGGGACACAAAAACACGGCACGACGTCGTACGGCGTCGTACGGCGCCGTATCGGACGCGCGTCGTAAAAAACCACGGCACGGCGCCGTACGGCGTCGTACGACGCCGTGCCGTAGAAACTCATCTTGAATATCTACGTAAGTTTCTACGGCACGACGTCGTACGACGCCGTACGGCGCCGTGCCGTGGTTTTTTACGACGTCGTGCCGTGTTTTTGTGTCCCGGCTCTGAGTTTCTACGACGCGACGTTTTTGTGTCCCGGCCCTCAGGGTTATATAATCTCCTCAGCCCTTTTCCTTGTTCTCAGATTTTATGAAAGTCCACAAACTTTTTTATCGTGTCGTCATAATATTATCGTGAGCCACTGGAAAGAAAAAATGACGCCCAAACTGGGCACCTAATGTTGCGAAATTGGAGCCATATATTTTCGTCATCATTTTTTAGACCTTTCGCCACTCTGAAATTCCGTCAGATATTTTTCTTCTGATGTCGAATCCCTTTAGAAATATTTTCCAAGCCACGAGTTACGGTGCGAGTAAACAAAGTAGCAAACAATATATTTCCATTAGCTGCGAACATAAGAGGACGGTTACATAACATAAGTGTACACTGTACACTTCTGCACTCATGAATTTATTTATGTGATCTCGAGTTATACACTTTCTTATCATTGTAATCCATACTAATGTACTAAAATATACTAATATTACGAATATCTGTATGTCCGTCTGTTTGTATGTCTCTACCTACCTCTATACGCCCAAACTGATTTTGCTGAATTTAGTATGGACTAAGGCTAGATGTGCCCTGGGTTCCTGTTGGAAGCTTGTCAGCTCTAAATGGGGTATTCGGCCGAGGGCAATGCTATGGCTATATACAGCCATAGTGAGACCGATTACCACATATGGCTGCGTTGTGTGGCATAAAAAGGCTGAACAAGTAAACTGTAATACAAGTCTAAACAGCGTACAGAGACTGGCATGTCTAATAATCACGGGTGCACTCTCGTCAACACCCACCGCTTCCCTCGAGGCCCTGATCAATTTAACTCCGCTTTCTCTGCTTGTTCAGATGGAGGCCAAAAAGGTGGCTCTCAGGGCCAGGACGGCGGGCAGGACGAACTGGGTCTCGACCCCATTTCGACAGCTGGAACAGTCTCTCAGCTGACCTGTCATGGCCATGCCATCAGATGCCATGATCAAGGTGCATAGCTTTTCGAAGCAATATCACGTTTTTATACCTTCCAGGGAGGACTGGGAAAGGAAAATCCAAATCGACGTCCGCCCTAGCGACATAGTTTGGTTCACGGATGGATCAAGGAAAGACAACCGTGCGGGAGCCGGATTCTACGGAGGCAGGCCACCAAGGGGCAAATAGTTTGGGGGAGTTTACGACCGTGTTTCAGGCTGAAGTCTTCGCTATCCTCGGTTGTTCACTAGAAAGCCTGGAGATGGCCCTAGTTAATAAAAACGTCTTTATCTTCTCCGATAGTCAAGCTGCACTTAAAGCACTGACTGCCGCAGAAGTCTCGTCCAAATTAGTTCTGGAATGCATTGAGACGTTAAACATACTAGGCAGGAACAACAACATCCGCCTAGTATGGGTCCCGGGCCACAGTAACGTCCCCGGCAATGAAACCGCTGACGAACTAGCTAGGCTTGGGGTCGAGAGTCTCATATATGGCCCGGAACCAGTCTGTGGTATAACTCCCACTACCACAAAGCAAGTGCTCAAGGATGTGGGGTCACAGACTATGCAGGAAGCAATGGGCTGAGACCCCTGGCCTTGAACACTCCAAGGCACTAATTCCTGGCTTCAACAAGAAACTATCAGAATTAGTGCTCACCTTGGGTAGGAACCAATTAAGAATCCTTACCTAAAGCCTACCTGAAGCCTAACTGGGCACTGCAAGCTCAACAAACACCTTAACAGAATGGGTATTTGTAGCATAACGACTTGCAGATTCTGTGAGGAGGAGGATGAAACACCTATTCACCTTCTCCTCGACTGTCCTGCTCTACTACAGAGCAGGAACAGGCACCTTGGTCGCCACGAATACTCATCCTCAGAGGAAATTCGTGGCACCAACCCCAACCATATCGTTCAATTTATGAGCAGTATTGGGTTGGGGCTGATTCTCTAGTGCGAAGGAGTCACAATAGATCCTCATGGGTCGCAGTGACGCTAGGGCTATAGCGACCTGCCTTCTCTAAAAAAAAAATGGACTATGGAGATACTTTGAGTCCCGGAAAAGGACACAAGATACATTTTATCCCGGAAAAATGTTAATTTTGGCGTAATGGAGTTACGGGCTTCATCTAGTTACTTTTATAAATAAGCAAAAAATTATATAATTTCATTAAGAATGGTATATTAAATATTTCGTACTCTGTGGACAGTGCTGTGGGCTACACTATTCTTATTATTGTAAGTACTTCGTTTATGCTGTAATATTAATTATTATTCTATCTACATAGTGTAGCTGTTTACTGTTCTTTTGTAATAAAAAAATAAATAAAAATAAAATAAAATTTAAGTAGGTGTTTCATGAAATAAATAACATTGCAATGCAAGGTTTTTCAACATTGTTTCTGACGTTAATAAGTTTCTGAAAATGTAAAAGTTTCAAGAACACTACCAGCGGAATTCTGAGCGTTCTATTTATTGAGTTTTGTAAAATTACACAGTAGACTTTTGTTCAGTGCACGAAGCGTTTTACTCAGCAATTTTGTGCTAATTCAATAGCTTTTGGAAATATAGCACACTCTACCACACTAGATAACGCCCCCAGCTCCGTTGCACAGAATTTCTTTATAGCGCATGAACCGTGCATTTTGCTGGGACAAAAAGTATCCTATAGGATACTTTTTGTCCCAGCAAAATGCACGAAAGATATATCTTTTCCCTGGTTCTCCACACCAAATTTCATCAAAATCGGTTCTTCGGTTTAAAGCGTGAAGAGATAACAGATGGACACACTTTCGTATTTATTGAAACGAAGTTCCTTAACTCGCGTTCGGCGTAAATCTTGAAGGCTAGACAGAACGACATTTGACCTTGATTTGACCTCGACACTTTTTTACCAGTACCTGCACGGTAGGGACAGAGGGCGTTGATAGTAAGTATTCCTAAGCGTCAACTAGATGGCGTTTTTTTTTTTAAATAAACAGCGACGCGTTGTAAGTATTCCTGGGTATCAATAGATGGCGTTTTTTAAAATAATACTACAGGTTTTTTGAACATAAGAAATAACTTCGCTCCATTCGGGTGTCCTTTGACACCTCTCAAGATTTTATTATAATTATATATGGATAGTATGGAAGTATGGATATTATAACAATCTTGAATTTACGGCGCACACAATAACGTGATTTCAAATAACTTTTTGTAGCAAAACTATGTCACAATTACCTCTTTATAATGAATTATGTACCTAGTTGTAATTTATTGGATGGTTGCAAGTAGGTACTCGTAGAAAGATCTAAACAAAATATAATTAGAAATTATTAGGTCAAGAGTACAGGGTAAACTATGCTCTTACAAATACAATTTTAACAATATATTTTTAACGATACTAATTGTAAGTGTTGTGCTATCATTTGAGGTAACAATACATTTTTATAGAGTTTTTGGAAAGGGAAGTGTATGTATATTGTTATTTCTAGGTTTATAGGTTTAAATGGGTTTAATGAGGTTACAATTTCTTTATCGGCGTTGTGCATTACTTTGCGATTGACAAAAATATTAATTGGTAGTCGCCGGGACGCTTGCCTAATGCCATGTATAATAAATAAATAAAGTAAAAATAACTCAAATATAATTTTTAATGATGTAGGGAAATTGTCGCTTCCTCGGCGACAAACCGCAATGTGACGTAACTGTTGTCAGTAGAGACAATTCGACCACAGCACTGTTATAACTAACCCTTTGGCTATGGCTGGTTATAGTAACTAAACGGTTAGTTATAATTCGTATGGGGAACGCGCACGAAATATAGACGTCAGCGCATAACAAGTAAATAATATATTAGATTCAGTACACAGTAATAAAAAAGTGATAATATGTACTTTAGGTTGTGTATGTGTCCCTTATAGTTCACTGTGAAAGTAGTAGCCCTGAAAGAGTATTTTTTTGTGGTTTGTATGGCCAAGCGCTCCAGCGTCATGAGTTTGCCCAATCGGAAATTAAAACAAGTTACTAATTCAGCGCTGCTGCTTTCAGAATGAATTCTATACAGGGGGCTCATACACATCCTAAAGTATTAAAATTGCTTTATTACACCCTGTAGATATTCTGTTACCAATAAAAATATTTACACGGATAATAACTACTACACAAGGCTAAAGTTGTACAAAGCTTGAACAAACGCAACTTGTAGTCCCAATCTGTTGATTATAATTATATCTAGGTAGGCAGTATACAATTTATCCGAATTATCCAATAAAGATCCGGATACGTGTGGAATATTCAGGATTATCACCTGACCCGAATACGTATACAGTTCTAACTTATTTTACCTGTCAGTTTCAATGATATTGACCCTTATGTCGTCCGCATAAGGTCCCGTTAAAGCTAAAATTGCCGAGAACATGTACGCGATCGATAACTTCTCCACCTCTAAAATTATCCCCTACAGCCTTCGAGATGGTTTGCACTAGATAAAGAGTTTTAAACATTAAGGGCCTGTTTCACCGCTTCCTGATAAGGTGCCCGATAGGCTTATTTGACAGATTCTCCATACTCTATGTGTCAAGTTAAGCGGTGGATAGCCTTATCAGGAAGCGGAACTTCCTGATAAATGCCGAATAGGCTATCCACCATAGGTGGTGGTCAAGTTAAGAATTGACAGATAAAGTATGGAAAATCTGTCAAAAAGGTTGTGAATAGCCTATTCGACACTTTAACAGAAAGTGAACAGAAAGTGGTGAAACAGGCCCTAAATCGACAATTTTAATTCTGATGGATTTTTTTGGGTGGGTTGAGAATAAACGAAGATGAAAGTGGATGAAGAAAAAAATTTGTGTTTTTTTTGCATAAATAGAGGCTTTAGGACCAGGAAAATGATATGAAACAAAAAAATAGAGGATTTTTTGTATTGATTAGGTATAATGAAGAAGACAAGTTATAGGGTTGGTTCAAATTATACGGGGGGAAAATTAGTAACTGCTCTAATTATTTGAATACTAGATGACGCCCGCAACTCCGTTGCGCCAAAACTCATTTATCGCGCGGGAACCGTACATTTTTCCGGGACAAAAAGTATCCTATGTCCTGTCCCGGGACTCAAAGTATCACCATGCCAAATTTCAGCGAAATCGGTTCAGGGGTTTGGGCGTGAAGAGGTAACAGACAGACAGACAGACAGACACACTTTCTTGAATTTCATTTTTTTATAATATTAGTATGGATATGGAAGTATGGATGTTAGTTACCAATTTTTATAAGTCTCACGTCTACAATTGTGAGGCTATTGAAGTATCACGGAATTTTTTTCAAGTATTGTTTTGGTTTTTGACTTTTGTCGAATTCAGCGGAAGTATCCACAGATACCGTTTGACTCGGATTCAAAAACTTTTTTAATTACGATACCCACAGGTTGACGTGTCTAAATCGATTTTCTGTGGTGACGAGGACGCGAAGATATGGTGAAGCCGAACCGAAGCCGAATAATCCTACGGGGGCTCGGTCTTTTCCTTAAAGGATTAGGTCCAAATTGGGCAAATTTTAAAAGCCAACGCAAATAAACCCATTATTTAAATAGAACATAATCTAAGGAATAATTTTTATTATTACACCACAGTTCTAAGTCAAGTCTCCGAGTACTTAGTTATTCAAGTTCAAACTTTTTTTATAACATAATATTATGCAATAAAACTTATTTTAATTAATAGCAATAAGTAATCGATCTCAACGTCCCTATCCGAGTCATAAAACATGTTAGAGGTCAAATACCTACAAATGATTTGGAAAAATTCAAAGAAAGAGAGAACCTCTACGTGCTCGAGGCTTGCAGGGCACAACTCATTGCTTACTTGGAATACTAAGCAAATGCCGTGCGTACCCCAAGTACGTAGAGTATCCGCCTTCCTTCGAGTTTTTTCAAACCATTTGCAGGTCCGTTACGTTACGTACCATTTGTAGGCCTCCAATATGTTCTATGACTCGGATAGGGACGTTGGGATCGATAACTTATTGCTTTTAATTAATAAAATAAGTTTTATTACATACAAGCTTTTGCCCACGGCTTCGCTCGCGTTAAGAAGTATTATTAAATACAAACTTTCATCCCCTATTTCAACCCCTTGGGGTTGGAATTTATCAAAATCCTTTCTTAGCGGATGCCTATGTCATAACCTCTACCTGCTTGCAAAATTTCAGCCCGACCCATCCAGTGGTTTGGGTTGTGCGTTGATAGATCACCATTCACCTTTGAGTTTTATATAAATATATTAAATATTAATATTAATTATATTATAATATATCTTATATCTTTAAGCGAGCAATTCTTGTATATATATACTATAATATATAATTGGAATCTCAGAATCGGCTCCAACGATTTCATGAAATTTAGTATATAATATGGGTTTTCGGGGGCGATAAATCGATCTAGCTAGGAATTATTTTTAGAAAATGTCATTGTATTCGTGTTTTATCGAATACCGAGCAAAGCTCGGTCAAATAGCTAGTATTATATATTATATAGATGTTATAAAAAAAGTTTGACCTTGAATAACAACTCGGAGACTTGACTTATAACTTTGGTGTAATAATAAAAATTATTCCTTAGATTATGTTCTATTTAAATAATGGGTTTATTTGCGTTGGCCGGCACTTTTAAAATTAGCCAAAAATTGTATGGACGTTGGATCTTGTCCTTTAACAACTTCCTATTTAGCTATTTTACTGTGTGAGGGTTCTGAAATATAACCCAGTATTCTAGATAGTGCTCATGACGTCTACAATCAATCGACGCCATACTGTTGATTCGTTTCGAAATATACGCCAGTGCATTGACGTCGTCACACTTGCTTCACCTGTGGTACACTAGTTTAACATGGCGTTAGATTCAAGACATCATGACTCATGAGCGCTAGCCAGTATACTGAATCAAATTTTAGAACTCACGCTGTGTTGTGATTCTTAAATTGAACATCGACGGCATCCATTTTCGACAGTCGCGGCGAACTTAGCTTAGGCGCCGTCGCGAGGGAGGTAGTTCTTATCAATATACTCTTATTTCATTTTCCTGACAATAGGGCTTCAAATCAGAATCCTGAAATCCTTGACTTCTTAACGATTTAAAGATAAGGCATAATCGATTTTGATGGTATTTTGTACGAAAACATACTTTTAGTTCCAGGAAACGACAGCATAGTTTCTATACCTAAATAGTTTACGGTCCATATGATATTAGTTATTTAGCCACAACATTTCAATTATTAATTATTATATTGATATAAAATTTTATAAATTTTTAAATAGATGAAACATGAACAATTACTTAACACGAAAACAAATCGTACATTAAAAATTAATTGATTCTTTTTTGTTTAGTTAATTCCTATTGTTTTTTGATTGATTGTCGTTTATATGAAAACCTTCTTGGAAGGATAGAGTATTTGTTTAAATTATTTGGCTAACCGGTCACGAGAGAATTTTTCTTTGAATTATCCTTTTAAAATAATTTAACCAATTATTAAAATTTATTACAAAATTTATTGATCTTTCGGTGTGATAGTTAGATGATATTTATAAGCTTACTCTGCAGTTAAAAATACTAAATTAAAAATCTGCTTTTAAGTACGACCATATAAGCCAGTTTCTAGTCTAGTCACAATTATGACTAAAACGAAACAAAGACCTTTCATCATTTTTAGCCTAAAAAATAAACACACGAAAAATATAACCCTCCTGGCGCAGTCGGCTACAAAACAAAGATGGCGTCTTTAACATGATTCTATTGATCACGAAATCGCCGAGGCGGGGAGCCACAATTCACAAATACTTCAATTAAATACTCGAAACCATTCAGTGCCCGACCCTTATTACTTTGACAAATGAGTCTGTATAAGAAGATCTTTACATAATAAATCTTGATACTTGAAAGGATTCGTTGAGTAGCGATGGAAATAAAATTTATTAAAGGTTAAAATAAAATTTGTACCGTATCGTACAAAAAGTGGAATGAGTGCAAGAAAATTGTTTATACAGAGTGTAACAAAACTGAGTTATAATACTTTAGGGAATGTTTATGTCTCTTGTATAGAGTTCACCATGAAAGTGGGAGCGCTGAAAGAGTATTTTTTTTATTTGTATAGGCAAGCGCCCCAGCGTCATGGGTTTGTCCATACAAAACACAAAAATTTGGTCTTTCAGCACAGCTACTTTTAGTGTCTAAACACACCATGCCGATGTTCCGCGGCGGAAATTCCGCATGATTACGTCAATAATGTCAAACGCATACAATATCGGCTTGGTGTGTCATCGGTAATTTAAAATACATTGCAGGCGGAATCAAGCTGAACTTCCGCCACGGAAATTCGGCATAGTGTGTTTACACACTTGAAGTGAACTCTATACAAGGGAAACTTAGTGTCTAAACACACTAGGCCGAAGTCACGCGGCATAAATTCCGCATGATTACGCCCGCGATGTACTTTAAATTAGATATGACACACTATTCTGTCGCGTTCCATCCGTATTTTGTATGCGTTTGACATTGCGGACGTAATCATGTGGAATTTACGCCGCGTAACTTCGGCCTAGTGTGTTTAGACACTTATTTTTTTTAATTTATTACCCAAATTAATATAAAAGACACATTTTAATCTACAGCAACAAGAAACCTTAACAGGTTTATCTTGTTGCTGGTTCACGCTCCTTATATTTAAAAACAAAATTAAACCTACAAAAATACTACTACAATTTTAAAGAAATAAACATACAAACCTACATTTTACAGTTTGTCAAGAAAGACTAGACACAGTACACAATTTTCTAGACGTAATCACTAATCACGCTCAAAGGTTCTACCTTGCACATTTTTATCTCGATTTAGTAAGGTTTTCATATTTTTATGTGATCACTTACATATCCTAAAGTATTATCACTTAGTTTTGTTACAGCCTGTATATTACTACAACCCAAAAGGTGTGTTAATCTAAAGAAATGTTCACTTAAATAATAGGAATAGTCGAGTTCACCGACTCATTACACCACGATTATCTTGCCTTGAACCACTGGTACGTGATAACACGGTCACAATGAACGAACGGAGATCGCCCATCAAATCATTATGGATTATATACCGAAGGGGCCTGGACAGTACACGTTCTGTTCGAAATTCAAGTCTTCCGAGCGATTTGAATGTTTCAAACTCTGATTCGAAATTCAAGTTTTGTGAAGTGTAGTGAAGTGAAAAGTGATGAGTTGGATTTGATACTTCATATTCAGGTACTTTGATAAGACACGTAAAAGTCTGTAGGAAAGTATGTATAAAATAAAAGATAGGAATAAATTTAATCGGGATGTAAATAAAATTGAAACGATCAAAATAGAATTTTATCAGGTCACGTGGGTTGAAAATATTGGACATACTCATTGAAATACAATATAGCAGATAACAATAATTACAGCTCTCATATAATATTTGACTGCTCAGATAATTATAATATTATTATGACTGCAGTTTTTATAATAAACATGTAGCTCTACGAACATCGCATTACAGGATTGTTGTATGACAATCAGCTAAAATAACGCCTCGGTGTACATTTCGTGGAAACATTTTTACACCTGAAATATAGCACGAAAAGTGTCAATTTGCAAAAAATTTTCTTAGGTACTATTTTGTTAGCAGTAGATCAAAGATAAACAACACGAAAAGGATAGACAACGATATCTCAATTTTTGTAGCAGAAATGAAATAAAGTAAAGCTGACGTTTTGTCAGTGGGGCAGGCCGCAGGTGGAGGTACCGAATCAGCGCGCTACAATTTACGAATCAAGCCGAGTGATTTACCAACGTAGTACAAAGTCATGGCTCATTGATAAATCATTATCATCATCATGCTGATGAGTGATGACCCTACATTTTATCCATACTAAAATACTAAAATATATTATAAATGCGAAAGTGTGTTTGTCTGTCTGTCTGCCTGTTACCTCTTCACACCCAAACCACTGAACTGATTTTGCTGAAATTTAGATAGAGATACTTTGAGTCCTGGGAAATGACATGGGATACTTTTTATCCTAGAAAAAAAGTACGGTCCCCGCGCGATGAATGAATTTTAACGCAAAGGAATTGCGGGCGTCATCTAATATGTTGCAAAATATTAAATAAAAGTTTAGTTAATACAAAATATGTCTTTAGGGTAAAGCTTTTTTATGGTATGTTCGTATGAGTAAAACGGCAAATAGAGGCGCTATTAGCGACAAATAATAATATGACAAAGTATGAAATTAGGTGCCTTGTGTATTGTCAATATGTTGTCAATTGGATTATAGGTAGATGTTCTTTTTATCAAAATGAAAAAGGTATTAATCGTATGACAAAAATGCCGTCTAACTTGTTTTCTGCTAAAATATTGTAAACTATCAGACATAAAATTATTAAAGCTTTGATCAAACATTCTGCTTTTCCCCTTCGGTATACAATTTTAAGCGAATCCCATAATAATTGTGGTCTCCTTAATGGCTAGCAAATTCAATTGCTTGATCATAAAGACAACCAGGTCTATTAAATTATTGAAATTAGAGGCGGCTTTTCAAAATATCATCCTGATAATTTAACCATAATGAAAATTTAATCCATAACAAGGGTTATCAAGCCTTGTCGTTATCCATTTAGCTCGTTCAAACATTTAAAATTAATTTGTAATGACAGATAATTGCTAAAAGTCACGAGTTTGATAACTAGGTCGTTTAAACCTTTTAAACTTTAAATTATCTTTACATTATCCTGTACTTGAAGACTTGAGTGGAAGAATCGAATAAGTAACATTTCGTAACATATGCATATAGACAATAACTCATTTTTCCCTATTATTTTAATAAACCTTGTAACTTATCTACTTTATAACCTAGCTAATATATCTGGCTACACATATAATCAACAGTTTTTCTATTTCAAATAATATTTCCGGTCCTAAAGCCTCCATTTACGCAAAAAAACGGAATTTTTTTTTTCATGTTACTTACACGATTCTTCCACTCATGTCTCGAATTAAGCAAAACTACACGGAGCACTACGACAAAAAATCCGCGTAAAATAACATGGTTTTTCTTAGATAACATTTTATTAAGTACTCTTAATATTCCATTCACCGTGGCTTAAGTTTGAAAATAGGTCTTGCGTTTTTATGTTCACTTTGTTTATAAAACACAGTAAAATATTATACAGAAGCTTAAGCCAACACCTAAAGTATAATCTCAAGAAATTATAATTTCCCTCGGGACCAACTTAGTTTCTTTTGTTTGACGAAGGTGAGGATTTGTAGTGATAATGAAAACTTTGTGGTTTTAAAATTAACTTCTTACACTTTTGCCGCTCTCCTAATTATTTGTACTAAGATGCCTTTAACTTAAATTAAATAGTTGAAAAGTGCATAATATTTATTATTATTACAAAAATAGCTGTTATAGCTGCTAGCGTAAAAGCTTACACAGACGACGTGTTAGATTACGACGTGGGAGAGCCATGCTTCGGCACGAATGGGCCGGCTCGACCAGAGAAATACCACGTCCTCACAGAAAACTGGCGTGAAACAGCGCTTGCGCTGTGTTTCGCCGAGTGAGTGAGTTTACCGGAGGCCCAATCCCCTACCCTTTTCCCTTCCCTACCCTTCCCTATTTCCTTCCCTGCCCTCCCGTATTACCCCTTAAAAGGCCGGCAACGCACCTGCAGCTCTTCTGATGCTGCGAGTGTCCATGGGCGACGGAAATTCCTTTCCATCAGGTGACCCGTTTGCTCGTTTGCCCCCTTATTGCATAAAAAAATATCGATATCTTGTAAAAATAGACAAATTTTACTTTAAAAAGGATGATAATAATTTTAATCAGATTTAATCACATTTCTAAATATTCCACATATTTTTTTTCTTAGAAGTCTCTGACTAGATATACTTTAACCCAATAGATTAGTAAAAAAATAAAAGAAAAATTAAAACATTAGGCACAATCAAAAACATCAAACCTTTCCGACTACCTTGTGTAAACTCGGCAAAGATGTCCATTGCTACGATTTTCGTAGCACCCTGCTACGAAAGGCCAGTGAAGCACGACGTATATAAAGCCGCCCAAAAACTGAATAACATTGACCTACTTATCGTCGTTGAAGTGCCAATACCCTAAAGGTGCTCCCTCACCGGGAGCATTCACTTGTAATTAGAGATGTGCCGACAAGTCGGTAAAGCTAACTATCCGGCCACTTTTGTAGTCGGCAACTAGTCGGCAAAAACCGCCGACAATCCGGCTTCCTTGATTATGTTGAAATTAAATGAATTGCTTCTGAAATAACTTGCTAGCAAAGAAAATATTATATCAATGACATTTAAATATTAAATAAAAATTGTACTTATCTTAAAAACCAAACATAAACAAGATACCTAATAATAATATCTTATTTAATAAACACTTATAAGGAAAATTTATTCTTATTTAAATTATAAAAGACTCGGATTTGTATTAACAAATTAGATATGTAATTATTATTAAACGAAGATTGCATGTTACACATTATGTACAGTAAATATATCATGAAAACTATCAACTGTATCATGACGTGAACATAACCAAAACACGGTGCGATACGTTCGCAGGCTGCGTAATATGCGACTTAGCCGCGAAGCAGCAGTAAACGAAACGTTACGGAAACGACTTGGCCGACTAGTCGGCCAATTAGTCGGCTTCTTTGCAACCGACTAATCGGCTAGCCAGCTAGTCGGCGAAAGTCATGATCGGCACATCTCTATTTGTAATGTAACGTTACAGAATCGAGCATTACATCAGTGAGGGAGGATAACCGAGCATTACAATGCGCAACTTGTAATGATACAATGTGTAAATATCTTGATACAACTTGTACATAAATGCTACGTGACAGTGAAGTTAACTTGCTATTGAATGCTCAAAATCGAATTTATAAAATATATGTTCATTACACGCGAATGCTCCCGGTGATGGAGCACCTTAACTCACAATATTTTTTAAGAATTCAACTTCAAGAATAATATCTCCTATTTGACGGTTTTACAAGAATACGTGACATTATTTAAATCGCATTTTAAAAAGAAAATGTATTTAGCTAAAGAATTCACTTTATAATAGGAAAATTCTGTAAATTAAACCTAAAAGTTAATCGTATTTTCTTTCTACGGTAAAATTAGCACCTACAGTTAGGAGTTATTGGCACTTCAATGACGTAATGTATTACTTACTGCAGATATATTGTATTATTTTAGGCAGATATTAGGATAAAATTAAGTAAATACTAGTACTACAGTATTGCCACAACATAAGCTATGTACAGTGAAGTATCATCACATATTTTAACCGCGTGAATGAAAGGCACGCTACAACATAGGCACATATTGAACCGTGCGCGGCGATCGAATCAAGAAATTCCGTAACGAAAAAACCTAACACGCCCCACTCCGACCGGCACAGCGGTGCAGTGTTGCCAGACTTCGGCAGGGACCACGGTGCTTGCAAGTGTGCGTGTGATAATTGCATAAGTTGATAAAAAATGCTACGCAATAGCTTTACCGCGGCAGTCCTCGAGTGCCACACGTATTTTTAGGATTCCGTACCCAAAGGGTAAAAGCGGGACCCTATTACTAAGACTTCGATGTCTGTCCGTCTGTCCGTCCGTCTGCCTGTCTCCAGGCTGTAACTCAAAAACCGCTAAAGCTAGACTTAAATTTTTTTAAAGGGTTGATTAATTATTGTTTCAGATCGGTCGCAGCACCCAGAACATGACCTAGTGCCCCATGACCCGGCACACCCCGCACTCCGCGCACGCCATACTCGACGCACGCACGCGATACATTGTAAGTGCTACTTGCAACATTATTAGACATAAACGATTATTGTAAGTGCTACTTACACCAATATTTTTGCCAAAATAGCTTTATACTGACCTACGTTAAGTACATAGGTCAGTATAAAGCTATTTTGGCAATCACATTTTATATAAGTTATAAATTATAATTTATAAGTAAACAAATTAAAAATACAAGTAAGTAAGTAATAAAATATTATGTTAATACACATGAAATATACAGGAAAAATCCCCCGAAGCTATTTAAAAACAATCATATTGAAAAGTTATCGAGACCCAACATAACTTAAGCAAACAGATAGACAGACACGTCAAACTTATAACACCCCTCTTTTTTGTCGGGGGTTAAAAAAGAGAGATGACGTATGTATGTGCAGACTGCAGTATACGTATCAGAATATATGAAACTTTTTTGGACAGACAAAAAATATAGAGCTGATGGCGTCGTGACTCGTGACTCGTGAGTCGTGACGCATTAATGGCATTATTAATTCAACCCTCTTTTTCGTGACATGACCTTGAAAGAAACAATAATGTTTCATATTATGTTAACATAGCTGACAGCAATACCTCGAATTAAAATCAGGGATCGCGTCTACATCTCTTTGAATAAAAAAAACATTCCAACCAAAGTTTTTAGGGTGAACATTTCCTTTTTCTCTCAATTTGCATGAAATGTGGAGCCCAGCTTGGTTTGACTATAAATATATTCAGTTTATTAAAAACACAAGTCAAACTTTATTATGTAGGGTATAGTCCGCGCGGAACTATGTAGTTGGTCGCTCTGCCCGTATGCTCACATACCGGCAGAGCGGCCAACTAGTTCCGCGCGGTCTATAAAAGCACGGACGTTAAAAATACGGACGGAGCATTACACTATAAAGAGGTGAAGCATGCAAGGTACGACAATTTCGTTTATTGTACACGTGACCGACACTCGCACACGCAACTAGGTACTACAACCCGCTGCCATTGTACATTGAGTGACGGCGCCAATGACACGCACACACCGTACACGGGCGGCCATAACTATGCTTAACTCGTGATTAGACAAGGTTACGTCCGTATTTTTTTTACGTCCGTGGGTAAAAGTACATCGCATGATGTTATTGTGACCTTGAGTGAATTCGTATCCGCCCTCGTATCGCCGGAAGTAGATAAAGCGAGCTATTTACCGCCATCGGCCATTTTCAAACAAACAGCGGAAATTTTCACGAGTTTGCATTTATATAAAAAAGTTTGCGCTCGCAGTAATGTTTATTTTTATGAAGTTAGACTAGGAAAGTCGAACCAGTAAGTTTGCTTCGTTTATGAAGCTGTTTAAGCCGGAACCTAATTCTTATACCTTGAAATTCAGATGGTAATTCCACGCCGCTGTTTTGTATATATTATCGTCCTAAAGCACAACATAAACATAACGGCGTATAGCGCGGAATCTACTAAGCTCAGAAAATACCTACGCGAGTCTAGCTTATATGAGCAGAAAACTGGCAGCTTCAGACAGCAGTGTATCAAGGGGTAACATCGAGTAGCACCCAGGCCCCAGGCCTTGGGACCATCACATTCCAAAGTAAAGAGGCAATGCAATGCATTGTTATTGCCATTCAAAATCTGAATAAGCAGCCCAAGACAGGCGCCAATGCTTGTCAATTCACTGTGTACCTTCCTAGTTAATAATAATAATAATAACATTGGACGCTTCAGACCACGTTAGTCTGGCCAAGGGGCCTTTAGGTACTTAGCAAGGGCTAAGTACCTAAAGGACTTGTGTTACAGGTACCAGACATGAGACGACGGAAATATATTTAATAATTTTATACTATAGATACATATTTTTAAGATTTTTATTATATATTACACATATTTAATACACACCCAAACCTGGGAGCATTGAAAACTTTTTGTTCCATCAGCGGGATTCGAACCCGCGACCCCCGGCTTGAGCTACCAACGCGCTCACCACTGAGCCACAGAGGTCGTCAAAATGAAATTCAATTGTGAGTGACTCGTTTCAAATACATTAGACTGTAAATTGACCCTTACATGCGAATAAATACTAAATACGTACTATTTGTACGAGGTTTAAAGCTGAACAACCATACGAATATTGCAGATACTAAAAGCAGGCGTCTGAATATTACTTATTCATTAACACAGCACAAAGGAATTGCCAAGCACGTGCATATATAACGAACCCACACTAGCGTGCAGAGCAAACACGATCCTAAACAACGACCGAATCCAAACAGTGTATTCCCAGCTGGGTATTGATTGCAACTTGTAATGATTAATCGATTAACGTGAACATTAGTACTTGGACAAATTGTATACGATGAGAGAAGTGAGAAATCAAAAATAACATTTTTATAAGCCAATGTAAGCGATTCATAAACAAAAGAAATAATAACAAAATGTTTTATAATTATTGTAGGTCACACACCAACAAATTATGCCACAGTTAGAGAGATATTTCTTTGTAAGTACAGAAGCTTATACAATATGCGCCAACCAAATAGAGATACAATATTGAGTTTTAAATGAATTCTACATTGTATAGTAAATCTACCTTGTTAAATATTATAATTGTAATAAAAATGATTAAAACATACGATTTCATTTTAAGAAATCAATCAAACAGTCAGAACTGGCTGCTGAATTTGTTACGTGACTCAGTTCAGAATTCCGATCTTTCTATTGTTAATGAGTCTAGTTACCACACGTAAATCTGTAAATGCAAAGGAAGTGTTACACTTTAGCTACAATAATAAAATAAAATTTAGAAATTTTAAAAAACCCCCGCCAAACAACTTTAAAAAGTAATGAAATAATACTGACTTTAAGTTTAAATAATTTTAAAAAGTACTGACTTTAAGTTTAAATAATTCATAAGTGTAAAGTAATATTTTAGTAATTATTGTTGTCACGGTGTGTCGGAGGACCACCAAGTAAATTACGACAGCAACGACTTTTGCATTTGTGTGTTGTGAACTGACCTCTAAACTATACGCGCGGTCCCCCGACACATGACTAAAATATTACTTTACACTTAGGAATTATTTAAACTTAAAGTCAGTACTTAAATATTATTTCATTACTTTTTAAAGTTGTTTGGCGGGGTTTTTTTTTTTAAATTTCTTAATTTAATTTTATTTCATGCTTTTTAAAGTTGTGTTGGTTATAGTGAAGAATAATTCCTATCGACAGAAACATATCCCAATAAATACCATTACTGTCCTCTTGGATGGGGCCGTCATGAAACCTCCACTTTGGGTTCATACGGAGCTCAGCTCCTATAGAAATTAGAATCCAGGTGGTGCTGCAGCAGCAGTATGCAAATATTTACCGTTTATTTACGTCTTACTGGTTGTCGCGATTAAAATGAGCCCAAACACGAAACCTCTGCTCTAAGTTGGTGAGGAGTTGGGTATCCTATTGATTAGCAGGTGATGCTGCAGCACCAGGTCAACTTTCCATTAATGTGTATATATTCATAAATGTCACGAGCTAGAATGCAAAAAACCCATCAAACGACTGCAACTTGCTAATCGGCCTTTCGCGAACCAGATGAACCGTGATTTTCCAGCACTGAGCAGGCTGATGATGATGAACTATGGCTAAGAACACTCTCGATCGTGTCAGCTTTCAAACAAAAAAACTAGATAAAAATCGGTCCACCCGTTTGGATGCTACGATGCCACAGACAGACACACACACAGACAGACAGACAAACAGACAGACAGACACGTCAAACTTATAACACCCCACTTTTTTGTCGGGGGTTAAAAATATTGTAAACACTGAAGTGTAGCTTAGTTTCAGTTACATTTTAAAAATGTAACTGAAACTAAACTGCAATATAGTTACAGTATGATCACAGATATGATGCTAGTTGGCTGCGTCAAACAAACTTTGTCAATATCCGGTACCCGAGCTAAAATATTAGCAGGTACAAAGTTATGACGAACTAACTTTGAAATTTAAACTAGTTGTCTAGAGGTTAAATTGTAATTTGTTTAATTTTATGTGCTGGGTAGGTACCCTACTTCTAGGTAGTCTAGGTAGTCAAGGTGCCTTCAATAATTTTGTCAATATTTTTCTGTTAGTTTTCGTCTTCAATTTATATTATAAAACGCATAAACTGGCACACACGTTCGCTTGTTTCCGAACGTGTGCGAAAAAGTATGTATGCGGCTAGCCTTATGTTAGGCTGTTGGAAATTCGTATTGGCGCAGATATGTTAATTATTCGTATTGGTGCTGCGTGGCGCTACTGGCAGTCCCCTAGTGCCACACGTATTTTGTTTCTTCCATTCTCTGTCTCTGGCTTTAACATATTCGTATTGGCGCAGATATAGCGCAATGCTGCGCTGGCTGGTGCTGTGCTGCGTGGCGCTGCTGGCGCGGCCGGCGCACCCGCAGGGCGCCCAGCAGTGTCCCCCGCAGAACACCATCACGCCCTGCACATGCACCGTCAAGAAGAACGGCCTGGACATCCTCTGTGAGTTCACCGAGCAGCAGCACATACAGAAGGTAGGAGTAAATTGCCAGAGTAGACAGAATTAAGGAGTACATCGACTTCAAGCAAACAGGCGCGTCTACGCGAGTTGGGCGCGAGTACAACGACATGCTTCACAATGCTGAGTAACGCATGATATACGGCGGCGCCGGCCGATATGACATACTACGTCAAAAGTATTTTTGAGATCTCTCCTGAGTCGGCATACTCGTTAGTTCTGTTTACTCTGCTATAATTGAAGTGAGGGACAAATTGCACTATGTAGCCGTAGTTGGGTCTATCGTGTCAAACAGCTGTCATAATATAATGTCACGAAATAGCCGTCATATGTCTGTTTGACACAACATTTGACACCTTACCGTCCCTCTGGTGGCAAAGGATATATTATCGAAAACGCTCATTCTATAGATCACTAATTGTATGTACGCAACGCTTATTTAGCAGGAGTACATTTTACCTAATATACTGTACCTATTCGGCGAAACATGGCGGTAGCGGTCATTGACTCCCTGTCAAAAACTTGTCATTTTCTATACAAAGCCGCAATTGACAACATCTGACACTTCATTTTCAATCGCGGTTTATATAGAAAATGACAAGTTTTTCACAGGGAGTCAATGACCGCTCCCGCCATGTTTCGCCGGGTACAATTGAGACTATCAATAATTATTATTACAGAATCTATTATTATTAGTAATTAAAAACAGTATATAAACTGGAAGCCCACATCAGTAAAAATATTACTAATTCACTACTGGTGTGTAGATACTTTCGAGTCCCAGGAAAGGATAAATAGGATAATTTAATCGGGAAAAATTTACGGTTTATATGACACAGCAACATGCTCTTGATAAAACTTCATACCATTTTAATCTAAATCATATTTTAATACAATATAAACATTTTATTACACTTAATTTTAAAATCATCTATTTCAGTATTCTAACCATTATTTCAGCGGGAATTAAAATGTTTGAAAAGAAAATATGCTCAGCTCTTCGTTGCAGCATTTCTAATCTTCTAGTGGGGGCGAAACCGCAGTCTAGTATTAAAGCTTAAAGCCAGAAATTGGATTAAGCACTGAGCTTTTTGCTCCTTGTGTTTTTTATTTTAGTTCAGAAACAATAACAACTAAGCTTATTTTCTCAGGTATAAGATTAAAATGGTCTGTACTTCTGAAGTGCAGAAGTGTTGTTGCTCCAACCCAAGCTGTGATTTTAAATATATTTTAATAATCCATAAGTTATAATGAAAACGACAGTTTTCAAGACTGTATTGGCGCAAAAACAAAAAACCAAGTGCGAATTGGACTCGCCCATGAAGGGTTCCGCAGCAGCAATAAGGTTTATTTCTATAAAATTAAAAGGTTTTTAATTTATTTTTATATTTTAGTTGATTTAATGAAAGTTAAATTAAGGTTTACCATTTATGACGTATAAAAAAACTACTTGATAGATCTCGTTCAAACCAATTTTCGTTGGTAGTTTTTATAATAATGTACATCATATACTTATTTCTTTTAGAATTATCATGCCTACTTTAGAAGTTAGAGGGGGGGGACATACATTTTATCACTTTGGAAGAGTCTCTCTCGCAAACTATTCAGATTAGAAAAAAATGATATTAGAAACCTCAATATGATTTTTAAAGACCTATCCATAGATACCCATACGCATAGGTTAGACGATGTAGGAGGTAGAGAGGTTTTTTTTGTTTCAGTTGTACCTATGGGGACCCCTAAAATTTTTAATATTTTTTCCATTTTTGTATGAAAATCTTAATGCGGTTCACAGACTACATCTACTTACCAAGTTTCAATAGCATAGCTCTTATGGTTTCGGAGAAAAGTGGCTGTGACATACGGACGGACAGACAGACAGACAGACAGACATGACGAATCTATAAGGGTTCCGTTTTTTGCCATTTTGGCTGCGGAACCCTAAAAAGACTAAAACCGTCATTTTCGGTTGCTTTGCATGTTCTCATGATAATCTCACCAAAACCCCAAAATATTAGTGTAGGTCTGTTTCAGTCATCTGGTCGAGGCTGCTATTTGATTGAATGACTAGCGAATTCACTGAACCATCCAACCAACCAACGCACAAAATTCTGTCCCATCACGTATTACTCATATAATATGTAATAAACATTTTAATGATATTGACTTATTCACTCATTCTAAAGCTAAATTTAGAAGTCAAGTAATAAAATCGGCAAAAAGCCTGAACTTGACTAAAGGAATATTACTGCTTGATAAAATTATTAATATTTATTAAAAATTATTTAAATAAAAAGGCTATATTTTTATGTGTAGTGTACTGAGAGTTATTTTATTTTATTTTACATTATTATTTTACTTATTTATCTTAACATCGAATTGACTACAATTAGGTACTGTACATATTGAGTCTTCTCGACCATAGTTTCTTCTTTATTGACTTTTTGTATTAATGTGCTTTTGTTATTTTAGGTATTTTTTTTTTTAGTTTATACTGCACTATTGTTATATATGGTAAATCTGTTATTGGCTTTATTGTATGTAAAACGCTCTTTGTAAATTTTATAAGTATATAAGCTGTTGGTTTTCACAATAAATAAAATTAAATAAAATAAAATGTCAACTCATCAAGTCTTTGACTGTTAATTAAATGGTTTCATTCAATAAATATACTAATAATTCAATTAAATAGCAGATTCAACAAGATGACTGCGACATGTCTACATCAAATAGTTTGTTAGTCATTCTACCTATAGGCAGTAAAAAGCTAATAACTTTGTTAACAAGTTTCCTTTGTTTTTCACGCATGGAAAAATTCAACGTTCGGAATAGACTACATTGCCGTTTTTCCATTGAGGAGTAATTTATTTCTTCATCGCACCGACTTTTATTGTAGTTTTTATATACCTAGTGTTCTAGTCAATCATATTTGTATGGAAAGCTTGATGTAGCATTTTAATTTTGGGAATTAAAAAAGCATACTTTTTTTCGTTACTAAAACAAGCTCAAAACCTTTTTCGAAATTCAAGATATCTTCAAACTTAATTTCATCTTAATCAGATAAGCAATTTAAGCGTGAAGAAGTAATGGACAGAGAGACAAATTTTTGTCATTAATAATATTATCTAGTATAGATGCCAGCAAATGATCTATGGCATGATGATCACCGCTTTTCATAATCACTCAATATGTTTGGGTGATCGACGCGCACAAGTCGTTATGCATTGTTTTCATCCTCAAAATTATCTGAATCACAGTTATGTGATTCAGATATATATCCTGACGCAGATCTAACATGAAAATAGTAGACCATTTTACTATAGATAGTAGATAAATATTATTTATATTAGAGTGTTTGATGCTCCTCTGGGAACAAAAACAATGGTTCTCCGAGTTGGTTTATGTAGATCATTAAAATTTACCTCCTTGTTGTACTAACATTAATATCATTATCTTCTCAGAAGGTTGTGCTATCATACAATAATTTTGGAGCCGATTGTTGAAACATATTCATATCATATATTGTTAGTGTAATAGCTACAAGATTAGAATTTCCTTGTATCAGAATACACGGAAATTCTAATCTTGTAGCCACGGATTTAAAAAAAAATACGGATGTAACCTTGTCTAATCCCGAGTGAAGCATAGTAATGGCCGCCCGTATAGGATGTGTGCGTGTCATTGGCGCCGTCACTCAATGTACAATGACAGCGGGTTGTAGTACTTAGTTGCGTGTGTGAGTGTCGGTCACGTGTACAATAAACGAAATTGTGACGAAATTGTCGTACCTTGCATGCTTCACCTCTTTATATAGTGTAATGCTCCATCCGTATTTTTTTTAAATCCGTGCTTATAGCTATTCCTGTGAAAATTATCTGAATATCATCTTCGAAGAATCTTTGATCCTTAGCTTCTATCGTTGTTTCTTTATCAGTAGGTACCTGCAGGCTTAGCACACTATAGAAAGGTTTATTTTTATCGTAAAGTAGACAAAGTGAATCTGTCAGTTTGTTCGCAAAAACTGTCAGCGTTTCTATTCTTTCGCATTTCTACAGTGTGGAAGTACAGTCTGGAGTGTGGACATGCTAAGCCTGCTGAAAGCGGCCTCCCGTACTGCTAAAATAAATCTTAAGAGCTTTTCTTGAAGTTTTAGTAACTATATCCCTATTCTCTACCTTACCAGCTACCTTATAGAGTAGGTTTAAAAATCAGACAATGTTTATTCATACCCAACATAACGCAGAAAAAAAGTCATCAAAATAATGTTTCGGATACCTCATGGGATAGGTACAAAATCGGCCATCATCTATTTTTATACCAACGCAAAAAATAACACATTAAAGGTGATCGCACATTTATCAGCACACACGCGCCGAACGCGCCGCATTTTAGAATTCGTTGTATGAAATAATGTGAAACGTCGCACACTAACTTTGTCCACACTGTGCCTTTTTTGTACATCAAGGGCACGCGTTATGATATATGTATAGTGCAGTCAACTGCGAACGTGAGGCATGCCCGCGACGCATGCCCACTGACCGTATCCAAAACTTTCGCTTTGTTCTTTAATGACACTGTTGGCGTTGCGTTCGTTGACGCATTAAATTATTGAATGCATCAATACGAAAGTTGAATGAAAGAAGATGACCAAAATTGAAGACGAAAGTGCACAGTGCTATTCATATAGACATAGCTATTCGTCCCCACTGTGCATGCCGCAATTAGTGTACTATATGCAGTATGCGGTGTGTACGACGCGACGCGTACGGCGCGTAAAGTGCTGACAAATGTGCGATCAGCTTAAAACACCGCGACACGAAAACTTTACATAATGTATATTGAGGGGACCAAATATTGTTCTAGGCCATGAATACGCTACGTTCAAAGCCGATGATAATCTTCTACCTGAAGCTCCGGCACAACAACCTGGCCAAGCTGCCCTCCTACATCTTCCTGGGGCTGGACATCCGCCACCTCACTGTCCACAACAGCAGCCTGGCCGTCATAGAAGACTCCTCCCTCAGTTCTATTGGTGAGTCTTTGATTTTAGAGTAAATATTTATTTATCACCAATTACCATTACGAATAAAATAATATTATGTACACAGTAACTGCCCCCAGTGATGAATATTAATTACTTAACAGTAAATTATAATTAAATGAGATTTGACACAGGGGCGTCTTTCCCTTAGGTGCAGGGTGTACATTGCACACGGGCGCCGCAGTCCTAGGGGCGCCGAGCGCCGCTCGCAAGGGAGGCGGAAGCCCACTCGGCGCGCGCCCGCGTTGGCCGGCCGCCGCAAAAAGAACTCCAGTTTGCATACATTTTGTGTAGCATCTGGAGCTATTCTTATATTTGTCGTATAACAGCAAAGCAAGGCGCGCGACGAGCCAATATAAATTATATATACACTTTATTTCTCAACGTGAAATGAACCTAAAAACACATTAATGAAGATTATATTTTTCGTCCAGATTTCTAGACTGGGTTCACAATTATGCGTCCGCGCGCAAGCGCGGTTTCGCCGCTAAACAACAAAATCACAAGCAAATAAACTCTTGACGGCGCCCTTGCGGTTGCGCCGAGCGCCGTGCAGCCTACGCCCTCCGTGCCTCTTTCTTATGGGATCTGCGAATTAATTTGCTTCCCGCTCTCTTTATGCAGCCTCCGTTTGCGACATAACAGTTTCGCAGAGGGTATAAGCTACTGCCTCCCAATAAGTAGTAAGGTCCAATCTAAGGACGGCGCAAAACTCAGCCCAAGCAGAGCGTTCAATGTGCGTATGCTGCGCCGCATCGTTTTTCTCAGGCAGTGGTGACACTTAGGCGATGGTTTCCTCCTATCCTGTCGGTCCAGGTAATGACCGAAGGTAAAGACGCCCCTTGAATGTGCCATCCACTGTTGCAGTTTTGACCGGATCGCGTTCACAGTTCTGTGGCAGGCATCAGTTGGGGCTCCATCCATCCCAGATGAATGGATGGAACTGATGGTCTTGCCAAATGCGTATTGTAGTAATCAGGTCTGGTAGCACCCGCTCTCCTCGCTTTTTAAATTCGGCTGTGTGTTAATACACCCTCCGAAAACACGCGAGCCTCCATATCCCATGGAGGGGGCCCTGTCAACGCAACACCGCTTCGCCGGCTAACGGTTTGATAGCAGCATCCGCACCGCTGCAGCATGCTGCGGACTTCTGAGCAGCTGTCTATTCCGGGTGAATATGTGTCCTCCCAAGCAGGACTGCAGGACCCCTGTATAAATCTATCTGCAGATGGGCCCTGGACCACAGATTTTGGCAGATGGCGATTCAGGGCCATGGCCATCTTCTTCAGATTTAGTGCCGATCGACGAAAATGAGAAGTAAAGATCCATTCAGTATCCACTATCCAGGACTACACCCAAGTACTGCATCTTAGCGCCGATTGGCACACTCTCCTCCATAGCTCTGTGATGCGCAGTGATGCTTCCGCGGGGGCTGGGCGGTGCTTCCGGGGCCCATAGAAAAACATGCCCTACGTCTTTTCGACTGCGACTCGCAGCCCCAACGCTTATATAAGCGCCACAACCTGAGACTCACCCACTCTCGCCAGGAATATTGTCTCCTCAAACATGTCTCCGTGGGCCAGCATGTATGTGTCGTCTGGATAGCAGACCAAACGTTGCCTACGGAGATGGGCCCCTCGCAGGATGCATCATACAATGGTAGCCGATGTTCCACAGAACAAGGCCAAGAACAGACTCCTGCCAGATCAGAGTCAGACCACCTCAAAGTCTTTGAGGTGGTCTGGTCTTAAAAAAAGTAACTTTTAGGCAGTTTAAGGGTCTCACCTCTAGGAATTTTAAGGATACACTCCCATACAACAAAAATGAGATTTTTTGGCCATCAATAACGGCTACACGTAGGCACTGAAATATTCACAAAATATTTAAATGTTTTTGTTCTTAAATGAACATTTATGGGGCTCCCATAAAAACATTATTTTTGCCTATCTTTGCTTTATAATCCTTCGTGCGCGAGTCCGACTCGCACTTGGCCGACTTTTTTATTTAGAAGGGCGTCACTTTTGGTTTTCGTACCACTTGAAAATTTGACTAAGACCGGCACTGGTCCTCATTCTTAAGCGGTCGGAACAACTGTACTTGTACTCTGTACCCATTTCATTTTGACCGCGCGCTTGATAGGGGGCGCTAGGGTAATATTTGCACACGGGCGCCACATGGGCTAGAGACGGCCCTGATTTGACATGTCAAACTCTTTATTTAATTGAAGTTAAATCATTATATTTAAACGTCTACGAGCGAGGCCATTATTGATTAAAAAAATCATATCACACTGTACATTTTTTATTCACAGGGGAAACACTCTTTGCCTGCCCTAGGTTGAGTAATATTACACATACCTTTTTTTTTTGATGCGCAAGGGAAACCCTTTATGGGTGCCCCGGGTTGGGGGTGTGCCTCAGTTAAGCTGAAGTACCCCGGGGGTATGTGGGACTCCCGACTTCGGGCTTACCCACTAAAACCACATGCGGTTTGCCTTCAGCCGTATACGGAGGGATATCCTGGATCTGTCCAACACAGGACTCCCTCCACACATATTACACATACCTGAGTTATTGTTATACAATGTTTTGTCCTTGTAAGATACGTTAAAAATAGTTATGAATTTTGATGGATGAGGACGCGCAAGTAATGCCTGTATACACAGAGTAGATATTTTTAAAAGTAAGAAGAACATAAAAGTATTTATAAGGACTAAAATTTTCTGTCTGATACAACAAAACCCATTTAAAATTAGTAATTTTAGTCAGAACATTCGTAAAAAATAATATTATGACATCAATAACCCTTTGCATGGGTAAAGAACATAAATCAATAAACAATTAATTCATATCAATACAAAATTGGAAATACATTTAATGGCGTTTCTCCTTAAGTTAATTGTAATAAATTTATATATTAGCTGCCCGGTAAATACTAGACATTTGTGTGGTATTCTCATCAATTATTATTTTATGAAACAAAAGCCACTTCTACATAACAAATAAATGTCTGAAAAAGAAATTTTACACATGAACTATTTTTCCGTCGTATTTTCTTTTGGTCGTTTTGATGGAATATTGGACATTATTTTGCTATTTTTCTGCCAAGCAGATAGAATGGCCTATGATAATGGACTCTCGACACTGACCTTCATTATACAAGTACGCTGGACATAAGATACTTAGCTGTTTTTTGGACCTATTTGAAGCGGAATCAGCGCCCACAATGCGGGGGAAGAGAACTAAATCTGACGTAACTTGCAAATGGCCGCTCAATCGCTATTGTTATAGAAACCAAAGAGAATTTAATCACTACGGTGATAGAAACTAGTATTAGTTCCAAGTACTCCCACTACTGCTATCAGCGCCAATATGGCGACTTTTAAACGTCATGTTTACGTCAGATTTAGTTCTCTTCCCCCGCATTGGGGCGCTGATTCCGCATTTGAGAGGTCAGTGTCTCTCGATCACTATAATAGTTTTGAGTTATTTATTATTATGTCTCAACGTATCAGCTATAATTATTATTATTTTGTTGGTATAAGCTGCTAAAGCTATCCTGTGCCAATTGTATTTTAGTCTCGGACTGAGATGAAAAGAAACTGAACTACGCCGAGGTTTATTGCTTTGAATTTTCGATTCGATATCTTTGAATCGATATTTTTACCAATAAGAATATTTACACTGTGTATACAGGACCTTATGTCAATATTTTGTACCTGTTCCGTAAGAAAATATTGTTTTATATTTCAAAACAAAACATTGTACTATCAGAGAAATTGATTCATGGGCGGTTGGTAGACCTACGTTATTTGGTGGTGTTATGTCAAACCCAGCCGACAGATTACGACTTAGGCTCTAAACACACTAGGCTGAATTACACCGGCGTAAATTCCGCCGCGTTTCAAACTCATAGTTCATACAAAATACGGGCGGAACGCGAGAGACGACACACTATTCCGTCGCGTATTTGTATGCGTTTGACATTTGCGGCGGAATTTACGCCGGCGTAATTCAGTCTAGTGTGTTTAGACACTTACATTGAACTGACACCTCGATTGCAGATTCTTGTAAATCTATTGTTATCGCGGTCCGAGGGAATAATCCGACCAAATGACGTAGGTCCGTCAATTGCCTATGAATCAATTTCTGTAATGGTACATCTCTTTACAGTTTTGATCTTATTATAACAAAAGAGGTTACACTATCATACACATTGCAGGTAACAAGCTGACGCAGCTGGACGTGTCGCAGAACAACCTGGCGACCATCCCCACGTCGTCCTTCACCCACCTCAACCACCTGCTCATACTCAACATGAACCATAATAAGGTACTGACGTCAACTGTTGAGCTACCATCACATTAAGGCGTTAGCACACGCACGTTTTAGTGACGCGCCCTTTATACTACGTTGCATGGATTTTATTAGATTCATTAAGAGTCCGTATACGAAATTTTGCCGATTTTGCCGAAATTGCAAAGGTTCGCTACAGAAATATTATTAGGTTTTTTCCCCTTATTAGACTTAAAAATATATATATTATTAGATTTAAAATATATTTATATGCGGAAAGCCGACTCGAACTTGCGGCGAGTAATATAATGTGAGATTTAGGTTGTTTTGAATCGTGTTTTTTTGGCACAATTTCTTTTTTTTTTCTTTTTTCTCGAATTGGACAGAATTTTATCTATAGATTATTTCTGTCGTTTTCTTTTTATGAATTACAGCTCCAAGTTGCCAAAATTAACAGCAATTCTTTGCCCATTTTCTCTAAAATTTTGCCGAGTTACATATTTTTTTACTCAACTATTTCATATTAAAGTGGTAAAAAGTAATTCCAACATTTTATAGACGACTTTCTCAACAATACATTGTATTTTTTTCATACCGTTAAGACGTCAATACAATCCATAAACAGGTGATATTCTAAACCTTTTACAGCAAAAATCACAAAACTGTCGCGGGTTTGAGTTGGATTATTTAAAAATACTTTTAAAAAAATCTAGCTCCGACATTAGATTATAATTGAAATGATCTTACATGTTGTGCATTAAAATTTATAGGAATACTGTATTTTAACTGTTAAATCACGTCTGTAAAATCAGCGAAATCGGCAAATTTCGTATAGGTACGGTCACACTCTTAACAGAGTGCCGAGTGTGAATCTTTTGTTTCACGTTTACCCATACAAAATCTTAGTAAGTTTGGCGTTTACTAAAATTTTGTATGGGATTACTCACTTGGCTGGGCTCACTCCCGCGAGCATCGCTAGGTGGCGCTGTACAAATCCCATACAAAATCTTAGTAAACCCCAAACGCGTCCACGACCGAATGTGAAACAAAAGCTCACACTCGACACACAGTTAAAACATTACTTAAGCTAAAGTTAATCAAGTTTAAAGCGTCTGCGTGACGCTAAGTCTGGAATCCTGTCTTATACTTACTTCTTAGTGTTGTTAAATTTTTTTCATGTTACAAGCGTAGAGTCCACCTTATGCTTACTTTTAGGGCTGATCTTACGAAAGAAATTGAGATTTACATCGCTGCGCGTTCAGTGAGAACTAAGATTTATAAAACGAAAATTTAAGTTTGAATGGTGAAATCACACCTAAGCTGTCTTATTAATGAGACAAGAAAAAAATATATTTTCACAATTTAATTTCAATGTATCGCCAACATTAACCATAACTCTACGCTCTAAAACTCAAACAAAAACATCAACTCCTGTATTAAAACAATCACATTAATTGCTATTACGAATTTAACGATGTTAGCTAAAATATCTGCTCTGTCTCAAGAAACATTAAATTTCAATCCATTAGGCGAGCGTGCTGCGGTAACTTCGCGAGTAAACAGTAAGCCTTAGTATAAAGGAAGATCGATTACATGTAAATGTTATTGGAGCTTAACAGAAGTTCCTAGATGCTAGTCTTTTGTTGGAAAAGTGGGCGGGAAATTTCATAGGTCTTGTAAGTTATGAATAGTAAACAGTCTTTTTACTTTAGGCCAAAGTAAAGAAACATTGAAAGCTACAGATTTTTGAAATGACTGTTTTTTTTCGTTTTTGTCAAATAAGTAGTGAAATTTTACTATGGTTTCTAAATCACATCGAATAGGTAGGTCGATAAAGGAAATATATTTCATGTCATGTGACTATAAGGACCTCATTAACTAAAGCTTGTCACTAAGTAACGTTTAAAGTCATGTTTTGGTTCGTTAACGTTGATTGCTTGGTTAATTTTATCGCAAAATAAATCATAGTAATCTTAATAATTAATTAAATCTACAATAGCTGAAAATTTCGTGTACTAATAAATCATTGTTCCATTTACAAAATACACTTTTAAAGCTCTTTTGATATTTAAAAAATGTATTTAAGTATGTTATAGAAGAATAAGTCTATTATTTTATTGTAAGCTGTAAGAATAATAATTTCCGGCTATTACTGTGACGAAAAACATAACTTCGTAACCAACATTTATTCATGACTAATATTATATTATATACTAGCAACCCGCCCCGGCGTCGCGCGGGTATAAAATGTATAGCCACTGGAAAAATGATTAAAATCAATAGCCTATGATCTACTTCTTATCTGTGCCAAATAACATAAAAATTGCTCAGTAGTTCGCGAGATAAGCCCTTTCAAATAATTTCCTCCGTTTTTTCCACATTCTCCTATAAGTCTTAGCGTGATAAATATAGCCTATAGCCTTCCTCAATAAATGGGCTATCTAACACTGAAATATTTTTTCAAATCGGACCAGAGTAGAGTAGTTCCAGAGATTTGCGCGTTCAAGTTAGCCCTTTCAAATAATTTCCCCCGTTTTTTCCACGTTTTAGCATGATAAAATATAGCCTATAGCCTTTCTCGATAAATGGGCTATCTAACACTGAAATAATCATCAAAATCCGTTGCGTAGTTTTAAAGATTAAAGGGAACAAAGGGACATGAGGGAAAAAAAGCGACTTTGTTTTATAATAAGTATAGATCAGCGCAAACCGCTACGCGTTCAAAAACACTTCTAGAATTACATACATCTCAGGCTGCTAGTGCCAACAGTGCGCATGCAGTCTGCATGAGAAAATCTGCAGGCTTAGCATGGTCACCATAAAAGCGGTTTGCTTCTACGGAAGAATAGATGTCTGTGTCTGTGTGTAATGTCCATTCTTTTCTGTTTCTAATGTTGTTATGCTAAGCCTGCTGATCTCATAGTAGACATCATTTCTAGAATTAATCGAACCATCATTCCAGGTGACAGCAGTCCACAACAGAGCGTTCCTAGGTCTGGATACGCTGGAGATTCTGACGCTGTATGAGAATAAGATATCTGTGGTCGACGGGGAGGCTTTCAAGGGGTTGGAGAAGTGAGTATTTTAATTTTTAAGTAATATCTACAAGGATGGTTTTGTGTGACGTTGTATATGTCGGTGGAATGGATGCGATCAGCGATGCGGCTGTTGCCTTAAATTACGCAAGTAAATAATAATTCGGTCTAATGGCTGGTTTACACGTATTAAGTTGATAAGTAGTTAACTAAATTTTAACTCACTTGAAGTACCTGCCTGAAATGTGTCAAGTGACAACCCCGCCTGCCAACTTAACAGAAAATAGTCAAAATTCTGATTATCCTGTTTGGTACTTATAGTTGCGTGTGTACGGTAAATTATACGGCTATTGCTGAACCAAAGATTTGGTAAGATTGGTTCTTATGGCCCAAGCATGGATTTAAGATGTGGAGCCACTGCGATTTTTGATGTAATTTTTTTTTAATTTTAGCAGCTTTTGCTCTGGAGGAAAATAGAGTCTCAGTCTGTATAGAGGCATTAATTATGGTAATATTCCAAGTTCAGTACCATATTCGGATGACTTAAGAATGCTTAATTCATTTTAGGACTCATATTTGCACGATAAAGATGTTAAACAACGTAAAAAGAAGAAGAAGAAGAAGTATTATTTAAACGCGCTAATCTTAGTATGAGTCAGTAATTACTCGTCCGATTTGAAAAATTCTTTCAGTGTTAGATAGCCCATATATCAATGAAGGCTATAGGCTATATTTTATTACGCTAAGACTAATATAAGCGAAGAAATAGAGGAAAATGTGGAAAAAACGGGGGAAATTATTTGAAAGGGCTTATTTCACGAGCTACTGGAGTAATTTTTTTGTTATTTGATACAGATAAAAACTAGAAACGTGAAGGATCATAGGCTATTTATTGTGGACTAATTTGTCTGTGAAAAATCTAATTTACGCGGGCGAAGCAGCGCGGAACGTCTAGTAATATTATAAAGCTGAAGAGTTTGTTTGTTTGAACGCGCTAATCTCATGAGCTACTCATCCGATTTGAAAAAATTTTCAGGTTTGTTAGCCTAATTATCGAGGAAGGCTATAGCTTATATTTTATCACGCTAAAACCAATAGGAGCAAAAATACAGAGGAAAATGTGAAAATAAAGCTGAAGAGTTTGTTGGCTAGTTTATATGTTTGAACGCACTAATCTCAAGAACTACTGGGTCGATTTGAAAAAATCTTTCAATGTTTGATAGCCTATTTATCGAGGAAGGCTATAAGCTATATTTTATCACGCTAAGACCAATAAGAGCAAAGATAAAGAGGAAAATGTAAAAAAACGGGGAAAATTATTTGAAAGGGCTAATATCTCACAGACTACTGGAGCAATTTTTATCGCATTTGACACGAATATATAGTAGACTACGTGAGACATGGATTATTAATTTGTGAAAAATATACGGTTTCCGTGAAATTTCAGATTTACGCGGACAAAGCCGCGCGGAACGTCTAGCATTATTAATATGTTTGTTGCTCCATTCATCACCATGTCTTTGGCATGCAGAATAATGCGGCTATCAGCCTCCTTATATTAATTAAGCCCTGTCAACAGCGTTTTTGTTGGTTGAAAATCATATATTTTGAATTTTTCGTTTTATTTTATTTTTACTTTCTTTTATCTAAATATTATTCCAAAATTGGCATTTAAACATTCGATTCAATCGAAAATGATACCAAACTCGACTATATACCTAAATTCCACGCAGTTATTGACCTCATACCTTGTTAAAGCTAAACCCCACCCTCCCCCACCTGCATGAGATATTCAGGTGGCTCCACATCGTAAACCCATCTTAGGGATAAAAAGATCAATCCTACCAAAAGAAATCTTTGGTTCAGCAAAAGCCGTATTCCTCGTTTTTTTGTCTTGTACGCACACGACTATTAACTAAATTTTAACTTGCTACTTAATTTTGTTTTTACATGCAATTAACAACTTAAAATTAAGTTAAAATTTAGTTAACTACTTATCTACTTAATACGTGTAAACCAGCCCTAAGGGTCAATTTGTACTGAATTGACAGATTTCAATTGCGTGAGACGTCTTGCAAATCTGTCAAATCAATACAAATTTAGAAATGTATCTACGCATCGCGTTGTGGTCTGAATTGACCATTATGCTAAATAATAATTATACTCAGACAACTGGCGTGTGAATAACGCTTTATAAACGCGACTTTCAATTGAAATTTTATACTATTATAGCTGCGTATTTTGGTCCCTTGCAAAAACCCTACTATCTGTAAAATAGAACAGTTTTGACAATACCTACTCAAACATTTTTGCTACTTAAAGTAAATATAAACAGTAAAATAGGTAAAAAAAATCAATAGTTCCGCGCGGCTTCGCTCGCGTAAATTAGATATTTCACAGACAAATTAGTCCACAAAAAATAACCTATGATCCTTTACGTGGTCTACTTCTTATCTTTGCCAAATAACAGAAAAATTTCTCCAGTAGTTCGTGAGATAAGCCCTTTCAAATAATTTCCCCCGTTTTTTCCACATTTTCCTCTATTTCTTCGTTCCTATTAGTCTTAGCGTGATAAAATATAGCCTATAGTCTTCCTCGATAAATGAGCTATCTAACACTGAAAGAATTTTTCAAAACGGACTAGTAGTTCCTGAGATAAGCGCGTTGAAATAGGCCCTTTCAGATAATTTCCCCCGTTTTTTCCACATTTTCCTCTATTTCTTCGCTCCTATTAGTTTAAGCGTGATAAAATATAGCCTATAGCCTTCATCGATAAATGGGCTATCTAACACTGAAAGAATTTTTCAAATCGGACCAGTAGTTCCTGAGATTAGCGCGTTCAAACAAACAAACTCTTCCCAATTATAATATTAGTATAGATTATTTTATTAATACCTCACAAAAAATAAATCTGTATTTAACAATACCAACGGTTCAAAATATTTATTTATAATTCAAAGATAATATCATCAAACGTGTTAAAACTAGAAAACTCCCCCTGACCTAGAACGGAATTCAAGAAGTCATAAACTGCTGAATAAAATATCATTTATTGATTAACTAATGTAAAGGATACAGAAGTGGCACTTACACAAATTACAGTTTTTGTCGATAGGTCAAGGACGTTTCATTACGTCGTATATCCACACTTCCAGACTAATATTATAAATGCGAAAGTGTGTCTGTCTGTCTGTTACCTCTTCATGCCCAAACCACTGAACCGATCTTGCTGAAATTTGGTAAAGAGATGCCTTGAGTCTCAGGAAAGGACATAGGATACTTTCATCCCGGAAAAATGTACGGTTCTAGCACGATAAACTAATTTTTGATCAAATTTCGATAAATAAATTTCGAGTTGCGGGCGTCGTCTAGTGTCACAATATTCCAAACTCATCCCAGATTACAAAAGTTGGCTTAAACGAGTTTAGCTCTAATGACAAATGTTACTTTTTTGTCTTCTAATTTGTTCGAAAAACAAAAAGTTAACGATCACTAAAAAGTTTCGTTGTGTTTTTACTAGCGAAATAAAAGTTTTAATTCGGTGAATTATTGTTTTTGTTTCTACAATTTGTAAAGTTGGTGAGGGGGTGTCGAAAAGTTCTATAACATGAAGACTTTATTATTTGCTTAATTTTTTTTGGGAACATGCAAAGGATTCTTAAAATGAAAAAGTCTTTGACTATCTATTTCTTATTTCACTAGACACATTTTCTTTAACTTTAACAGTTTTACTTTTTTTAAAGCACCCATTGCTCAACAATAATTGTGTTGGGGTGCGTTGCGTCTATAGGTTGCTTGCATTGCTATATGGTGATCATTAATTCCTAATGTTACCGCCTATTATCATAATTCGCTGGCCCCGGGCAATAAAGGCGTAATATCAAAAATAGTTTTGTTCAGGAGAGACAAAATAAGCTAATTTGTTTATAGTGTGGCGTACAGTGGTCCAAAATAAGCGTTTGAAGTATCATATGAAAGTTATTTTTTTTACCTATTTAACCATATCAAAATAATTATAATAGTGTAAAAATTTATTGAAATAATTGAAAAAAATTATAATACAACTAATAAGCGATATTGTTTCATTTGCAACATTGGTTATTGACTTTATATTATTATTATTTTTAACAAAAAATTAAAACCGACTTCCAAGGTAAAAACAATAATAACATTAATATGAACTAAAAAGTATTAAATAATTTCTACTATCTAATAGTGCCTTTTTCCGAATTCGGCTAAACCTCAACTATTTCTGTACTCAATCTTCATAATTTTGAAGTCGGTACCAGATAGCTGAAACTTCAGATATTTGAAACTTTTGGAACTGGCACCGACTTCAAAATTATGAAGATTGAGTACAGAAATAGTTGAGGTTTAGCCGAATTCGGAAAAAGGCACTATTAGATAGTAGAAATTATTTAATACTTTTTAGTTCATATTAATGTTATTATTGTTTTTACCTTGGAAGTCGGTTTTAATTTTTTGTTAAAAATAATAATAATTTCACTCTTTTTAGCTACACTAGTAGATAAACCTTCGCGTATATTTTACCTAAGTATCTTATTACAATTTGTTAAGAGTCACAACTCACACTCACAAAATAATATATTATCAGTGAAGTGAACATATTGTGCTAAGTAATTTAACAATTTTAATGCTTCAAGCCCCAAGCGGTCACCGGCGATTGCGATAACAATAGAAAGGCTATTGTGTCTCGTTTTTCCACGATCGAAGGATCTATCAGATAAAAAATTGTATAAACTTGCATAGGATGTAGCGTAGCTACTCATAATATTTAATATTATCATAATTATTGACAGCTGTTCTTGTAATAAAGAATTCAAATCGATACTTAGTGCGCCATCTATCGATTAATAAGTATAACTAATTAAAAAGACTCAATGACTTTGTTTTGTTTAAATGCTCTTTTTAAAATAACTTTATTTCAATTCTATTTGTCTATTTAAATTTTATAAAGTAGTTAATAAAGTATTCGATCTGTATATAAAGTAGTTAGTAAAGGATTCGATCTGTCGTCTGCCGCCATGCGCCGCGCGGCGGCGACGCCGTCGCCTCTACGGCGCCGACCGCCGTCATGTATTAAATAAACAGGTGTTGTTATACAGTAAGAACATAATTATTATTATTAGTATATCCATACCTATGCCTTGTACTATTATCTAGTCTGTGCCATGAGACATTGGTGACCTTAACACGACGTGGTAATGATGATGATGACGATGATGATGATGATGATGATTATGATGATGAATATAAATTGCATAGTAGCATATGCCTTCTGTTCTTAAAACAACGCCGAAACTCCCAAACGTGTATCTATAAGGAGTCAGGAGTTCTCTCAGCATCTTCGAAACCATGGTATACCTTGACCCAATATTTGACTTTTTGGTAGCATATTCTTAGTACGCTTCACATAAAACCAAAATCACCATATGTTTCCATATAAATTTCGAGGAGTTCCCTCGATTACTCATAGATCCCATCATCAGGTCACCACTTTTGTGAACATGGTACCAAATTGGAGTGAAACCTAATACAACAAAACAAAAATTTCGAAAATCGGTTCACAAACGGCGGAGTAATCGTTGAACATACATAAATAAAAAAAAATAAAAAAAAAAAAAAAAAATATCCACAGCCGAACATATAACCTCCTCGTTTTTTGGAAGTCGGTTAAAAAACACCAAACCGCTTGAGATTTACGGCTGTAAGAATATAATACGACGTATTTTTCGCTTTAGATTTCGAGCGTACCAGCCGATTACTCCCTTCTTCTGGGGAATCTTACCGCGAAAACTTAGCCGTATCGTATCTTCACCGGTTTTTTTAGTTATGTTTCATAGAGTACTACAAGAATACAGTTTTAGTCGTAAGATATTTTTCCATTCCATAAATCTGTTGTCATTTATTATACCTAAAATGTTATTTTAAAAATACGAAATAAATAGGGGTGATAGACTAGTACTCAGAGAAGCCAAAAATCAAATAACATTAAAAAGGGCGTAACCGGCGTTTACCGCTTTGTTGCCCGGGGCCAGCGAATATGTCAAAATATCACGACCGACGATGCACGCTTGAACGTGGCAAATTATCTGCTACGTATCGAGGAATGTTTTTCAGAACCAATAGAATCGCTGCTCTCAGCGAGGTCAGGCAAATGAAGCGATTCTATTGGTTTTGAAAAACACATTCCTAGCAACGCAGCTCCGGTGGAAACGCACCCTAAGTGTCTAAACGCACTAGGCTGAATTACGCCGGTGCAATTTCCGCCGCAAATGTCAAACGCATACAAAACGCGACGTAATAGTGTGTCACCCCTAGTATTCGGCCCGTATTTTGTATGCAATTTAAACGCGGCGTAAGCGCGGCGGAATTTACGCCGGCGTTATTCAGCCTAGTGTGTTTAGACCCTAAGGGTGAAGCCAAACGAGCATAATTTGTAAGTTGTGAGTCGCAGAATTTCTGCCGCTTTCTTTTCATACAAATCATGACTCACAAAATTACGCTCGTGTGAATCAAACAGGACTTTTGTATGAAACTGAATGCAGCAGAATTCTGCCGAACCGAAATTCTGCGACTCACAACTCACGAATTACGCTCGTTTGGCTTCGCCCTAAGTCGGAGCGTCGACGCAACGCATTACAGTAATTACGGCCTCAGTCTTCACTCTAAAGGATAAAAATAAAGTGGTTTTATAAAATTAACGACGCTAAATTCCTCTTCCTTAGAAAACTGAAGCGGCTTAATCTCGGCGGTAACGAATTGACGGCCGTGCCTCAGAAGGCATTAGCGCTGCTGGAGAACCTCAAGAAACTGGAAATGCAAGAAAACCGCATCACGTCCATTACGGAGGGCGATTTCGCTGGTAATTCTAAAATTTTCAGCTGATACTGAAAAGTGAAAATCCGCAACTGAATCTAGAAAATATAATTTATGGGCTACTGCATTTTTGTGGGTGTCGTTTTTGTGAAAAAGAATTTAATGCAAGATACATCTAAAGCAGATCTTAGGCAATTTTACTCATTATCTCTTGCAGCTCAAATTTTGAAAATTTATTTTATGTCCCATACATACATTACTGCACTTTGATGCACTGCACGTAGCTATGCAGTTTTGTGATGACGTAATCGAAGCAATTTACTATGAAATGCATTCAAAGCAGATTGCCGATGGGCTATTGGTGATAGCGCTGATACGACTGGGAATAATAATGAGCTAAATCGCTATGTATTTGCTATTGTCTATTGCCTACCGTTGCCTATAACTTTGCACCGGCACAGCAATATTGCCTAGTGCTTATTCCTATCCTCTTTATAATATTGTTACGTGCTAGGGTTCGAGGATTCGGAGAGAAAGACCTGGTGACTCTCTTGAAGACTTTATTCACAAACACTAGCTCACACAAATCACTAAATCCAATCACTAACAACTAGATCCAAATCACTGAGCACTATCACTGTTCTAGGTCGTAGCCGAGTCTTAGGTCACTATCACAATCACTCACTATTGATCACTTGTTTTCACTTCGAAATCGCCTTGATGATCGCTTGTATCAAACTGAGCTGGTTGCCGGCTTGTTTACCTTTTATATGGCCCGCCATACTTTCTGGAACGTTCCATTCTGGATTGTTTACGTAAACACGCAATTCACATAAACAAGGGTTGGACTTTTCTAGAAAGTACGCGCAACTGTCACGCGCAGGTAAACAACTGCCCGTATCCGTAACAATATTTAGACAATATTCTAGTATTGTATATAAATAGCATCGAATTTACAAGAGTTAGGACCTGTTTCACCACTTCCTGATAAGTGACGAACAGGCTATCCACCAATTAACTTGATAGATCAAGTATGGAGAATCTGTCAAAAAAGTTGGCACTTTATCAGAATGTGGTGAAACAGGCCCTTATATGTTACTTTCTGTATAATAATATTACAAATCTACACAAAATATTTTCCATTTCCTCGGCTTCTATATTGCTCACTTGTAAAGGCAATTACAGGAATGGGATTTTCCAATAAATTTTAAACGAAATTTGAATATAAACATTCGTTCAAGGCTTACGTAACTTGGACTCGTTGGGCTTGGCACACAATCAACTGAAGGAGGTCCCGTCTCAAGTGTTCTCGCATCTGACGTTCCTGAATTCCTTGGAACTGGAGGGCAATCAAATACAGAGGATTGATGAAAAAGCGTTCTCCGGCCTCGAAGGTAATGGACTTGAGTGCTCTTGAAATTTAGAAGTCACTTTTAATAATGTAAATGTAACTTAATTCCAAGGAGGTGTAATTTTAAATTTAGAATTATGGAAGAGTGAGGGAGCCCTAGAACAATTTTTTTTGTGATTACTAACGTGCAAATTTTTTGTGAGTAGCTTACAACATAACATTTTGATAAGACGAACAACATTTTTATTTGCGAAAAATCTCGAAAGTGGTAGCTAATAGAGATAGAAAGGATTTCATACTTTGACTAGATGGTCCTAAAATATGGATTGTTTTATTTGTAGGACAAGGTTACTTTTAAATTATATAACTATTAACCTACCAATATACAAAAAATCAGCTGGTTAGGGTTCCGTTTTAAGGTACAGTAGTCAACCAAGTTTTGTTGATTACAGAACCCTAAAACGGAACCCTAACCAGCTGATTTTTGTATATTAGTAGGTTAATAGTTATATAATATAAAAGTAGCCTTGTTCTACAAAAAATAAATTGTTCTAGGGCTCCCGTACTAGTAGAACGTGATTTAAAGATCTGCCACATGTAGCTCTTTTTTTGGAATCGCGAAGTTGCGATACTGCGCTTGTGATTGTACTATCAGAGAAGTTGATTCCTACTTCCTAGGCAGATGGCGGACCTGAATTTGGCTGCGTTAGGTCAAACTCATCCGACCGATCCAATGATGACCAAACGCTACGAATAAGACCAAACGTCAGAGGTCTGTTAACTGCCTAGGAATCAATTTCCTCGGGTATACATTATTTTGTATTGTGAAATTTTATTTAAGTACGAGTATCTTTACAACCTCCAGTATTACATACATCCATTTGAATAATGAAAAATTAATATGATGCATGAACTATAATATTTAAAGGTTAATTATATTTAACCGGCTTGTTGTTTGTGATCATTATTTCATTTTATTCTTTTCTCATCTAGAAAACCTTCAGTATCTACGACTCGGTGACAACCGTCTCCACGAGATACCATCAGAGGCCCTTCGTCCACTCCATCGTCTACGTCACCTGGACCTCCGCTCCAACAACATCACCTACATCAATGAGGACGCCTTTACTGGATACGGTGATTCCATCACGTTTTTGAATTTGCAGAAGAATATGTAAGTACCCAAAAAAAAATACAGTTTACTTTTCGAGAAATTACTTTTGAATCATTGACGTCATACACGTCCTACTATTGGTACAAATGGCATGAAAATAAAGACAGTGGAACATAAAACCTCCTCTTATTTGACAGTAAAGAGAGAGTTGAAAATAAGCTTACCTACAATCTATTTAAGCAATTCCAACTAGCGTAAAATTCAGGTACTTAGTCTCAAAACTTAAAAACATTCAAGGCCTCAAAATTCATGCTCCAGAAATTAACAATGAAACAATGCGACCGTCTACGCAACAAGGGGAAGTGTAATTAAAATTAAATGTGTAATGTTCCACGTTACAGCTTTTGACTGAATATAACTTGATTAATTAAGACGAGTGATTTGCAAACACCTCCAGCCAGGTTGTTTAGTAACTCCAACTACAGTAATTGTTATTGTTTATTGATATAAGATAGGTACACATTTCAGCTAAATTGGGAAAACAATATGGTCGAATAGTAATATGGATTAATTAGTTAGTGTGTACTTTGTTTCGGAAAAGTATGAAAATTCAACATTAGGGTTGTCGTATATCATTTGACACTTGACTGCATATAACTTGATTAATTAAGACGAGTGATTTGCAAACACCTCCAGCCAGCATGTTTAGTAACTCCAACTACAGTAATTGTTATTGTTTATTGATATAAGATAGGTACACATTTCAGCTAAATTGGGAAAACAATATGGTCGAATAGTCATATGGATTAATTAGTTAGTGTGTACTTTGTTTCGGAAAAGTATGAAAATTCAACATTAGGGTTGTCGTATATCATTTGCCGCCACCACCAGAGGAACGTCTTCTTGTCAAATGTCATGTTATGAGTTATGACAGCTATTTCGTGACATAATATGGCAGCTGTTTGACATGAAAATTGACATGATAGACCCTACGGCTACAAAGCGCGATTCAACCCTCATTGCTCCTTCACTAGGGGACCTATTTATAGACAATTTGTATGTATGAAATATTTTTCCTTAGGATCCACTCGCTGCCTACGATGGGATTCGACAATTTGAACTCTCTGGAAACTTTGAATCTGCAGAACAACAAGTTGAATCATATACCCGAGGAAATAATGGAGCCGATACTAGATACTTTACGCGTAGTTGATATTATGGGTATGTTATTTAAAAAACTCAAACTCAAACTCAAAATTTTTTATTCAGAATAAATTTTTGCAAATGTTTTCTGAAAGTCTACATGATGCCTACCACCGGTTCAGGAACTAACCCGGCGAGAAGAACCGGCGTAAGAAACTCGCAGAGGGGGATTTGAATCTGAAGATACAAAAAAAAACCTAGCTATTATAATATACCTAACATAATAATAATTTTACACTCGTACGTGGTTTAGCAATGTACAAAAACTATATAATATTAACGACGATGACTAAATTATGAATAAGCACAATAATATTATGTAAATTCAATTAAATAAGTTGAATTGGATTTGAATTGGAATATAATGAGATCTTTTCATTTCTGTCTAGACAACCCTCTGATATGTGACTGCGAGTTGGCCTGGTATGAGTCCTGGCTGGCCGGTCTGCGGGACCGAGATGACGAGATGATGCAGAAGAAGCGCACAGTCTGCACCATGGTGAACGAGCATCGCGAGTACAGCGTCGCCAAAATGCCCCTCGAGAAGATGAGCTGCAAACGAAAACCGGGATTTGGCAGAATTTCAAGCGCAGTCTCTGTGTACCCGAAGTTCACTATTGCGTTTACGCTGTCCGTCGCTAGATGGCTCCTAAACTAAGCAAATTATTTATCGTCGTCGATAGATGGCTCTGAATCGTTATTTTTGTTCACCCTCATTAGTTCAGAAGAGTCGATTCGAGTTAGCTGTGGCCGGATAACTCGATGAGAATTCTTCGAATTTAAAGTTTCGTTGAAAATTATAATAAACGTGATGAATTTACGCAATACGATACGATACATATCAATTTTGGGCTGAAAAGTAGTGTTTTTGAATGGGCAACTTGTGATACGGTGGTTTTATAGGTCGAGTGACGTTAGTGATACACCATGTATTTTAAAATTAGACGATCTTTCGGTAGGTATGCCTAAATTTAGAGAAATTTACCAACTAAAGTAGGCGGAACTCAATCTACGAAGTGAGACTTGTCACATCTTGTAACACTTTAATGCGAGGAGCATCTTTGTATAACATTATTTGAACGATAAATCTTTGAATATTTTTTAATTATTTATTCCCGCCTTTTATAAAGTAGGTATATTGTACTCTTAACATAGTAAGCTTTTGCGCATTTACCATGTTGACTATTCAATGTTATTCAACTCTAGAGTGGGGCTCGTGTTGTATGGACACGTATATTTTATTGTATTTTAATCGATTCCGGTTCATCTCTTTCCTTGAAATTATTCTACCTCTCGTTTAGATTTCGTTAGTCTCGTTGTATCGAGTTCGGGTAGAGCCCCTAAATGTTCGATGTAGACTAGATATAGGTAAGTGTTAGATACGTTTAAATAAATTTTATGCTGTTGTTTTACGTAGCATTTAATTGTTTTTATTAATCGAATTACTTATAATAATTTTGAATAATAAGTAAGATATCATAGTTTATTTTATCGATTAATATTTTTGTAATTTACAATTTAATTTTAATTTTTTATTAAGCATCTTTCAAATAGTCTTTCGATTTTATCGTAACATATAATGGGGTAATAAATGTGACTTTAAACGGGTGGGGCTTTTGTACAATCATTTTTCTTCTTTGCGATTATATGTATTTTAAATTGTAACTTTACATCGTAATATCTTTGAATAAAAAATATATTAATCATTGTTTGACTCATACTTTAACTCATATTAATTGTTAACACTATATTTTTGGCAATTCCAAATAATCCATATCAAAAAAAGCAAAAAAAAAGAAAATAATTAATACAATTATTATATTCTCATCGTACTCAAAATGTATCATTAAAGATATAATAATAAATTGTTGTCGCTTTTTACCCGTGATAGTGCCATTTCAAAATTCAACTATAAGCCATTAATGTTATATTATGATAGGGTAATCCATATGTTGTATGTTCGATTTATTCAGTCACATGGTCGGAGTGAGCCCTATAACAGACTATGTCAGCCATGTGAGGACTAAATCGTCAAGTGTGATCCATGTTATGTAAGTGATAAGTAACCAAACATATCCCCTAGTCTGAACCTATTTAAGTGAAATTATATGTATACAATTGTTGCGAAATATGTGAAGCTTTCTATGTGATATAGTTACTGTCATATTTGTAATTTTTCTCTCCATTTTCTAATATACATTGCATATTATTGAAAATGTAAAATGCGTGTAGGACGCGAGACCGAATACCTATTTTGTATTCCTTTACACGCGTTTGTACATTTTGTACGTATTTTAAGGATATCGATGTTGTATTTTCACATATATTTCATATACTTATATACGCACGAATTATATCAGTATTTATGCACTTACTGTAAGGAGTATTTATTCGGAGTCGAGGAAACCTGATAACATAGATGTAGGCGAATTAGGATACGGCATTTTAATCTCTCGATGTGAATGTTGTGAACGTTTTTCGTGGTCACAGTTTCATTATTACCAGGAATACCGGGGGATAATTCTTATTACGATGCAGAAATTACAAAGGCTGCGTTTTCCGCGGCATTAGCCCGCAATTAGTATGCCGCATACGAAACGAGTGATTACGTGAGCTACGAGTTAATTTGATCAACTTTTATGTGTCGTATTTTTTAATTGCCTCGGTGAAATTGACTTAGTAATGAGTTATTAAAGAATAAAAGAGAATTACCCTGAAATAAATTATGCATAAAAGTTGTCTTTTATGGTAAAGCGGTGGTAAAACGCCAATTAACTACACCACGGAATAAAAAAGTGGAATGGATTATTATTTTTAAAACAGCTTACGTAGTAGCTATTATTAATTTTGAAACATTACAGCAATTATAGTCCTCGCCCAATATTCGTAATAAATTAATAAATGAATGCAGTCGTAATAATAGTCCAACACGCACAAATTATTTTGGTACCTGGTTTCATAGAGTTGATGAGGCATGAGGCGCCTAGTTAATTTCCGTATAAAAATATACCTGTTGGCATATTTTAATATAATCCTCAATGTAAAATGAAACTGTGACAAAAATTTATTAAAAATCTGACGCAAGTTAAAAACGTATATTCTGACATTATGGAAAATGTCAAGTGGGAACCATCATAAACATATCGATAGGTATACACTATTATATACGGTATATCAAATTAGTATACATTCTATTATTGTTGTTGTATTCCAGTCTAAGTGTTGCGTGCTTTCAAAATTGTATGTCATGTCTAATGTTTCGTAACTCTATGGGTCAACGCATACCGGGTACAAGCGAAGTATACAAAAAAGTCAGAAACTTTTGCCGCCAAAAATATAAATGTCTACTGAAGTTACACATTTTTGGCGGGAAAAAATGGCAGATGAAAAAAAAACTATGGGAATTGCTTTTTTTGGATATTCCGGAATACGTTAACCCTACAGCAATAATGTTTTAAAGTGTTCAAGTGTTTATGGTCACATTTATTATTAAAATAAAATATTTCTAAATAAAAATTGAGAAAATCTCCTGTAAAAGTATATAATTTCGGTTTAAATATAATTTAAATATAATTAAAGTGTTGTTTTATTGTTGAAATTGTTAATTGTTTCCTTATTGCTTCACAGTTATGGGTAAAGATGTTTATTTTTATTAATTAATTCCGCCTAAGAAAAAGCAGCTAGTGTTACTCAACTCAACTCAACAATTTCGTTTTTCTAAATATGCGATTTAAAAGTGGAAAATTTTCCGCGACTTGCATGATAACTTTGCACTATTTTGCCGGTGGGAATTCATTTTGAAAATAATGGTCTAAACCACGGTCTAAACTCTAACTTCACGCGGGTTACTATTAAAGGCCTCAGGTTGAGTAAAGCTGCTGTAAAACCATAATTTAAAGGCTGCACTAAAAATTAAGACAGTTATAGCACCCAAGGAAAGCAAAAATAAAAATAATAACTATTATACGGCCATGTATATTATAAGTCTATGCGTTAGGCTGATGCCCGATCCATGTTGTTGTCTGTCAGATTTGAATTAGCATAGTAAGCCTGGACTTCTAAAGCGAACATTTTTATGGGTAGACATCAAAACTGATAAAGGCATAAACTATTTTCTGGCTGGCCATCTTAATGCTAAAGGCGCATCTTCACAAATGGTCCATGCTGGCCCACTACAGGCCATTGTCATTGTGGATATGGGGTAATGGTGTATGATGGCGGACGATCAGAGAAGTTGATTCGTGGGCAGAGTGCGGACCTACGTGCGTGCGTGCGTCCACATATTTTGTATCATTTGCGCGATCAGATCTCCGATCAGATCTCCGTCGCGATCATCGCGCCGTATCAAAATGATACGCGTATCATGATACTTTGTATCATGATACGCGTATCATTTTGCGTCGACACTAGCGATCATGATACGGCGCGATGATCGCGACGGAGATCTGATCGGAGATCTGATCGCGCAAATGATACAAATGTGGACACACCGTAATTGGTCGTGTTTTGTCAAACCCAGTTAACAAATCACGAATTACATTGAATTGACATAATCTGACCAAATGACGATGGTCTGTCAACTGCCTATAAATCAATTTCTTCCATGGTACCTAAAAACTAAGTGATCGTGGTCTACAATAATTATTGACGATGGCTTGCAGTGGGCCATCGTGGGCCATTGTATACCGGGGGCTTAAAATGTATAGGATTTGACATATTCATCGCTAAATAACAAAATGAGATTTGTTAACACGTTGTCCGATCTTAGCACTGAAGTTAAAAACATCTGCGCTAAGGGTCCGGACTCCGGGCCCCTGGCACTCACCATTCGTAAGCAAATCTAATTACATCATTCAACAAAGCACGTACATGGACAATAAAACTCATTTGAGTACTTTGTGAACGCACAGATATCTGTTTTATTCGCTGTTCTACAGTTTACAGCTAGGGTTACCACGCGCCCGGATTAAGCCGGACACAGCCATGCTTTCGATTGCGTGTCCGGCCAAAATTAATAGGACTCCGGCTTTTATATAGCTTTGAATCTAAAATTTTATGTAAAAATCCTTGTAATTTTAGACGAATTCACCTAATAAGAAGTAAAATTTCATCAATTAGATGTGAAATTGTTTTAATAAAACATCTGATGTACTTCTGCCGAACGTATTGCTATACTGAGAGTGAAGAGTTTAGAGAGAGTTTCCGGCTTTTTTATACAAATATCCGGCTAAACTTGCTCCGGCCTTCCGATTTGGCGACCTGGGCCCAGTGTAGCCAACCTCACAGTTTTAGCTGTAGATCTACAGTTTTTCGGAAATCCTCTCAGTTTTCAGTTTAGGCCTCGAAATCTACAGTTTTTATGAGCTCAATCTATTTTATTACATTAAACATAATAATATTTAAATCGAAACACATATTATTGAAACGGTAATTAATCGATTTAATAGATGGCATTAGTTGTAGACTGTCGTAGCAAGCTAGGATCCTAATTAGCGTAAATCAGAAGGATAGGGGCTTGCGATTGGTGCAATCAGAAGCTTCTAATAATAGTCTTCTTTTTAGGATCCTAGTTAGGACGTCTAAATTTAGTTAGGTGAAATAAGGGCTTTTTCACATTATCCGATCCGGTGTCGGACGCCGATCCGATAACAGGGTAAAGTAAAATGTATTAAACCGATATCCAATATCGGGCCGGACAATATGAAAGACAGGTAGATACTTCATACATTTTACTTACTCCGATATCGGATCGGCTACTGTGAAAATGCTCTAAGGTCGATCGATGGCTATTTTTTCGACTTTAATGCGCTTTAATGTCAGTAAAACAGGTATATTTTATGATATTTCTGGTTTTTAATTCCCGGCTTTCTAAACTATATGCTATTTATTACCATTATTAATTAATAAAAATCGGCCAAGTGCGAGTCGGACTCGCGCACGAAGGGTTCCGTTATAGAGCAAAAATAGGCCAAAAATTGTGTTTTTTGTATGGGAGCCCTCCTTAATTTTTTTTATTTTATTTAAATATTTTTATTAATTAATAAAGTAGACATATAATTAGGGTTTATGTGAAAATTTCAAGTGCCTACATATTCTCATCATTGATACCGAGCAAAAAACGTTTGAAAATTTACGTTTGTTGTACCTATGAGAGCCCCCCTTAAATATTTAATTTATTTTGTTTTTAGTATTTGTTATTATAGCGGCAACAGAAATACACAATTGTGAAAATTTCAACTCTTTAGCTATTACCATTCTTGAGTTACAGCCTACAGACGGACGGACGGACGGACAGACGGACAGACGGACAGACGGACAGACGGACAGACATCGAAGTCTCAGTAATAGGGTCCCGTTTTTACCCTTTGGGTACGGAACCCTAAAGGATCATAAAAGAAAAAACTGTAGATTTACTGTTTTTCAATTTGATATTTACAGTTTTCTACAGTTTTTTTCTACCATATCTACAGCTTAGCTCTGTGTTGTGGTTGGCAACACTGCCTGGGCCCCGATTCACAATGCGCAAATTGACTCGGATTCGTAAACTTCGTCACCCGACATCCAATAAACGTTCACCGCGCTAGGCGTTGACCAATGACAGCACGGTAAAGTTTCCGAGTCCGAGTTGAATGGAAATCGTGATACTGATACTGGCAGCCCTATTTACAGCTAATTTTCACAGCTTTTTACTGCTGGTTTAATTACAGCCATCAAACCCTAGGGCCGTGTCTAATCATGTATTTTATTTCTGTTGTTTCGAATCTCATTGGGATTTACTGAATAGACTTTCATAATGCTTACTGTGGAAGAAGTCTATAGTTTTATTACAATGTAATGGCTGGTTTACACTACTTCAATCCAGTAAAAATCCAGCACTGACTGAATTGCATTTTAGTGCCGTGCCAGTTTTAAATATTGAAATATTGTAGTGTAAACTCTCTATAAATCTTTGGCTGTACAAAATGTGTTTTATTATCTATGTTAAACTTCCTTTTTTATTTATTTCTTAAAGGGTCCATTCACTATCCTGCATGGGACTCTTTAAATAGTATAAATATCGTAAGTATTCAAGACATAATTATGACAAAGATAAGAATTAGTTATTTCTATGACCTAAAATAAATAATTATTTCCAATCACACATTTGCAAAAGACAGAGTGCCTGAAATATTCGTGCAGCAACTATGAGAGGTAATATTGTAATATTGCTCTTATATTTTTACCTAAGAATTATAAATACCTACTTTTTCTGCCAGCATTCAGCACAAGATAACAAGAAGAACACACCTGAAACAATTAAAAAAATAATTATGTTAATTATTATAATATTAGATATGTGAAATAGGTATTATCAAAATCTTTTCGGATCGGACCAATTAATAAGAAGATACTTTATGTACTTATACCGTTTTGATAAAGATACAGTGTAAGTACTTAGTTTTATCCCAAAAAAAATTGAGCAGGCGGTACTATAGATCTATTTCGCTACAACAAAGTTGCAGACATCATCCATGCTAATATTATAAGTGCGAAAGTGTGTCTGTCTGTCTGTCTGTTACCTCTTCACGCTAAAACCGCTGAACCGATTTTGCTGAAATTTGGCATGGAGATACTTTGAGATACTCGCGGTCTCGGGAAAGGACATAGGATACTTTTTATCCCGGAGAAATGTACGATTACCGCGCGATAAATGAATATTGGCGCAAGTCGCAACGGAGTTGCGGGCGTCATGTGTCATCTAGTCTAATGTTAAACAAAAAGATTTGCAACCACAACGTAAAAGTCCGTGGCATTTTGCAGTTTGGTCAAAATCAGGCTAATTGTAAATTGGGTTTGGCGAAACTCGATCCGATCGGATTACGGGATCAGCCGTTTTTATTTACCCCGATCCGATTCGTAATTTTCGGACGCGAATTTTGTTTCACCTGTAGAAAATACATCTGATTTCTATTGCTAACAATCCATAATTATTTTACATAATAATATCATAATCTTTATAAATACATATAAAATTTACGTGCCGCGAATCCGCGATGGACTACCAATACCTACTGAATCGATTTAATTCGATTTGTACACCGAGCGCAATTTCAACTTGAAAGATAGAATAGAATAGATAGATAGAATAGATATCTCAATTGAATTTTTATTTGGCTAATTTTAGTCTTGAAATATTCGTGGAAATCCTAAGGCTTATATTAATCCTTCGATCGCGGATTCTTGGAAATCTATTGTTATTCTATTGTTGTCGCGGTCACCGGTGTCAATATGGGGCTTGATAGGTCAAGAGAAAAGTGATACGAAGTTCGCTAGGTCGTATATATATACGACCTTTTCTCAACACAATAACACAATAATATAACATTAGGGGCCGTTTATAAAATACGTTCGCATAGAAGGGGGAGTGGAGGGGTTTTGTCGAGTGTGACAAGATGCGACAAGGGGGACAGGGGGTCTACGGCAGCGTGATGTTCGCCGTTCATTAAAAAAAATTACTCAGTATTCATTCTCTCGACTTTTTTTTCAATTTCCTTATGAATTTTATATTGTATTCTAACCATACTACAAGTTACTCATAATAAGGGTTGATTAAATAAAATACACTCAATTTTGTACAATAATAATAGTACAAAATAAAAAAGTTTTATAACTATACTCTATAGTTACTCAGAAAGCTCGCAGTGTTAACCTTTGCGTTTTTCATAATATAATATCATTGTTGTTAACAATATATTACGCTATCTTTGTAACTATCGTGACTCTAAGAATACAAAACAGAGTAAGAAATGCGACATAAATATGGAGATTTCTCTCAGAGTTGTTGTCCAAGTATAAAAAGTTGGACATTGAGACGTCCAACAGACACACAAATCAAAGCACGTATTGCTCGGAGCCACATTTTATAGTTTGTACAACTTTTCACAAAGTGTCTAGTTTATTCTTTGACTTTATTCCGATTGACTCAAACAAAACTTAAGAAAATGATAACTAAGTTACATGATATGAATAACAAAATTTTATTAAATCAATGGTGATTTCAGACATTTTTAAATTTTTCATTTTATTCTATTTTCTATATTTATACCTACTCACGAAATCGCGCACGCGGAAATTAATTTGTGAAATTACAAAATATTATAATATTATAATGAGACATTCTGGATATTCCATTGTAAATTGTAATACTTATTAATCTTATTATAATATTATTATGACAAAGCTCATATCTATTCAACTTTAAAAACACAGAACCAAATCTATGCGAGACGCCTTAAAAAATTACACTACGTTTTCATTTGAAAGAAATATCAATAAAAAGTTGTTTAGTTGCAGTTGCAAGCTCCCACGTATAACAACACCTCGTAAAATGAAAATTGAACGAAATAAATCATAAAAGTAATATACAAACTATAACCCAAGAGCTAGCGACATCCAGACTTCGCTCATTTTATAAAAGCTTAAAAAAACCTGTTAATGACCCCATCACAGGTAAGAACGACCAGCAACTATGGTGTTTTAAAGTCAATTCAGGGATCATGCAGTTCTGAAGGTCTACCTGACGTAATGTGTGAAGCGCAATTTCTTATCTCATTTTCTTCGGCGTAACTAGGAATCTCGTCTTATACTAATACGATAATTTTCACAGTTTCTTAACTCTGTTAACTGTCAGACAACCTTAAGTTTCCTTATGGCTGATATGAAATGATGAAAGTCTGGCTGTCGCCGGCTCTTGCGTTACTACAAAGCAATAAACGAATGAAAAGTAAAAACTAGCGCGGGGAATGGAAGTCGTGTTTTCATTAAACAAAATATAACTGCCATCAGCTTGCGCCCTATTTTAAAAACCAGTTACAGTTTAAATCTCATATTCGAGACATTCTATTAATATTTTTGCTCGAATTAGACGACAATTGTCGCTTGTGATAAGTTTCAGTTCGTAACAAAAAATATTAATTATTGTAACAGTTATATCAGTTATACTTAACCCTTAACTACCTACCACCTATTTCTGTTACATAACCACCTACGTGCGGTCCTGGAGACCGCTCATGATCAATCACCTTAAATTCGGGTTCTATGGAATATGGTATAAAGAAATGATTAAAGTGAGTAAAATACTTGTTTATGCTTTAGACTTTTATTTCAGACCTTCAAATAACATAAACTATATTAAAATCTTGAGATATACTATAATCTTTCAAGACTAGTAGTTTTCACAGAAAAATATACTGTTCTCAAATGAAGAGATCTGATAGGTAGAGGAACTTAAAAAATCAAGTTCTTTTGACTTATTTATATAAACTAAGGAGTCAAACTATAAAATTAAGTAAATGAAAAAACCAAATATTAATCTGCAAATTCAACAAAATACAGAAAAGTACAAGTGTGCCTTAAGTAACAACATTATTTGCGTCATTATACATGCGCTTAGAACTTTTTATAACTAGAAAGGTTTACCCTCGCCGGCTCTTGGGATATGAAAAAAGGTGTGCCGTGGTGCCAAAATGTACTAACAGATGTCGCTAGTGTCGCGTCTGAATCGCGCTATCGCTTACTCTAACGTGAAAGCTTATCTCAATCTAATATTTGTAGACAATCCATATAATAAAAATCTTAAATATAATTTTTGGTATGTTTAGGGTATCTCATAGTACACTCAAACATTAAATTAAAGTATTCTAATTCCATATTAATATCGTATTAATAATAATTCCATAACATTAATTAATATTTACATTTTACGGTAAAATAATTACAAATAATATTGTGTGAGGGTGTGAGTTCAATTATTTTGACTAAGATAAGACATATTTTCTTTTTTAACCGACTTCAAAAAAATAATGTTATCACTTATCAATACCCGTATGTGCCCGTATGTAGTGTATTAAGTATGTAATATATTATTTTCTATAACCGCATAGTTTCCGTATAATAATAACTAGCTATTTGACCGAGCTTTGCTCGGTATTCGATAAAACACGAATAAAATGACATTTTCTAAAAATGATTCCTAGCTAGATCGATTTATCACCTCCGAAACCCCCTATATACTGAATTACATGAAAATCGTTGGAGCCGATTCCGAGAGCCGAATTATACATTATATATTTATATACAAGAATTGCTCGTTTAAAGATATAAGATAATATGTACTTATGTATATAATATTATTATTAGCATCTAAACAAAATGTGTGCAAAATTTGAAAAGTTTGTACTTACTTATTAAGTTATTAATTATTTTTTATGTTTGTGTTCGCATATCTCCGGAACTACAGGTCCGATTTAAGTAATTCTTTTTTTTTGTACTAGGTATCAGATACTGTGCAGTCTGCAAGCTTCATAAAAATGGTATCAGTAGTTTTTGAGATAGGGAATTTCAAATCTGAAATACATACGTACAATTTTGACGTGGGAGAGCCATGCTTCGGCACGAATGGGCCGGCTCGACCGGAGAAATACCACGTCCTCACAGAAAACCGGCGTGAAACAGCGCTTGCGCTGTGTTTCGTCGAGTGAGTTACCGGAGGCCAAATCCCCTATCCTTTTCCCTTCCCTACCCTTCCCTATTTCCTTCCCTACCCTCCCCTATTACCCCTTAAAGGCCGGCAACGCACCTGCAGCTCTGATGCTGCGAGTGTCTATGGGCGACGGAAGTTGCTTTCCATCAGGTGACCCGTTTGCTCGTTTGTCCCCTTATTCCATAAAAAAAAAATTGAAGGCGGTTTTATCTTTTTTAAACACTATAGTGAGGGGAGCCCCAGAACATTTTTTTTGTGATTACTAACAAGCAAATTTTTTGTGAGTAGCTTCATTTTGATAAGATAAACAACTTTTTTATTTGCGAAAAATCTTGAAAGTGGTAGCTAACAGAGATAGAAAGGATTTCATACTTTGATTTGATGGTCCTTGTTCTATTTGTAGGACAATGTTACTCTTAAATTATATAACTATTAACCTACCAATATACAAAAAATCTGCTGGTTAGGGTTCCGTTTTAGGGTTCTGTAATCCACAAAACTTGGTTGACTACGGTACCTTAAAAATCTATTAAAGAAAACCGCATCAAAATCCGTTGCGTAGTTTTAAAGATTAAAGGGAATAAAGGGATATGAGGGAAAAAAGTGACTTTGTTTTATAATAATATGTAAGTAGTGAAGTTTTTTCCCTCATGTCCCTTTTCTTCCCTTTAATCTTTAAAACTACGTAACAGATTTTGATGCGGTTTTCTTTAATAGATATATCATATACTCTATATATTAAAGAAAACCGTATAATAAATTATATAATATAATATTATTAGGCATCCTATATTAATTATTATTATTTAGTCTCTACATTGCTTGAATAGAACTCAAAAAGTGTTTGTTAACAATTTAGCAAGGTAACTAACAATTATTCGAAATAAAGTTGTTATCATAAAGGTTATCTAATATGCGATTGCTGTAGTAGGAAAATATTTACCGTCGCTGTAAATGAACAATTATGTTTTCCATTTTTCCATTAACGTACCACATAATGCAAAAGTCGTGTACGGCTTAACAGTACGAAATAAAGTCGAATAAATTAGTAAATTTAATCCAATTTTAGTACGATTTCGAATTAAAAAAAGACAAACCGTCGTGACTCGTGGGCCGTGGCCCGTGACTAAATAATATAATTAGGGAGCTGCGGGTGAGCATTAAAGTATATGATTTGCACAAGTTTCACATCGAGGTAGATTGCAGTTTACGTCATTACGAATTGATTTGGTCCAGTCAATTAAGGTCCTACGTCGCTGCGTTTTCGCGTTACATCCAATTGAAGTTGCTTAAAAAAACGGGGATATTAAATCATTTGCACATGTATGCCTCTGGGGTTCATGGTCACAAACAGCTTGGAAACGAAGAAAATCGAAGAGGCAGACATTCAGGACTCTGCATTATTACGGGGCGGAGTTGTAAAAATGTTTAAAAAAAAGCTCTACTAAGTAATTTGCACACGGTTCTCATTGCGCCCATTCGATTCATTATGACTCCGTGGATATGTAAAAACATTTGGCAGACATTTTGATCACCGATTTTTAGGTGTATAACTGTTTGAAATTCACGGAATCAAGGGGAAGCGGAATCCGGTATTGCATGGGATTATTGTCATTATTTAGTTTGATATTATTCGCTGAAGTCGCGGTAACGATTCAACTTCTTCTGAAGCTGAAATCTATGGAATCACATATGGAATCACTGTGGAGAAATTTCATACCTGCGGAGACGTAGTTAACAGCTGGTAGAAGCCGAATATTTCTGACGCGTGTTTAAAATTGAATTTTGTACTTCAAGCTTGGCGCGAGCGTCGGGTTGAAAAAAAAATTCAAATGGTCTGCCTTTGAAATATCAGAGGCCTGAACGTCTGCCTCATCGAGTTTCTTGGTTTTCATGATAAACTCAAACATCAATCCAAGAGGCAGATACGTGCGAATAATATCTAATTTTATTTTTACATTTTTGAAACGCTGTCCATTATAACGAACACAGAGGCAACATGCTGGCAGACTATTTTTCTGTGGTCCTCCTCATTGTTATTTATCGAACAATTTCAATCTGCCAAGTGTGCACTTCATATAGAGTTTTTTAAATAATAAAAAAAAACTTAAAACTACAAAAGTCAGAGCCCTGGATGTCTGCCTCTACGAATTTTTGTGTTTACACTTTACAGGATGACTATGATCAACAGCCTCAGAGGCAGACATGTGCATATAATATCACCCACCTTTTTTTTCAACATTTTTGAAACGCTGTAAATTGACAACGCAGCGCCACCATGGTGGCAGACGAGGTTCTTTATGTTTCTTAGGGTATAATTATCACTATTAATAACGTCTGCCATGTGTGCTGATCATATAGAAATTTTGCTCGCCAGCTCCCTAGCTAATATACAAGATGTCACAAAACTAAGTGATACTAGGTTGTGTAATGTGTATGGGTCATTAGTAATAACGCTGAAAAGGTAACAAGGTAACTTTTTTGTTTTTGTATGGGCAATTTCATGACGCTGGGGCGCTTGCCCATACATTTCGCCTCAGCACAAAACATTTGCTCTTTCAGCGCCGCCACTTTCATGGTATACAGTATACTACTATACTCCATAATATATGGGACAGATACACACTCTAATGTTGGGCCATTTTTTTTCCTAGCCTATGCTGTCCCACTGCTGGACAAAGGCCTCCCACAAGGTCTTCCATTGTGCTCGCTCCTGTGCCATAATTTGATCAATTGCGCCATAAGCTGATCAATTGTGACTTTTGCAGCTGTTAATAAATTCAATGACCACAAAAACCGAGCTAAGGAGAACCCTACTTCATATTATTGTTTCGATGATGATACTAGTAGATTTGTGTAGTGCTCAATAATTATTCACGCGGCTGGCGTCCCTAATTTTCTATCAATCAGCCGACGCAATTCGGCAATTCCGTTTATTGATTCAACATGCGTTAAGTAATTTGACGGCGCAGCAATTGTATTCCGGAATTCTGGAATCTTTTCACGATGTGTCAAAGTTCGGATGATTGCTATTTTTGAGAAGTAAAAAAAAATATTTTTTTTTTTTCGTTTTTTTATGAGATCTGTTTTGTAAGAGATAAATAAAAACATAATACTGTGGTACATATTTGGGACAGTAGTCAGTAATAATAGTATTTAAAAAAGATATAACCGCCTTCAAAATTGTACGTATGTAATATGTGTTTCAGATTTAAAATTCCATACTTATATCAAAAACTACTGATCCCATTTTTATGAAACTTACAGACTGCAGTATTTATTCGCTAAGTTGAAGGATACCTAGTAGTAGTGTGTTTTCGCGGATTCTGGATCACGATTCTGGGTCCACCCCTCCCCCCGCTCGCAAACTTTCTCGATCACTTTTTATCGGTTAGAGTGGCGACGTCGCCTAAAAAAAAGAGTTTGGTGTCAAAATAGGGGTTTTCGATCATGCCCGTTCTATATATGCAATCCGTTTCTGCGTATTTGCACTAGTTTCAAAGTTAGCTTTTGTGTTTAACCCTCATTATCTACTATCACCACGCTCCATTGTTCCTTCATAATTACAATCGCTACTTATTGCATTGTTATGCTCGCCTCGGTGTCCTATTGTTCGTAATGACTACCTGGGCTTATCGCTTACATCACCTTAATTTCTTACAAGATTTTAAATAAATATGAATGATAATTAACTAATGAATTATTGCAAATTAAAAGTACCTAATAATTAATTATGTAGGTCACCCGATCATTCGATGGACTTCGTAAACATACGACGACGCGGCGCGCAAACTGAGTCTTTTTTTACAATATAATTAAAGCTAAGGTTAAAATAAAACTTTGGTTTACTTTCAAACAAATTATTTATTTCGTATTACATACCACAGTTCATAAAACAAGATTCAAACATTTTATTCAAAAACATATCATTTTTAAGTGTGTCACTACCAAATTCAGTCTGAAACTCTGACAATGACTTGTTATGAAACTTGTATAACAAGTACATTAAACAGTACTCTCCACACACAGAAGTCCAATCATTTTGTAACCTGATAGTATTATAACGCCATTTCCTTGCATTTCTATTCAAAAACATTTTGTGCATTCCCGTAGGGAAGCGACCATATGTATCAAAATATTCACCGATGCCATGTTTGTCTATGTCAATAGCTACCCAGTGAGATCCTGGTTTTGAGTCCGGGTCCAAATTGCTTATAAGATATGTAGGAGTCGTTATATGCATTGGCAATCGATTCGCGGCATATACGCTAATTTTAGACTTGGATGAATCTTTTTTAAGTATGATTTTAGTTGTAAAGTATCCATTATTCGTTAAAAAAAGACTTATTCATTCAATCTATCATATGATTCACACGCAAGTGAAATAAATAAGGTAAGACAATCTTATTTAACATGCAATTGACTGGGGTTTTTAATACTTTTATACTCAAAATATAATATCTTTAGATATTTAACTCAATGATCATAAAAAATGCACTATTACATTGGGATATTGTATTTATAACACGGTCACATTAACTTGACGCATGGTTTGATAATGTCATTATGGAGCAGACACGTTATTGCATTCCAACGATACGTCAAGTTAATTTGACTGTGTCATATACAAGAGGAACCGCAGATCTTAAAGTATTTTAGGTTCTTAGAACTAGATAATGTGCAATAGTTATTTAAACTAGATAGTTAATGGTTTATGTGATAAGCTAATGCGTTAACTATCTACATTAGTGGTGCCCAACCGGTAGCTGGTAGTCCACGGCTTGTTATCTAGGCGCCCGTGAACAATATAGGTCAAACAATAAATAAATGTCGGGAATCGGGATTTTCAAAATAGTCCTTGGAGCAATACCAGTTGAGCACTACTGATCTACAGTGACTAATAGTTGTGTTTGATAGTATATAAGAGAGAAATAATTTTTAGAACGATACATTTAAGTGCAGTACAGTGAAGCTACTGTTTATAACTATTACAGTTTATACTCAGTGTCTGTGAATTTTAGTGTTCATAAATATGGAGGTAAGATTTATGAACACTAAAAATCTTTATTTATTTTTCTTTGTTTCATACGACTCATGTATTTTTTAATTTTAGTATTCTAACAGTTATTTTAATTAATTTTACAGAACAATTTTGAAGAAAATACTTACAAAGCCTTCTACTTCACATCTCCTGATAGTGAAACAACCGACTTAGAAATAATATCCAATCCAAGTAAAAAAAGATCAGCATCACCGCTTGCAAGGCTAGATGATCAATTTGACGTCCAAAAAAGCAAAAAGAAAAAGCTATCGTCGTCAGTTTCACGGATACAAAAGAATGGAAGCACAGCGTTCGTCTCTACCAATGCAGATGATGAACAAAGTTCCTCACATTTAATAAAAATTGAGGTTTACGATTTGAAGAAAATATCAAAGATCCCAATGAATGAACATTGGAAAAATACCGAAACCAGAATCAAATTATACACTTCTAAAACAAACAAAAACTTTGAACCCATTCAAAGATTAATTTTTGATTTAACAAAAGAGATTTGTACAACTGAAAACTGCAAAAAATATAATTTTAACAATAACTAAGTTACTCTATTGTTCTATTCAAGATTGTTAATGTATTTTTACCTGTGCTTTCCTACAAATACCTTATAAATTGTATAAATCTCATCAGTTGGACCACGATATTTTAAAGGATAAGATCTGGCTATTTTACCTTCATAAAAAGATGGATTCGTGCACGAGTGTTTTTTTTGAGTCACAAATTGATGAAATTCAGGAAGACATAGAATCAATTCGATTGTGTAAGGAAATTGAAGAAGCTGATTTGTTCTCACATTGTTTCCTTGAAGATTTTGTTGATAGTCAACATGTAACTGTTGAAAATCATAGCATAGCAAGTAAGTAAACCTTAATAATGCATCATTTTAATTTCAAAACATCATTTTAATATTTTCTGGAAAGTGTAAAACTTTTATATTTATACATTAAAGAAGTATCTTTACAATTTATTGTAACTAACAATTTTCTACTTTGTTTTAGTCAACCACAACTACAAGCTGGCGGGCCACTAAAAAGGAAGTCTGAAAGTGGGAATAACTCAGAATATCATAAACGTCAAAAAATGGAAAAAACAACAACAACTTCGCTTCGCACAACCGGAGAATTTTGTACTGGAGCAGCATCAACTTCGGGTATAGCAACGGAAGGATCCCATAATGCCATTGCTTCATATTCGGATAATATATTCACAAAGCCCAACGCAGGTACCAATTCAGATGATGTTTTTTGTAGCGCTTGTCAAAAAGAAGTACGTAGACGTTATTATACAAGTCATTTAAAAAGCAACGTTCACAAAAACAATGTTCTTAAAATGGAGGGTTCGCTAAAAAATGTTTCCGTAATTGAATCTGCTTTCGGTCAAACGTATCACGTATAGAATTTGTAATAAATCTAATCAAACTTTTGAAACAACTTTCCAAACCCCTGAAATATTTATGAATTCTATCAAAAACGTTATATTTCAATTAATTGAACGTTCAATTGTAACACATAACATTTTTAAAGTAAATTTTATTTTACATGCTGAATTCATTCAACAAAGCAAATATGATGCACATAATACTTTTGATTTTCAAACTAGTAATTTTATGATTTTTCGCGGAGATAACCTAGATATCTTTTTTGCATCACTTAGTAATACTTTAACGAATAAAGTTTTGAGAAAAAAGACAGCGGATGGAGTCTTAAACAAATTATAAGCTTAGACATGAATGTTAATAAGTTTAATCCCCTTCGTGGTACTTCTTATATTGATTTACCTCATGATATTAAAGCAAAGAAGGCTGTTGTTAATGTACAAAATGCCGACTATATGTGTTTCAAGTGGGCATTGCTCTCAGCTTTATATCCAGTCAACAATAATGTTGGACGAGTATCTTCATACAGTGCACATGCAGATAAATTAAAGTTTGATGGTTTATCTTTTCCAATGAAACTAACCGATATCCATAAAGTTAAAAATTTAAATAACATAAGTATCAACGTTTATGGATTGGAATTTAATAGAGAAACTAAACAAAATTGTATTGCAGGTCCATTGTATTTTACCAAAAACCGCAAAAGCGTACACATCAACTTATTATACTTAACAAATGGTACAAATAGTCATTACTGTTATGTCAAGAATTTATCACGTTTGGTAAGCAAACAACTTTCAAACCATAAGAATGCGGTTTACATTTGTGACGGGTGTTTGTTATATTTTCCTACAAAAGAGAGATTATCAAATCACCAACAAAATGATTGCTCTCACGTTACTATCGAATTGCCAAGTAGTCAGAAAAAATTTAAGAATTGGTTTGCAAAGCCAACATCCAACGATAGAATCACGTTTGATCACTTTGAAAGAAAATTAAAAATTCCGTTTGTGATTTATGCAGATTTTGAAGCTTTTTTAAATCCGATAAATTCATGTACCAATGATCCATCTAAGTCTTATACTAATAACATTCATAAACATGAACCTTATAGTTTTGGATATTATTTAAAGTGTTCTTATGATGATAATTTATCAAAATATGAATTTTACTGCGGGCCAAATTGTGTGAAAATCTTTATGGATAGATTATACATGAATATACAATCAATTTGTAGTAAAAATAACTTTCAGAAAGCTCCTCTGACTAATAAAGATAAAAACAAAATTGATAATTGTTCCGTTTGTCATATTTGTGAAACTGGTTTAGACGAAAATAGAATTTTAGACTTTGACTGGTATACAGGAAATTTCAGAGGTGTTGCACATGAACTTTGCACGAAAAAGTTTAGAGCACCGAATTTCGTTTCAGTATTTTTTCATAATTTAAGTCACTATGATGCACATTTTATAGTTCATGCACTTAACACCGCCGAGGGACAAGTCGATTTAATACCTCAAAACAAAAGAGAGATACATTTCTTTTACTAAAACCTTGTTTATTAACAATCAAATGTTTAAATTGAGATTTGTCGATTCGTTAAAATTTTTGCCTTGTAGTCTTGATCAACTAACTAAAAATCCTAAGGATGAACAGTTTCACACACTAAAAAAAAATTTTCCCAACAACGAAGATTTTATACGTCTTAAGAAAAAATGTATTTATCCCTATGAATTTATGAAATCCAATGAAAGTATAAAACTAACATCGTTACCCAGCCAAGAACATTTCTATAGCACACTCACAGATTCAAATGTTTCTGATGATGATTACCATCATGCACAAGATGTTTGGAATCCCTTCAAATGTTTAAACATGCTAGATTATTCTAATTTATACCAAAAAACTGATGTATTACTTTTAACCAACATATTTGAAAATTTTAGGGATCTTTGTATTAATACGTACAATTTAGATCCAGCATATTATTATACTGCACCTTGTTTAAGTTGGGATGCCATGTTAAGGTACACTAAAATAGAATTAGAGTTGTTAACAGACTTTGATAAAATTGCATTTATCAGGGCAGGTATCCGAGGTGGCGTATCGCAATGTAGTAATAGATATGCCAAGGCAAATAATCAGTATTTGAATAGTTATGATGAAACAAAACCTAAATCTTTTCTAGCATATTTTGATGCTAATAATCTTTATGGTTGGGCAATGTCACAACATCTTCCTGTGGGAGGATTTGAGTGGGTAGATCCTGACACCAACTTTGATATTCCTGATACATCTGAATATGGTTTCATTTTGGAAGTTGATTTAAGGTATCCTGATGAACTTCATGATTTACACTCTGATTTACCTCTTTGTCCTGAATATATTTGTGTAGATGATACGAAAAATAAAAAATTAGTTCCAAATTTAAACAATAAAACAAAATATAAAATTCACTACAGAAATTTAAAGCAATGTCTAAAGTTAGGTATTAAAATACAAAAAGTTCACAGAATTTTAAAATTCAATCAAAGTCTTTGGCTGCAAAAGTACATTGATTTAAATACTCAACTTAGAACGAAAGCAACTTCAGATTTTGAAAAAGATTTTTACAAACTTATGAATAATTCAGTTTTTGGTAAAACAATGGAAAATATTAAAAAAGAGTTAACGTAAAACTTTTAACACATTGGGAAAATCGGGGTAAGTCTCTAGGTGCACAAGATTTGATAGCCAAACCAGAATTCCACAGTCTATCAATATTTTCAGAAAATTTAGTAGCAATTCAATTACGGAAAACAAAGATTTTATATTAGATATTTCAAAAACACTTATGTACAAATTTCATTATGATTACATTTTAAAAAAGTTTGGTGGAAATACAAAATTATTGTACACTGATACTGATAGTTTTATATACCAATTTTTTATTGATAATTTATATGAAGATCTCAAACCTGATTTGATGGACAGGTTCGATACAATATCTGATTATCCTCCCAACAACTTATTCGGTTACCCTAGAATAAACAAAAAAAAAAGTTAGGATATTTTAAAGATGAAAATAACGGTGATATTTTAGAGGAATTTGTAGGACTTCGATCAAAAATGTATGCATTTACAGTAGGTGAAAAATTCGTCGCAAAGGCCAAAGGTGTAAACAAAAGTGTTACAAAAAAGTTAGAATTAGGAAATTATAAATCTTGTCTTTTTAATAAAAATATCCAACACCATAGTATGTATAGATTTAGATCGATTAAACACACAATATTCACTCAAGAAATCAATAAATCTTCTTTGTCATACCAAGATACCAAGCGCTACATTTTACCAAATCAAATTGATACATTGGCGTGGGGCCATTTCAAATTAAAAAAAACTACTATAGGTATAAAGTTTGTTTAGTTGATAATATTTTAAGATTTTCTTGTATTTTATTTTGTAATTTAATTATACGATTTTAATGATTTTTTTTATTATTTTTAGAAGTATTTACCATGTTTTCTTACCCGCCATTTTTTTTTGTAATATTTAGTTTAAGAACTAATAAAACAGTTTTAAAAACGAAAAAAAATTATTGTTTTCTTGTATCCCGTCTAATACACACGTAAAGAAAAAAAAATGAAACATTTTATTCATCCATTCACTGCAATAGTTGCGGGGCCTAGTGGTTGTGGGAAATCAAATTTTGTTACAACATTTTTATTAATAATATGGAAGAAATATGTAACACATCTTTTGCTCAAGTAACATGGTGATTTGATGAAATGCAACCATTATACAATTTAAAAAATGTTAACTACTTTCAAGGATTACCTGACTTAAACATGTTTGATGGTAAAGAGGCTAATTTGATTATAATAGATGATCTCATGAGAGAATCTGATGGTCGGATTGTAGATATATTTAAAAAAGGTAGTCACCATAGAAATTTAAGCGTATTTTATATAACACAAAATCTTTTTCATCAAGGAAAAGGTCAAAGAGATATTTCTCTAAATTCGAGTTACATAATTTATTTTAAAAACCCTCGTGACAAAACTCAAATTCGATACTTAGCACGCCAAGTCTCACCAGATAATGTAAAATTTGTTCAAGAAGCTTATAAAGATGCTACAACAGAAGCACATGGTTATTTAATGATAGATCTTAAACAAAATACCAATGACATGTTTCGTTTTAAGACTAATATATTCCCCACTAACAATAACTGTTCAGTTTGTGTGCCGAAAAGAGGGTTTAAATACAACAAGAACTTACAAAGTCATATCATTTATAAATAATGCTTGGAAGCTTAAAGACGCATAAAGACCTACTCATCGCTTTGCAAACATTAAAACCAAAGTATCAAAAAGCTTTATTAAAATCATGTGATGAAGAAGAAATAAATTGTTTATGTAAATATGTTCATAATGTGCTACAAGGGAAAGTACCACTAAAGGAAAAGGATAAAAAATCTTTAAAACAATATATACAGATACTCCGCAAACTTGTTCGTAAGACTACAACCAAAGTAAGAAAAAATATAATGGTTCAAAAAGGTGGTGCATTTCTACCTATTATTTTAGGTTCTATATTAAGTGGGCTAGTCAGCGGTCTTGTTTAAAATGGAACACGCTAAGAAAATGTTACTGATCGAGCCAAGTTTGATTGATAAAATAAATGGAAGAAATGAAAGTCATGAAAATCCTAAATCACGATTAGATACTGAAATGCAAAATATTCTTGACAGTAAAGATGATGACAGAAAAAAATGGATTTTATCCTTACAAACATTACAAAGGTATTTGCACTTCACCGGTGAGGATCGCCAACCTTACCAACTTCCAATAATAACTTCAAATAATGATTTACATGAAACACTTTTGAAAAAAGAACATGATAAAAGCAGTGATTCAAACAATAAGGATCCTATTGTTGATCAGACATTGAATAAAGAAGTTGGACCCAAAGAAAGTGACATTATTCAAGATAAATGTATATACTCCAAAAAACAAATATTAAGTTTAATACCTAAATCTTACGCTAAAAAAGGTGAGTCATTGTTAGATTTCTTATTGACAAGACAAAACAAAGTACACTGGGATGATGATGGTACAGTTCTCGTGGATAATAATAAAATAACTGGCATCAATATTATAGATTTAGTCAATGATTCTTTAAGACCATTAAAAAAAGTGATCCAATAGGCTGGGAAAAATTTGCTAAAGCTTTGAAGGAGATAAAAGTGCCACTCACTTATATTGGTAATCCAAAGAGAAACGAGTATATTAATCAACTTCGACTGAAATCTTTTGAAGAAAGATCAGGTGATGAAGAATATTCTACACCTACATCTGAACACAAGTATTTAAGGAAAATAAAAAAGAAAATTGATTGGGAAAAATGGACCCCCTACTAGAGATTAACAATATTTATTATGACGCATCACACCCTGCAGGTTATAGCAGTATTGAAAAACTTGCAAAAGCTATGGCAGGTAAAATGAATAAAAATGAAGTCAAGAAATGGTTACAATCTCAAGAAACATACACACTTCACAAACCAGTTTATAAAAAGTTTCCTCGGAACAAATACATTGTATCTGATATTATTAAACTGTGGCAATCAGATTTAAGTGACATGAGAACATATAGTAAATATAATGATGGTTATAATTATATATTGTGTGTTATTGATGTATTTAGTAAGTATGCTTATGGTAGACCCATGAAAAATAAAAATTCTTTGACATCCAAAACTTGCTTTGAGAGTATTTTTGAGGAAGCTAATGTTGTCCCTACCCACTTACAGTCTGATAAGGGTACTGAGTTTGTTTCTAAAGATGTTCGTCAATATTTTAAGAGTAAAAATATAAATTATTATACAACAAATAATCCTGACATTAAGGCTAGTATTGTAGAAAGATTTCAAAGAACACTTAAGTCAAAAATGTGGCGCTATTTTACATATAAAAATACACACATATATATAGATATATTACAAGATCTATTATATGCATATAACCATAGTTTTCATTCAAGTATTAAAATGTCTCCATGTGATGTAAGTTCTAGTAACATTATGACTGTTTGGAATAATTTGTATGCTCGAGAAAATAAAAGGTCACCACAAGATACCTTCTTACCAAAGTTTCACGTCGGTGATTATGTTAGAATCACAAAATATAAACATATTCCAAAAGGGATATGAATCAAACTGGAGCGATGAAATCTTTATTATTTCGAGTGTCATCCCAAGATCACCATGGGTTGTGTACCTTGAGGGATTTGCAAAAAGAAGACATAGAAGGTACTTTTTATGAACGAGAATTACAAAAAATTACACCTCCTAGCCCAACTTCAGATTACAAAATAGATAAAATAATAACTTCTCGATATTCTAGTAGCAGAAGGCAAGTGCTTGTCAAGTGGAAAGGTTATCCTGATAAATTTAATAGTTGGATTTTGGCATCTCATTTAAAACAGATATAATGAAAGGAAGTTTTTATCTAACGTTACTGAGCAACAGTTCAATACAATATTTTCCAGATAATATGACAACAAAGTTTTCAACAAAATTACCAAAATCAATTAAATTAGAAGGAGAATGGGTTGTCGGTGTTGTTGAATTTCAATATCCGTGTACAATGTTTACTGTTCAAGAACAAGAAAACATAGTCTATATTTTTAAGAATATGATAATGCCTAATGAAAAATATCCTTCTATTGTTCACTACAAAAAACAGATTCCTGCAACCAACTATGATAATATTAATCACATTTTAAAAGCTTTAAATAATAAGAGAGAAAATATTACCTTTCGTTACGATGAAATATCTAAGTTTGTATCTGTGACAATCGCAGATGATTCATTGCAGTCCTTAACATTGTCACCTAAGTTAGGCATTCAATTAGGGTTTGAGCATAATAGGAATTTGGTAGAAAAAACGTTTGGCAATCGCCCTGCAAACTTACATCTGGGACTTCCATCACAACTCTGTTTATTGTGATATAGTGGAACCACATATTGTTGGAGATGTAATGACCTCTTTACTTAGAATTATACCACTAGACCCTTCAAAATATATATATGGAGCAAATAAGATGCATGTGTTTTCTCCCCCTCACTACTTACCAGTGATGCGCAGAGAATTTGATACAATTGAAATAGATATAAGATCAAGCACTGGTCAAAAGATACCATTCCAGTTTGGAACAGCGTGTATTAAACTGCACTTCAGAAAGTTATAAGTTATAATGCATCATCACAATAATATTATAAATTGCCCATATGAAAATTATTATACTCATCAAGCTGGTTCTGGAATAGGTGTAATATATAAAGGAGTTCCTTATCAACGTGGTCATGGTGTTGGAAGCTTTTTGGGAGGTTTGTTTCGATCCGTCCTACCTTTGCTTTCGAGTAGTGCTAAAGCAATAGCAAAAGAAGCTTTGAGTGCGGGTGTTGGATTCCTATCTGATATGGCGAAAGCACGACCCATGGATGAATCAGTAAAATCACGACTTAAGGAAATTAGTTCAAATTTGAAACGAGGGCAGATCAAAAAATAGATAAATTAAATATGTCTGGTACAGGCTATATAAATAAAAGAAAATGTCTTGGAGCAGTCATTCCTTCATCGAGTGCTAAAGGAAGAGGTGTTAAGAAAAGAAAGTTAACTCGTCAATATCAAGGAGAAATATTTTCATAAATTTAAAAACAATGTCTTTCTTACATAGTCACTCTTGTGAATGTATAAAGTCTGAATTAGATTTATTTGCTTTACCATCAACACAAACAAGCATCGAAAGTGGAATGTGGATGCACTACAAGCCAATATCATCTTTAGCCGACGATGGACCCATAGAATTTCAAGTTCCTGGAACTGGCGATGACTATATAGATTTATCCCATACACTCATTTATTTAAAAGCGAAAGTGTTAAACGAAGATTCTTCTAAATTGGCAGCTTCAACTGTTGTAGCACCTGTAAACAATTGGCTTCATTCAGTTTTTAGTCAACTCGATGTTTATTTGAATCAAAAATTAGTTTCACCTCCAAACAATACGTATGCTTATCGAGCATACATTGAAACTCTTTTGAATTATTCACCTGACGCCAAACAATCTCATTTGACTTGTAGTCTTTGGTATGAAGATGCTGCTGGTAAAATGGATTCAACCGATGAAAAAAATTCTGGTTTTACTACAAGACAAAAATTAGTTTCAGAAAGTAAGGAAGTTGAAATGATAGGACATCTCCATGGTGACATATTCAATCAATCAAAGTTTATTGGTTAGGTCACGTGAATCATTTAACCTCATGGCTCCAACAGATGACGTTAAATACAAAATAAACATTATAGATGCGACTCTCCTTGTTCGAAGGACAAAAATTACCCTTCCGTCTTACTTGCACATCAAAAAGTTTTAGCCACCACAACTGCAAAATATCCAATAACTCGAGCCGAAGTAAAAGTTCTAACGATACCGTCAGGGGTTCAGGGCGAGACATTAGACAATATAATTTTGGGTCAAGTACCTAAGAGATGTATAGTTGGATTTGTAAATAATTCAGTATTTAATGGTTGTTTGTCTAAAAATCCGTTCAATTTTGAGAACTATAAAATGAATTCCTTTTGTTTATATATTAACGGTCAGCAAATTCCTTCAAAAGCTTTACAACCATCTTTCGATAATAATATTTTTACTGCAACCTATCATACATTATTCTCAGGAACAGGAATACATTTTCTTAACGAAGGGAATGGTATATCTCACGATAAGTATTCGAAAGGTTATTGTTTGTTAGCATTTGAGCTCACACCTGATTTATCAGCCAATTCTTCTGGTCATTGGAATCTTATTAGACATGGTAGTGTTAGATTAGAAGTTCACTTTGAATCTGCTCTAACTCAAACGATAAATTGCGTTGTCTATGCAGAATTTGATAATGTTATTGAAATAGATAAAAATCGTAATGTAAACGTTGACTATAGTAGCTAAGAAATAAACATTGTATTATCTTTCTAAGTATTATTAAGTTCTTAATCTGTAATATGTTTTTAATGTGCAAATAAATAATTTAATAACTTAAACACAAAAATCAAATAGGTGGGGAAATAATTACTAAAAATACAAACTAAAATAAAATATACAAACATATACAAACTTAGAATATAAACTTAGAATATAAACTTAGAATATAAATGATTATTGTAAAGTTGTGCTTTCATTTTTATTAAAAACCCCAGTCAATTGCATGTTAAATAAGATTGTCTTACCTTATTTATTTCACTTGCGTGTGAATCATATGATAGAGTGAATGAATAAGTATTTTTTTAACGAATAATGGATACTTTACAACTAAAATCATACTAAAAAAAGATTCATCCAAGTCTAAAAAATAGCGTATATGCCGCGAATCGATTGCCAATGCATATAACGACTCCTGCATATCTTATAAGCAATTTGGACCCGGGCTCAAAACCAGGATCTCACTGGGTAGCTATTGACATAGACAAACATGGCATCGGTGAATATTTTGATACATATAGTCGCTTCCCTACGGGAATGCACAAAATGTTTTTGAATAGAAATGCAAGGAAATGACGTTATAATACTATCAGACTACAAAATGATTGGACTTCTGTGTGTGGAGAGTACTGTTTAATGTACTTGTTATACAAGTTTCATAACAAGTCATTGTCAGAGTTTCAGACTGAATTTGGTAGTGACACACTTAAAAATGATATGTTTTTGAATAAAATGTTTGAATCTTGTTTTATGAACTGTGGTATGTTATACGAAATAAATAATTTGTTTGAAAGTAAACCAAAGTTTTATTTTAACCTTAGCTTTAATTATATTGTTAAAAAAAAGACTCAGTTTGCGCGCCGCGTCGTCGTATGTTTACGAAGTACATCGAATGATCGGGTGACCTACATAATTAATTATTATCTACTTTTAATTTGCAATAATTCATTAGTTAATTATCATTCATATTTATTTAAAATCTTGTAAGAAATTAAGGTGATGTAAGCGATAAGCCCAGGTAGTCATTACGAACAATAGGACACCGAGGCGAGCATAACAATGCAATAAGTAGCAATTGTAATTATAAAGGAACAATGGAGCGTGGTGATAGTGGATAATGGGGGTTAAATACAAAAGCTAACTTTGAAACTAGTGCAAACACGCAGAAACGGATAGCATATATCGAACGGGCATGGTCGAATACCCCTATTTTGACACCAAACTCTTTTTTTTTTTAGGCGACGTCGCTACTCGAACCGACAAAGAGTGATCGAGAAAGTTTGCGAGCGGGGGGAGGGGTGGACCCAGAATCGTGATCCAGAATCCGCGAAAACACACTACTCCTAGTACAAAAAAAGAATTACTTACTTACTTAAATCGGACCTGTAGTTCCGAAGATATGCGAACCCGAACTTAAAAAATATACATACCGTACTTTTCAAATTTTGCACATATTTTGTTTAGATGCTAATAATAGTATTATAGACTTACATATTATTATTATACGAAAACTATGCGGTTATAGAAAATATATTACATAGTACAATATATGTAGACGTAATTGATAACCTTCTTTTTTTGAAGTCGGTTAAAAACGAAAATATTATCTTAGTCAAAATAATTAACTTAACTCACACAATATTTGTAAATCTTTTACCGTAAATATTAAATACTTTCTTACTTTAAATATACTTCATAACTCCATAACAGCTAATATTTATACTGTATAATAATTACTAGCTATTTCACCGAGCTTTGCTCGGTATTCAATAAAACATTAATAAAATGACATATCCTAAAAATGATTCCTTGCTAGATCGATTTATCGCCCCCGAAACCCCTATAAACTAAATTTCATGAAAATCGTTGGAGCCGATTCAGAGATTCCAATTATAATAATTACATAATATTATGTATATATTATGTGGCAGGGAAAAGAGGATATCAGGGATTTCACGATATCCCTAGGGATATCACGAACTCCCGGTAGATGCCGAATATTCTTGTTTGTTACGTCTTATTACTAAAAATATCTAGTGATATGTAATTTCACTAAACTAAATCTAGTGAAACGTCAGAAAAGCGGACACCGCCGAATAAAAATCAAGCCACGCATTTCTCTCGCTCGCTCTAGTTCCCACACGTGACACGGGCACTAGTGGGAGTGAAACAAGTGCGTCGCTCGAGCTGGCGCGGCTCGTCTAGCCTGGAGACAGACAGACAGACTAACCCTTTGGGTAAGGAACCGTAAAAACTAGGATAATTGAAAAGTTGGAATACCTGTAGTACCTGTGCCTGTACAAGAGCCTAACCAAACTAGAGATCGACATGCCACCTTTACAAAAAATATTCAACTTGGTCGGCCGCTTCAATTGACGTCAAAAATCAATATGTCGCAGATATTATACAAGAATAGTGATAATATCTACGAACAATTTTTATTATTCGTAGGATAATATTATATAATAATAAGAGTTCCTCAATATAATAATAATAATATAATAATATCTATGGACGCTTCACACCACGTCAGTCTGGCCCCGTGGTAAGTACCTGAAGGACTTGTGTTACAGGTACCAGACAACGGAAATATATTTAATACTTTTATACTATACATATATTTAAGATTTTTATTATATGATACACATATTTAATACACATCCATGACCCAGGAACTTTATAAACTTTTTGTTCCGTCGGCGGGACTCGAACCCGCGACCTCCGGCTTGAGCTACCAACGCGCTCACCACTGCGCCACGGAGGTCGTCTAATTCAAAACTCAAACTCAAACTCAATTTTTTTTATTCAGAATAAATTTTTGCAAATATTTTCTGAAAGTCTACTTGATGCCTACCACCGGTTCGGGAACTAACCCGGCGAGAAGAACAGGCGTAAGAAACTCGTAATATAATTCGACGTTAACAATAATATTATAGAATCAGATTAATCTCATAATTTTATGTTTGAGGGTACTGTCAGGTACCCCAAACATACCAAAAATTATATATATTTAAGATTGTTATTCATATTCTTTTGTACTGAGTGGATAAAAACATTAGATCGAGATAAGTTTTCACGTTAGGGTAAGCGATAGCGCGATTCAGGCGTGATACCAGCGACATCTGTTAGTAGTTAGTACACTTGGCACTACGGCACCCCTTTTCCGTACCCAAAGTGTAGAAACGGGACCCTATTACTGAGACTTCGATGTCTGTCCGTCTGTCCGTATGTCTGTCACCAGGCTGTATCTCAAAAACCGCTATAGCTAGAGAGTTGAAATTTTCACAAATTGTGTATTTCTGTTGCCGCTATAACAATAATAAAAATAAAATTAAATAAATATTTAAGGGGGCTCCCATACAACAAACGTTATTTTTTTGCCTTTTTTGCTCTTAATCAATAATGCCAACAGGTGGGCACTTGAAATATTCAGTAAATGTTTATTTATATTTACACTTTCATAATTAATAATAAAATTTAAACAAAAAATTATTAAGAGGGGCTCCCATACAAAAAACACAATTTTTTGCTTACTTTCGCTCTACAGCGGTAAGGAACCCTTCGTGCGCGAGTCCTACTCGCACTTGGCCGATTATTTCATAGCTCAAGAGCCGGCGAGTGTAAACCTTTCTAGTTATAAAATGTTCTAAGCGGATGTAAATATAATGACGAAAATAATGTTGTTACTTAAGACCCACTTGTACTTTTCTGGGTTTACCCTGCCTGGTTTAAATAATATTATGTTATTTCTCACGTTTGTACCTACTTATGACACTAAAGTCAAAATATTTGAATACGAGGAAATTTTTTACTTGGATGGGCGCTCCTTACCTACTGTTATATGTCATAGCATCCAAACGGGTGGGCCAATTTGCTTTTTTAGGGTTCCGTAGTCAACAAACCCTTATAGTTTCGGTCTGTCCGTCCGTCTGTCTGTCCGTCTGTCTATCTGTCTGTCCGCGGTTTTGCTCAGAGACTATAGGACCTACAAAGTTGTAATTGGGCATGAATACTCATATTAATTATGACGACAAAATGGTACATGAAATCTTTAAAATATATTTTTTATGGTACCTTCCCTACACATCAAGCGGGGATGAATTATTTTTTTCGCGTTCACCCCATCGAGTGGGGTGTCGTTAGATAGGTTTTTAAAAATATTATGAGTATTCATAGATCATTTTCTTATTTAGGGATCCATTTGTGAAATATTAAGTTTTAAAGTGGAAAAAATCGTTAGAGTCCAGTGTTCCCCCCTTCTACCAGCTAAACGGTTGCTTCTGGAAATGTGAAAAAATTCACGGGAGTTGGAAATATGCTGAATTTAAAAGGAAAACTATCACGGCTAAGAAGACTTCATAAGTTATTGAGTAATGGTCGATCAACTAAAAAAAAATGTATTCGGCGCAGTATAAAGGAACTTTTCGTTCAAATTCCTTTGAAAGTAACTAAGATGATGTTGTTAGTAGTATAAAATACGTTATAAATGGTACATTCATTGACCATACAAAAATTAAAAAAAAACTAGCGGTACTACGGAACCCTATAATATTGCCCGTGGCCCGACACGCACTTCGCCGGTTTTGTTTCAAAGCTGACATGATCTAGAGTGTTCTTTGCTATAGTTAATCATCATCAGCTTGCTCTTTCTCCTAGAATACCAAGTTTTCAAGTTCCTTACTTTACGTTCCTATATCTATAAGCACCCATAACTATCTAGTTATGGGCGCAAAATGACATAACAGTATGACGCAGTGAACCTTGCTATTGAAAACACGTTCGATCACCATCACAGTGTTTGCAGAGATTATCCGGCACATGTTAAACGATATATTATCAGCGCTATCACTCGATAGCTGGAACCAATTGTCTCCCAAATGACCCGCGCCGATAGTGGTGTATGGACTTGTCATGAAAATTGCCCATATTGAAAATTATGGCGGTCTCCACGGTTATAAGGTGAGAATGTCAATAAAATTTTGTAACCGATACAAAAAATGTTTGTCTGTCTGTTTGTCCCCACACACGCTGAAGCGTTAAGTTATAAAGGTATCAACTAAAATTATGAATGCGTTTCTGTCTGTTTGCAATGTTTTTATGCTTAAGTTGCTAAACCAATTTTCATAGCCTGTATAGAAATACTTTGACTCCTGAGTTAAGATTTATCAGCATCACACACTGATCTCTATTATACAAGTACGCTGAATCGCTGATACCCTTTGCAATGACAGCTATTTCTTGTGCCTATTTGAAGCGGAATCAGCGCCCCCATTATTGGGGTTGTGTGTGTGTGGAACTAAGTTTGACGTAAAAATGACGTTTGAAAGCCGCCATATCGGCGCTGACAGCAGTAGTGAGAGTACTTGGAACTAATACTAGTGATGACAACTGTTGTTATTGGTTGTGGTTACGTCAAATTTAGTTCACAGCTCCCATAATGGGGGCGCTGATTCCGCTTCAAATAGGCACAAAAAGCAGGTCGGTATCATCGATCCAGCGTACTTGTATAATAGAGATCAGTGCCATCACAAAATTATTAAATTAATTCATAAATTTAGTTTTTGATCAGCATCACAAAATTCATAAAGTAGCGAGTTTAGTGAACTCATAAGGCCTGTCAGAAAACATCAGAAGTATAGATATATTAACAAACTTTTATTAGCCTCGGCTGTATGTATGTAACAGAATATTTGAACACGATTACCTATATCCAGCAGTCTAATTACTTCCAAACTTTGTATACATATTAAGAGCCAATGACAGTGCAATAATTTGCTAAAATTTTATCTTTTTTTAACAATTATTTATCTTTTTAAATACTATTATAATAGGAGCTTAATATTTCTGCCAGGGTAATGAAAAATGCCTTCCCGAAATCTGGATGCATTCAACTATTGGTCCACATGTTCTTCGGCACTATCATCGTGACCAGCTTCATCATGATACTGATGATGACACTAAGAGGAGACGGCAGCAAAAGTGACGTGTCATCGAAATGCTCAGTCAGCAAGTGCAGGGTCACGTGTACTGACATCGACCTCATCAATGATGACACTTCGCAAATCACTATAGCGGCATCGGTCAGTGATTTTATTATTTTTAATTGACGTTGAACAGAACTGTGCCATTTTCAATGTAATGGAGTCTTTATATTGCGTCGTTTTTTTCCTTAACTTTTCTCTTTTACTCCAATTTTTTTCCTTACCTTATTATTTTCTTTAATTTGGAACAAGATTTATGTACTCACAATTAAAAAGATACTTTAGTTAATGCTGCCAAAATAAAAGTTGTTCAAATGTTTACAAATTGCTGTATATCTAAATTTATTTGCAAGTTTTACGTGATAAATGCCGATATATTCAGGTAAATGTATACTGTATACGTTTTCGTTACAGGACACGGATACTGCTTGCCCAAGCATCTCCCTGGCTATGATCCGACCTATATTTCGAGATGGGATCCTCCCAGAGAATTGGCTCGCTCGAGTCAGAACGACTATTCGCGAACTATCTATAGTAGAAGGTAACTTGAAATATATCACACCAGGGTCATTCATGGACCCGGCCAGCAACGGAATACAGTTGCTCGTCCTCGACGGCATAGAAATATCTACATGGAGAGAGGACACGTTTCTGGGACTGTCCAATCTAAGAGAACTCTATTTAAAGGACTCCTCCTTTGGTCGCATCAAGGAGAATGCGTTGGAAGCGGTCGATAATACCCTAGCTCTTCTGGATATTAAAGCAGTACATTTCTGGAATCCAATCAACGTCACTGGCTCATCCACGTTTTTGAAGCTGGAGAAAGTGAACCTGTCCTTTAACGTTTTCTACGACATCCTAAGCAGTGTCACGTTTCAGTCCCTGCATTACTGTAAAATACTTTATCTGAACTCGTGTAAAATAACATTTATAGGTGCTGGAACATTCGAACCTATGAAGAGTTTGGAACTTTTGTATTTGAATGATAACCACCTTGTTACCATACCGTCTGGATTGTTCGAACCGTTTTTAACGTCTGAAACGATCAGAATTGCTTTGCACGAAAATTTCTGGTTGTGCTCCTGCTCACAAACAGAGCTCCGAACTTTACACACTAACGGCGTCATATTGGTGGAGCCGACTTGCTACTATCCCGATATTAAAAGAGGTATAACTTTTTCCGAACTCGAAGAATATTGCGAGAAGAGGGAATCGAATAAGCCCATCATCCTTCCCGAGCATCAGATGGATATGTGCAAGAAGTTAAGTATAAGTACAATAATACAAAACACGGCAGCTTGCTACGAGGACAATAATTTATCATTTCAAAATAACGGCGGTCGCTACATGATGCCAACAAGACATCACACATGCTTATCGAATCGGATGAAAGAGAATGTGTACAAGCAAATCCGAAGCGTTAAAACGTTTGTCAGTAATGAGGAATTCAGTGGAAATTCGACGTGGCTCCGACCAGTATACACTAGCCATTCAATGCAATTCTCAATGATCGAATTATCCGTTACCGGGAAATCTAATGACGGGGTAATGTGGTTCGAGAGCGATAACAAATCTGATATCTATTGCATCAATTCTGTGCCAGATGTGCTTCAGGTATTCTATTCTAGTTTGGAAGATGATTACACGTTTTGCCTCTTTGATACCACATCCGGCGACATACATATCGACAAGTGTCTGAAATACAAACTATCTGATTTCGTGGAGGTACCAAGAAGGAGAATTACTATCATTTTGAAATTTCTGATTCACATGTGCATCGCTTTTGCTTGTCTACTATGTGGAGCTACGTGTGTATTTGTAATAATAAACAAAAACCCAACACTGTTGAAAAGGAACAAAAGGATACTTTTAGTGAAGCATAAGACCATAGACGCGCTAGTTCTTCCACCTGAAGTGCCGCTTCGGAAGGATAATAATATGGCAGATTCGAATGATGTGGTGAAGAAGATATTTGTTCTGCCGCAGAACAAGCTGCATCCTCAAAGCTGCTACGAGCGGTCTACTTCTATGAGGAGCAGTGAGAGCAATGATGCTAGCTATATATCAGCACTTTCTCCCACCGAGGAGCAGCTGCGGGATTGGCGATCTAACTCGTTGGTTTTCGAGCGGTCGTCAACTGATGGGGATGCTTCGCCAATCTGCAGTCTCTACGAGTCGCTTCCATACTACTCCTTGCATGAAAAAGTCTATGAGAGTATTCATTAAAATACTTTTATTTATTTATTTTTAGTATTTTTAATTTATTTAAGATATTTTATTTATCAGTATTTTTAAATAAATAATGAATAATGGGAGACGAATTATTATACGCTTTCTACGAATTTAAATTATAATCGTTTCAATGGAAATTTCAGTAATACTAGTATTACTGAAATTCTATTGAAATTTCCATATTCATTCCATTTACGATTCGTACAGGTAATTTGGTTTTGGTCTGGTTTTGGTGCTTTATTTAATAAATAATTGGAAATTTTACATTATTTTACTGTTACAATAAATATCCATAAAATTAGTAGTTTTTTGACAGATGTTTATCTGTTCAATAGAGTTTTTGATTAGTCAATAATTGTCAGCCAATTAAAGCGTTGTTAAATAGGTTAACTCCTGTCAAAAATGCCTCAGAAAACGGGCCTTACAAATTAAGAAAAAAACTTGAGAGGTGTCAAGGGACATCCGAATGGAACGAACTTGTTATTTAAAAAACCTGTATAGTGTGTATTTATATCATTATACACTCAAAAAAATTATAATTGTATAAATTATAATAATATAAATTATTCTCAAAAACGCCATCTAGTTGACGCACAGAAATACTATCAACGCCCACTACATCTAATACGCAGGTACTAATAAAAAAGTGTCGACGTAAAATATCATTCTGTCTAGCCTCCTTTCGCAACACCGAACGCGCCATAAGGAACTTCGTTCCAAAATTAGCGAGAATTTTTCTCTGGATTTTTCCTCATTAGCTTTCAAATAATATATTATGTCAACTTGATTTATAGGCAGATCACATCTTTTGATCGGGTTATGTCAATCGATGTTAGTCGGCTGGGTTTGACAAAACAAAATATTATTAGGTCCGCGGTTATCTGCTTTAATCCACTTTTATGATAGTACTACTACCCCAGGAAAACTAAACATTCGACCTCGGAATAACTCGCATAGAGCTGAAAAATGGTAGAGACGTTAAATACACCATTATAAATAAAACCTTGTGCAAAAAATTTTATTCAAGGTCAAAGGTATGAAAATAAGGTTTTTCCCGTTTTTTTTCCCAAACTGTACATTTTATCACAATAATAGGTAGGACAAGAGTGTAGATCATAGAATTCTCTACAAAAAATATTCAGACACTTTCTTCATACGTCTTACTATTCCTTATAAACGGCGGGCTTAAAGTTTGGGAAAACCATATCTATACTTATATTATAAAGCTAAAGAATTTGTGGAACTACTGCTTCGAAATGAAGAATTCATTTTTTGTTGGATAGGCTTATTTATCGAGAACGACTTGAGCTATATAGCATCACGTTGGCCCCAATAGTAGCGAAGAAACAGAGGGAAATGGGGAAAAACGGGGACAATTATTTGAAAGATCTTATGTCACGAACTGCTGCAGCCATTTTTATGTTATTTGGCGCAGATATAGAATAGACCACGTGGAAGGATATAGACTATTTTGTTTTTCAGGAAAATTCACGGTTTCCATGAAATTTATAATAAACGCGGGCGGAGACACGCTTAACATTTAGTACTACATACTAGGGTTGTTTGAAATATTCTCGGCCTGACATACTTCTGAGTGACATGCAAGTGTACTGTTGCACTTCACGACTCGAAAAATTTTGATTTGGTAAGTCACGTAGAACTCAGAAGTATGTTTGGCTGTGAACAGCCCTCGTAAGCTGTTATAGTACAAGAAGTTCCGCTCCGCCCTGTTAATTATGTATTTCACGGAAACCGTACATTTTTTCGAGAAACAAAATAGCCTATGTCCTTCCACGTGGTCTATTTTATATCTGTGCCAAATAACATAAAAAATACTTCAGCCGTTTGTGAGATAAGCTCTTTCAAATAATTTTCCCTGTTTTTCCCCATTTTCCTCTGTTTCTTTGCCCCTATTGATGCCAACGTGATGTTATATAGCTCAAGTCTTCCTTGATAAATAATACTAATCAAGAAAAAACGAATTCTTCAATCCAAAGCAGTAGTTCCACAAATTCTTTAGCTTTATAATATAAGTATAGAAATGATGTTTCCCAAATTTTAAGCCCGCTATTTATAAGAATTGTAAGTCGGATGAAAAAAGTGTCTGAATATTTTTGTAGAGAATTCTATGATCTACACTCTTGTCCTACCTAATTTTGTGATAAAATGTATAGTTGAGAAAAATAACGGGGAAAACCTCATTTTCATACCTTTGACCTTGAATATTTTTTTTAGCACAAGGAGGATCGCCGGGGACTTTTGAGGTTTTATTTATAATGGTGTATTTAACGTCTCTACCAATTTTCAGCTCTATGCGAATTATTCCGAGGTTACGATTTTTTTGTGTCTAATGAGACCGGGCTATACATAATATTAAAATATACCTTTCCTACAATTTAATAATATAATATAATTATTACTGTAGATATTAGCTCAAAGATCCATAATTATTTATATTAATCACTACTTGCTGGTAATTATTCGTTGGCTGCGTCTAATAATGAATTAATTTAGTATAGCTGCTTTCTGCGTCGGCCATTGTCTGACCATTCGATGCGCGTTCTAAATTTAAATTCAAATCAACTACAATTTTATATCTCACCTGAGAAAAAGTTATATGGGCACGTGTAAAAGGTATATTTTTTTTTGGAAAGAAATATTGCTATTGCCTGTTTAAAAGTTTGAGTGTATAATTAGAGTACTTAGATACTTTCAAAAGTTTATTCAATTATACCTGTTCGTTACAAAATATCATTTTGGTTATTTTTATGAAAAATTTAAATAATTTTTAATCGACTTCAAAAAAAGGAGGTTATCAATTCCACGCGTATGTTACAACTTACATGTTTCCATAACTGCCCAATTCCAGAACTGCCCAATTTTTGAATATTATGTTAGTCTATATCAGCGTCTGAACAAATGTGCCAAATTTCAAAAGTATGTGCATGTTTTTATGTTTGTGTTCGCATATCTCTGGAACTGCCATTCCGATTTTAGTAATTCTTTTTTTGTTGTACTAGGTATTGTTCAACTTAGGGAATAGTGCAAGTTTCATCAAAATCAGTTCAGTAGTTTTGGAGATAGGTAGTTTTAATTCTCAATTACTTACGTACAATTTTGAAGTCGGTTTTATCTTTTTAAAATACAGTTATATCAATGCAATTCAAATTAATGTGTACCACTTAACATTTAAATTGGTAACATTTAAAACGCTTATAATATTATCTTTCTCAGATATATATTTAGATTGAACTTTGAAATAAATTGAAATAGAGTACCTACACTTTAAATTTTAAAATGCAATAAAATATACTTGGCTCTTGCAAGTAGGAAAGCAAACGTAAACAGGGTACGGTGCCGTGTGTTCAAATAAAATATGGGGATGCAAATATTAACTCTTGAAAACTAAGAAATCTATCTCATGATTACTTTTTACTTGGTAAAAATTAAAAAATTATAATAATAATATGTATGGAGGATTCACACCACGTCAGTCTGGCTCCGTGGTAAGTAACTGAAGGACTTGTGTTACAGGTATCAGACAACGGAAATATTATATTAATACTTTTAGGTTTTATACTATACATATATATATATTTAAGATTTTTATTATATTATGATAAGTACACAATATATTTAATACATATCCATGACCCAGGAACTCACCACTGAGCCACAGAGGTCGTCAAAATGTCACTGAAGGCATATCCTATATATATAACCTAACCCGTCTACTATCTAATATATACACTAAGCAATTCTTGTATATATATATATATATATATATATATATATATATATATATATATATATATATATATATTATATGTATATGTTACGCTCAAAGACCGAAAATGCTCAGTGAGCGAAAAAATAGCTCACTACACGTTGTGGTCACAGTGAAACAGCCACGACGCGAAATTCGCGTTGTGGCTCTAATGAAAACGGCCACGACGCGTTCTGGCAATCACAAAAAGACCATAACGCGAAATTCGTATCGTGGCTAATATGCTATTCATTCTTCTCGATTTCTTCTTGATTGATTAATCGTCCATAGTATGGAAAATTATATTTGAATTACCACGCGTACTCACTACAAAATATTTTTTTAACTAAATCACTGCATAACGTGTTTTTCATTATTATTTGTAAAATATCCATAGTTCCATACTATCCGTACTAATATTATTACTGTCTATCTGTCTGGCGCAACGTGTTATTGTTTTTTGTTGGTTTTTTTACCCGACTGCCGGGTTATGTGTTTAGCGCGTATCTTGTATGTTTGTAATATTTTTCCTTACCTTGTATCTTCAGAACCGCTGAACGGATTTTCACATTTGAGGTATCGTTAGATTTGTCTTAATGACCCAAGTGTTCTTAGATAGGTGACATTAAAAAAAACCAAGATGGCAGATGTTTGACGCTATATTGTGAGGTAAAAAAAATAAAAATTCTACCAAGCATATCGAGTGGGGCATCAAAATAAAGGATTTTAAACACTAATTTTAAATATGTATATAACTTGCAGTTTTAATATTAAATAGAACAATAAATCTACACTAATATTATAAAGAGGAAAGATTTGATTTTTTGTTTGTTTGGCTCCGAAACTACTGGGCCGATTTGAAAAATTCTTTTACCATTGGAATTCTACATTATTTTTGCTGAACATAGGCTGAATATTATTTTGGAAAAAAATAGGGTACCGTAAGATATTTGGGTCCTTCGGACGCAAGGTGTAAAAAATCAACCAGAAAAGTTACTTATTTTACGTACGCTGCCTAAACTTTATAAGATAGAACCAAAAAATTTTAACTAATTGTAGAACTTACAAATATCTACAAAAAAGTCCGCGACACACTATACCTATCTATGTCGAGTGAGGCACAATAACCATTTTTTTTTATTTAAAAATCTTGAAATTTTTTTTTGGACTACATTTAAACGCGTTTATTTTACTCATTCTTTTGATTCTTATCAAAATAATTTACACCATTACTAAGTACAGTTTATGTAGATAATATTTGGTTTTTGAATGAATAAAATTGGACATTTGGTTTTGAAATTTTGGCGAAATTAAAATATTACGATAGATGGCGTCACCAAGGCGAAGCGCGTGCGGGAGGAAGATAATCTGCGTATAATGACTGCGTCGTCGATGTTAGTGTCGGAGTCTGTGAATTGACCTGGGAATCATTTTGCTGACCGAGTCTTTCCTGGATATGCTTTTTGCAGAGCTCACCGACATCCACGCGGGCGGGGTCGCGGCCAACCGCTAGTAATAAAATAAGAAAAAACCAAAATCCGCCTGCATGGATAAATCTAATAATAATTAAAAATTAACTGACATTACTGAAAAAAGATGAAAATTCAATGACAAAGTTTAAAAAAAAACCAATGATTTGGTACTTAAAACTAGAAACATACATTGAAACAGTACCAAACCTACGTACCTATTACTTGCATTATTACAACGTATTGTAGGTACACTTTTCTAGGTGTACCTACGATATATGGTTATATCAGTACGGTAGTTTTTTAATTTTTTATTAGATTGATTGTCGAAATGGTTAGATGACTACAACTAAAAAGTGGTAAATAAAATAAATTAATTAAAAATCAAAAAACCCGACTGCAAAAAATGTTAACTAAAAAGAACGAAACAAGACCTAATTCTGCCGGAGGCATCGAATCCATGTTTTAATTGATACGACTCTTGCTTACGAGTTTCATGCCAGGATAAATAGAAGGTCACATAGAAAAATGTAGAAGAAGAAAGTGGATAATAAAATGCAGTCGGAGGCACAATATTTTATGATTTATGAATTAATGTTAAACTTGGTGCGACATGCCTCCGACTGCATTTTATTATCCACTTTCTTCTTCTACATTTTTCTATGTAACCTTCTATTTAGGTATCCTGGCATGAAACTCGTAAGCAAGAGTCGTATCAATTAAAACATGGATTCGATGCCTCCGCCAGAATTAGGTCTTGTTTCGTTCTTTTTAGTTAACATTTTTTGCAGTCGGGTTTTTTGATTTTCAATTAATTTATTTAATATTTAAAAGTAATCTGATCTTAATAAATAATAAAAAATTAGTTTTATTTTTATTTATATAATTAAAATATAATACTACTAGTTGATGCCCGCAACTACGTTGCGCCAGACAGACAGTCAGACAGACAATAATAATATTAATATAATGATAGTATGGAACTATGGATATTTTATAAATAATAATGATAAACACGTTATGCAGTGATTTAGAAAAAAAATATTTTGTAGTACGCGTGTTTTTTTTTTTTTTTTTGAGAAGGCAGGTCGCTATAGCCCTGGCGTCACTGCGACCCATGAGGATCTATTGTCAAAGTACGCGTGGTAATTCAAATATAATCTTCCATACCTATAGAGTTTTTATTATTCGTAGCCTATCTAAGACCATTAATCAATCAAGAACAAATCAGGAAAAACGAATAGCATATCAGCCACAACACGAATTTCGCGTTATGATCTTTTTGTAATTGCCAGAACGCGTCGTGGCCGTTTTCATTAGAGCCACTTGAACGCGAATTTCGCGTTGTGGCTGTTTCACCGTGACCACAACGCGTTGTGAGCTATTTATTCGCTCATTTCGGTCTTTGAGCGTAACATATATTATACAGGGTGCAATTAAACCGTCCTGCCAATTTTTTTCCAGGGCTTAGGTATCATTAGGAGAGTCCATTTAACCAAAAAAAATTGGGTGTTATTTTTTTTAATGACATATTTTATCCCATTTAAAATCGTTGCAGAACGGTCACTCGCAGCACGGGGGAGTAAGAGGGGGTGCGCGGGATGAGGCGCGCGCGCGGGGGCATGTCACGCGCGGCCGACGCGTCGTGTCCATTAATTGTAGTGTTTTGTAGGATAACTTTCGGAAGCTATTTCTCAATATTTTAGTACTGAGTGACTATAATAGAAAAAATACGTGTATTTTTATTTTTAACAAGGATCAATTTATCAAAATTTGGCAGGAAGGTTTATCTGCACCCTGTATAATGGAATCTCGGAATCGGCTCCAACGATTTTCATGAAATTTAGTATATAGGGGGTTTCGGGGGCGATCAATCGATTTAGCTAGGAATCATTTTTAGAAAATGTCATTTTATTCGTGTTTTATCGAATACCGAGCAAAGCTCGGTCAAATAGCTAGTTATAATTTATAAGGCAACATTAACATAACTACGTGACACTTTGCAGTGTACCAAAACTGTCGAACTTCGCTATCAAAACTATCCGATACAATATTTTGTGTACGCACCTATGAATAATTATAGTAAGATTCACTTCGCCTTGACCGTGATAGTTACATGAATCTATTAAATGCATCCCACAATAGAACGAAACGAACTACAACCATAGGGGGCTTAGCCAACACGTCTTCATCGCTTCTTTATAGAATCTCTTATCGAAAATGTATTGAAGTGAGCATTCGTAATATGAAGGCGGTATCGACTTAAGTCATGTTCCATATATATCGACAAAAAACTGAAATACAGGGATTACTAAAACAAAGTGATAATATTTTAGGGTGCGTATGTGTCATATAGAGTTCACTGTGAAAGTAGCAGCGGTGAAAGAGTAACTTTTTTACCTTTTGTATGGGCAAGTTTCTGACGCTGGGGCGCTTGCCTTGCGCTTGCACACATTACAAAAATAATTGATCTTTCAGCGCTGCTACTTTAACAGTCATGTGCTCTATAATTATAAGAAACATAATATGTACCTACAAGCTACATAATATCCCAAATTATTATTTATTATCTTCTTATAGAAAACGCGTTGGCTTAGCCCCATGATTACTAAATACTAAATAGTATCCACGTAACAAGTAACATTGGCAGCACAGTCTTCCGACTGAACTTGGCATTGTACATTGGCAGATTGCTACTAATTTCCTATCGGCGCCCTTGTTAAGCACTTTCTAATTTGGCAGTGTTTTTCATTGAGATTTGCCAAACTGATACTGGTTGAAATGTGGAATCGACTGCTCGCTTAACATGGCAATTGTGAAGTTTCTATTCTTTGAATACACGAAATATTGTATCTTGGATGAAAATTCTTGCTTTAATGTAAATACGGATGTATAAATAAGGGCAAACGAGCAAACGGGTCACGTGACGGAAATCAACCATCGTCGCCCATGGACACTCGCAACATCAGAAGAGTTGTGTGGTGCGATTCTGGCCTTAATCAATTATATAATTAAATATTAAGAGCATTAAAGTACCTTATTAAAAAAAGCGTAGATGTGTTTAAAGCTTAATAAAAGGTAAAAAAACATACAATACAGGTAACATTAAAAATATGCAGGTAAAGTAAATGCAAAAAAGTCAGTAGAGTCGTAGTAATCTACAGGTGGACACCGAAAGCGGGACATAATATCCCGCCGCCGTATCGACCACTTGTAGGACTCACAGTTTTGTTACATGCCAAAAATCCCAGTATTTTGGGTAAAATACAGAAACCTTGTATACGAATTAACCATTAAAACTATATTCTAGTTTATTATTTAGCAGCTACGTAATAAATGTATCCAGAATTATGCTACATCATGATACCCTTTTAAAAAAATCAACATAATAAGTTGAACAGGACTTGGCATGTTTGTGATCTGAAAAAAAGTGTGTCAGCTCCGACGCACGACTGGAGTTGACTCCTTAAGTACGAGTATCTAACCATACGCAAAAAGAGTTTATTCAACTGAAAAAAGATTAATATCATTAATCGTATGAAATCAGATGTTCCGGTAATATTATCTACACCCCTTTCTGCCATAGTTATTTCAAAATACTTTTAGTTCACTTTAGCCAGTATAATGATAAAAATTATAACTTCACAATAACAATATTAATTATTGATATTTATAACAAAAATAGCAATATAAATACATCGACACTGATAGAAACATACAAGCCAAAAAACATATAGTATATAGGTATAGTCGCCTATACAGCATACCATATGTACGTCTTAATCATAAAGTTAATATACCTATCGGAATATAATATTACATAATAATATAATTATTTAATAATTTATAATATAATATTCCGATAGGTATATTACCTTTATGGTCTTAATACACTCACAGCCAAATTAGAAAGTTGCGCACTACACTAAAGGTGCGCACCAAAAACGTGACACATTTTTTCGTTACTTGTTAGTAGGTTTTACCCCTCGGATTTTTCTCATACCGGGCGCCTTATATATGAAAATCGATTCTTAAGGAGTAAACTCCAATAAAAATTTTTCAGATCTCTATATGGCATCATAATATTTACGTACTGGATGACCTAGTAAACTTCGTATTAGTTTCCCCCTAATTTAGAACTTCCCTTGACTTCCACATATATTTAAAGACTAAAAGTAACCAAATAATATGTTCAGCCGTTTTTTGGTTTCACCGAGATTAACAAAATTTAACATTAATTTTTATTTACTTACCTATATTTGACTTTATTACGTAAATAAAGACCACTCATTTAAACACATATTTCACGCTCCGACAGAACTACAATTAGAAGTTTTCGCGCCGGGGAACAATATGTCCGGAATAAAAGGACTCATAATGAATCTTGTCGGCCGATGACGAATAATAAAACTTGTCTCCCGGGGGAACATCTTCATTAGTCATTACTGTACTGGAGGTATTCAGAGATAACGTCAAGGACAACCGAGACATTTTCGTTAACGTTAAAGGTACAAGCGAGATATTTTCTTAACGTTAAAGGGGGTGACAGACACGCGAGCAAGTACGCGGACTTATGGCTTGACGATCTTAATCGCCTGTGTGTCAGCAAAGAGCCGCGAGCCGCGAGCCGCGAGCTGGGGGCATGGTAATCCAGTGTGAGCGATTCTCGTGTGTCACCGACGCGACGCGAGCCGAGTAAGTTCGCGAACTTAAAAACCGCGTACTTTAAGTTCGTACGTCTGTCACCCCTTTAAAAGAACAAGTGAGATATTTTCGCTAACGTTAAAAGGACAAGAGACACATTTTTAACGTTAAAAGGAGGAATTTCAGATTTATTATCTTTCAGAAACTTCAGGTTGTTTTTAATTACAACAACTCGACACTAGATGCTATATTTGAATCATAGCTTTCCCGGGAGCTAAAGTATTTCCATACAAATACTTAAATCGTTTCAGTATGAGGGAAAACAGAGCACTTTAAGTGCATTTGTGAGTGTGTTTAGGTGTTAATAATATCTCATATTCGTTAACAACTATAATTACTATTTATTTATATATAATTTATCATCATCATCTATTGATTTATTTTTGCTTACAATTTTAGATTGGAGATAACGCCAAAACGTGTCATTTCACGTGCTCTCTTTTTGGTAGTACCTCTTCTAGTAGGTACCTATGTACCTAAGGTAGGTAAAGGATGAAATATTATGTACTTTGTATTTCAGTAGATATCACACGGATTTCATTGTGCTGAAAATACTTTGTCTCGCAGGAATCTTACATTTTTCTGGGCTAAGGTTTATCGTGTGTCCTTTCGCGGGACGCAAAGCACCACCAAATCTGTACAAAAGCTTTGTCCACATTGTGCCTTTTTTTGTTCATCAAGGGCATGCGTTATAGCGCAGTCAACAGCGAACGTGAGGCATGCCCGTGACGCGCGTTGAAATCGTAGCGCTCGCTATGACACTTTTCTTTCAACGCAGGTGGATTTTGACGCATTCAAATATTGAATATCCCAAATGGAAGTTGAATAAAAAGATGACGAAAATTGAAGATGAAATTGCATAATGTGGACATAGGTAGCTAATGTGACACACGCATAAGTCGCTTTTGCATTTATAGTTTAAGAATGGAAGTGATGTAAAAGTTCAACTTAATATTAGAATTATTATAAACTAAAATATATCCCAGTGAACTTCGTGTTACTTAAAAACCTTCCCTGGACTTCTACGAATGTTTTAGGACCAAAATCAGCCCAATCCGTTCAGCCGTTTTCGAGTTTTAGCACGACTAACACATTTGAAAATACATTTTTATATATTATTATAAGATATAGCTATATAGATTACTAGATGATGCCCGCAACTCTGTTGCGCCAAAACTCGTTTATCGCGAACTATACATTTTTCCGGGATAAAAGTAGCCTATGTCTTTTCCCGGGTCTCAAAGTATCTCCACACCAATTTTCACCAAAATCAGTACAGCGGCTTAGACGTGAGACAGATAGACAGGCAGACACGCTTTCGCATATAATATAATAATATTTATAATTATAATATACTAGATGACGCCCGCAACTCCGTTGCGCCAAAACTCGTTTATCGCGCGGGAACTATACATTTTTAGGGTTCCGTAGCCAAAATGGCAAAAAAACGGAACCCTTATAGATTCGTCATGTCTGACGTCTGTCAGTCCGTCCGTATGTCACAGCCACTTTTCTCCGAAACAATAAGAGCTATACTATTGAAACTTGGTAAGTAGATGTGGTCTGTGAACCGCATTAAGATTTTGATACAAAAATGGAAAAAATATTAAAAATTTTAGGGGTCCCCATAGGTACAACTGAAACAAAATTTTTTTTTCTTCTAACCTATGCGTGTGGGATATCTATGGATAGCTCTTCAAAAATCATATTGAGGTTTCTAAAATCATTTTTTTCTAATCTGAATAGTTTGCGAGAGAGACTCTTCCAAAGTGATAGAATGTGTGTATCACTTTGGAAGTAAAGTAACACCCTCTAACTTCTAAAATACAAATGATAATTCTAAAAAAAATATATGATGTACATTATTATAAATACTACCAACGAAAATTGGTTTGAACGAGATCTAACAAGTAGTTTTTTTATACGTCATAAATGGTAAACCTTAATTTAACTTTCATTAAATCAACTAAAATATAAAAATAAATCAAAAACCTTTTAATTTTATAGAAATAAACCTTATTGCTGCTGCGGAACCCTTCATGGGCGAGTCCAACTCGCACTTGTCCGGTTTTTTTCGGGATAAAAGTAGCCTATATCCTTTCCCGGGTCTCAAAGTATCTCCATACCAATTTTCAGCAAAATCGGTTCAGCGGCTTGGGCGTGAAGAGGTAACAGACAGACACACTTTCGCATTTATAATATTACTAGCGACCCGCCCCGGCGTCGCACAGGTATAAAATATATTATAGCCACTGAAAAAATGATTAAAATCGATAGCCTATGATCCTTCACGTGGTCTACTTCTTATCTGTGCCAATTAATAACACAAAAATCGCTCCAGTAGTTCGCGAGATAAGCCCTTTCAAATAATTTCCCCCGTTTTTTCCCAAATTCTCCTATTAATCTTAGCGTGATAAAATATAGCCTACAGCCTTCCTCAATAAATGGGCTATCTAACACTGAAATAATTTTTCAAATCGGACCAGTAGTTCCTGAGATTAGCGCGTTCAAGCTCGCCCTTTTAAATATTTTTTCCCGATTTTTCCACATTTTCCCCTATTTCTTCGCTCCTATTAGTCTTAGCGTGATAAAATATAGCCTTCCTCGATAAATGGGCTATCTAACACTGAAAGAATCATCAAAATCTGTTGCGTAGTCATAAACAATGGTCGCTCTTTATAGACAAATAATTTGCAATAAAATAAAATTGCGACTATAATTAAAGATCTAAGCTATCCTATCTCTCAAGTTGGAAAAAGCACACATTTAAAAAAAACATTAAAATCGGTTAAGTAGTTTAGGAATCCATCGTGACAGACAAACATCGTGACAGGAGATTTATATAATATATTAGAATAGGCACGCTCACGTCGCGCCGCGCCGCAGCGGCCTGCCGGTATCGCCGCAAACGCCACGTCCCGCAATTTTTTAATCTGTAATATCTTCGAAACTATTCATTCAAATCATATGCTGTACAGGGCCATATAGATCTATATTAAATCAGCAATGTATCTAAAGTGCTTAATTGAATAATTAATACTGTATTGGTTAAAATCGCTTCGAAAATTAGCCATTATTTGTCGTAAAAAATAAATGACAAAAAATGTTATAGTGGGATATCCATATGAGATAGACATATATCATCGTGGAGGTTTCTGTAGACCTTTTCATTGTGTACAATACTTAGTACATTATTTTGATAAATCTCGTACGGTTCAGCCTGCGTTTGTAATGTAAGCGGAAAAAGATGAAATTATTTACGACATCACATTAGAAACCCCAATAATAACAGTATTTCGCCACTATATAATGAATATTATTATACTCTATAACCTTCCTCTTGAATCACTCTATTTATTAAAGTAAACCGCATCAAAATCCTTTGCGTAGTTCGGAAATCGGACCACTTAGTTCCTGAGATTAGCGCGTTCAAGTTAGGCCTTTCAAATCATTTTCCCCGTTTTTTCCACATTTTCCTCTATTTCTTCGCTCCTATTAGTCTTAACGTGATAAAATATAGCCTATAACCATCCTCGATAAATGGGCTATCTAACACTGAAAGAATCATCAAAATCCGTTGCGTAGTTTTAAATATTAAAGGGAACAAAGGGACATGAGGGAAAAAAAGTGACTTTGTTTTATAATAAGTATAGAGAAGTATGGATTAGTATGGATATGGATTTAGTAAGTATGGACTACTAGATGATGCCCGCAACTCCGTTGCGCCAAAATTAGTTCATCGCGCGGGAACCGTACATTTCTCCGGGATAAAAACTATCCTATGTCCTTTCCCGGGACTCAAGGTATCTCCATGCCAAATTTCAGCAAAATCGGTTCAGCGGTTTGGGCGTGAAGAGGCAACAGACAGACAGACAGACACACTTTCACATCTATAATATTAGTATGGGTATGGATAATGGAGGTATGGATACAATTTGTTCATTGTATTAATAAGGCAAGTTTAAGTTCTCACCGCGACCTTTCTTTACATTTAACAAGCGGTTACTAGATTAGTTGGTAGCCAACCGCTAGAATATTTAACGCAAACGGTTTGGCTTCCGTAAAATAATAAACGGTGTAATTTATTATTCCCGTATGATGAAGCGAATAATAAATTACTATTTCGTACAGGGTTGCTAGACTACTTAGATCTTCGATTGTCAAAAACGTGGAAAAGCGTACCTAACATTCAAAGGCATTTCGCGTGATCAGCATTTTAGTTTACTCAAAACGATCACTGCACAACACAATGCAATTAGAGGAGTTATTGAGAAGACATAATATTATTGTCATGTATAGAGATGAGATGACCATCAAATGCGTGTTTTTTATGAAATAAGGGGGCAAACGAGCAAATGTGTCACCTGATGGAAAGCAACTTCCGTCGCCCATGGACACTCGCAGGATCAGAAGAGCTGCAGGTGCGTTACTGGCCTTTTAAGAGGGTGGGGATGGGAAGGGAAGGGAATAGGGGAGGGTAGGGAAGGGAATAGGGTAGGGGTTGGGCCTCCGGTAAACTCACTCACTCGGCGAAACACAGCGCAAGCGCTGTTTCACGCCGCTTTTCTGTGAGAACGTGGTATTTCTCCGGTCGAGCTGGCCCATTCGTGCCGAAGCATGGCTCTCCCACGTATTTTATTATACAATATAATGTTACCGGGACATACCAGTGTCCCGGTGACATTATAATTTAAAGGTAGCTCCATCGCAGCATCATCAAAATATATCATAAAGATAGAATGGAACCAAACGTACTAGAACATTCTGACAAATTCTCTAAGCTGTACACATTTACTCGTAGTTGGTGGTTGGGACTGGCTGTAAAGGTGTCTCGGTAAAATGAAGCCTTTGAAGCTTAGCTTTCAATATGGTGGAGTCTTTAACAAGCTCTTATTTAATTGGTTCTTACGCTCCTGCCCTAAGAGTGGCAAATTATACTACATGCTAGCAACCCTATTTCATATTTACATACTACAAATCATAAAAGGTCTATTTTTACTCAGTATCTGGCCTATCAGGAACACCTGTACAGGTTAGACGTTCAGCTATTCGGCATGACTTCATTTGCACTTTTGCCAAACGTTGCAGACAGTGGCATATTCTTAATGTCATCTTGAATAACTAAGCGCGTGTTTAGAGTAATCATTTTTAGATGCAAAATTTTGTCTATCTTTCTGCCTGTTTGTCTGTGATCAATATCTTACGCAAGTTGTTTCAGTCCCAGTAAAGGATATTGGATGTTGTGTAACATAGTTTTCATTTTTTTCCTGCGCGGTTACAAACTTAATATTTCGGTGCAACCAAGTTACACACATAATACACGCCTAAATTCTCCTAAATTGTCATTACTCTTTTATGGTACTTAATATAAATTATAAAGAGTGCTAAAATTATTATCTGGTGTTTTTTTAAACATCAGCTTCATCAACCCAATGTAGCTTAAGTTTTAAATGCAACGTTTTTCTATACAAAATTATAATACCTAATACCTCAGTATAAATTATCATTAAGTATACTATTTTATCATTATTCTTACTAAGCAAATCACACGAAAGTTAGTCTATCAGTACTTCAAACAGCAAAGCGATTTGTTGGTCCCTTGGGGACGATACAGTTGACCCATCTAATTTCAAATGAATGTTAAACAGATTACATTCCAGCTAGTTAAGTAAAGTAAATATTATGTAACATGTATCCGAAATGTGTAGAGATATTTTTAATGTAAAGCAAATTGTTCAGAATTTGAACGTCAATCTTTTTTTAAAAATTTTACGGCATCACATGTAAATGGCTGGACCGATTTCGACGAAAATTAGCCCACGGGAAAGGACATCTACTTTTTACTCCGCAAACACGCACAGTTCCTGCGAAATTTTGCGCGTATGAAATTGCTAGCATTATCAAATAAGAATGGTGAAGATTAAACACTATGTATAACACTACGTACAATAATAAACATTAATATTCCGAATCTTTGAAAAGATGATACAATCTTGACAGGCGCGCTGACGTGAGCAGCTGAAGAATGTATCCTGGCATGCTCTATAATACATAAGACAGGTTGCTAAGAAATTTTATTTATCTAAAAATACCTATAGGAATTTTTTTATGAGTGTGCTTATCGGGTGAGTATGAGTAGCTCACAACATGGCAAAACGAATGCAATGGCCAGATCAACTACTACAACTGTGTGACAAGACTTGTCTACTATTTTTTTTTTTGTTTTGAATAAATATTTGGTTCCTTTTTTCACAAATCAGCAAGAATACGCACAATTTCAAACTTAGCATTTATACTCTTGATTTAAAAACATGTGACATAAATTATGCAACGTTTACCACGTCAGCTAGTAAATATTAAAAAGTAGGAAGAACTCTCAATTGATTATTTTATTTATTTATTTAACTCTTTATTGTACACAAGAAAAATACATAAAGATACAATTAACACGGAAAGACGACACAAAGGAACTGCTTATTTCTAAAATAAATCTCTTACAGCAGCCCTACGAAGAGTTACAATGTAAAAGACAGCAGATAGGACGTTCACAATCAATAGTTATTAACTAATTAAACTAAATTAACTATAAATACAATTATGAATATTATTATACAACTTTGATTACACAAAGTGGAACGATGTAATAGGTTCCCAAGCTATTTGCATCTACTGTAAATTTTCACACAATTATAGATCAGATTTAGAGTATACTTGTTGCTATTTTAGCTCCACATTGGCGCCATAACTCTCAGCTTCGTCAAAAGAGTGACAGGTCGATTTCCGTCTACTGAAATATACAAGGTGTCACTTTGCACACTCAAGGGGATTCTGAGCATCCATGGGCGTGCGGCAAATTCCTACATAATAATCTACCGGCAAATATAAATTGACGACATAAATATACAGCCACTTTATAACGCCCGCAACTCCGTTGCGCCTAAATTCGTTTATGGTATGAGAACCGTACATTTTCCTGGATAAAATGTAACCTATGTCCTTTCCCGGGACTCAAAGCATCTCCATATTATCGAATTTCAGCAAAATCGGCTAAGCGGTTCGGACGTGAAGCAAGTTGTTGTAAGACAGCGACTTTACGACATGAAAATTAGTTTTATTGGAAGCAAACCTTAATACAAAGTATTAAGATCATTGTATCGAATGCAGTATTCTGACACAACCGGCTAGAAAAAAGACAAAGGATCGGCTTTTTACTTGCATGTTATCATATTTCTTGTATAACAATTAGATGATCTGTGCATTGCCCTGACCAAACTTAGGTGATCAGTGCACTTTTTCATAATGGGAATCGAAGCCACAACCTCCGAGTCACATTCTAAAACACTGTACCACGGAGGCATAAGGCGTGTAAGAGTATAATAGCTCTTCCACATGCATCAAAATACATCATATAAGTATAGCTACAGCTATGTTCAAACGAAGAACACAGAGACGAGAGGTATAACATACTATATCACGGCCAGGGACATATATCGACGACATATAAATGATTCATTAACATAGTAAATCTGTTAACAGCCGTGTCGCGACTGCCGCCAAATTGTTATGAATGTTAGGGCTTGTTTACAATGGCGATATTCATAAACGTGTTGGCTTTATGATTTATTTTATAGACTCGTATCTGCCTCCGAGAATGATCCTTATGTCGTTAACATAAGGTGCTCTGGACAACTTTGAATGGTATAGTAAATTGGACATTTTAGTGAGAATACATAGTATTTTGTTGCAATCATAAATGTGACACTCTTTTAGCAATATTATGTTGCATACATGCTGACAACGCAATTTGTGGGTTTCATTTAATTTCTAATATTATCACAATGTATATAAAAGTGTTACTTGAATAAAAAAATGTACGCAGTAACTGCTGCGGTTTATCTCAAGTTAGATCTGACGTGCTCACCCTGCGGTTCCACATTGGCCATTTTGAGTGTTTAAATTTAATCTATATCTATACATATTATAAAACAAAGTCGCTTTTTTCCCCTCATGTCCCTTTGTTCCCTTTAATCTTTAAAACTACGCAAAGGATTTGGATGATTCTTTCAGTGTTAGATAGCCCATTTATCGAGGAAGGCTATAGGCTATATTTTGTCACGCTAAGACTAATAGGAGCGAAGAAATAGAGGAAAATGTGGAAAAAACGGGGAAAATATACGGGGGTATATTTTATCACGCTAAGACTAATAGGAGAATGTGGAAAAAACGGGGGAAATTATTTGAAAGGGCTTATCTCGCGAACTACTGGAGCAATTTTGATGTTATTTGGCACAGATAAGAAGTAGACCACGTGAAGGATCATGGGCTATCGATTTTAATCATTTTTTCAGTGGCTATATATTTTATACCCGTGCGACGCCGGGGCGGGTCGCTAGTTCGTTATATTTGTCTGTCTATCTGTTACTTCTTCACGCTTAAGCTGCTGAACTAATTTTGATAAAATTTGGTATGATGATACTTTGAGTCCTGGAAAATTATATAGGATACTTTATCTCGGTAAAATGTACGGTTCCCGCGCGATAAATATCTGCGCAACGGAGCTGCGGGCATCAGCTAAAGTGTTTTATAATCCGTTTTATTCCTGATTTCGTAAAATTTTGTGCATTTTTATAGAATGTTATTTAACTGAAATCTCAAATAGGTTTTAGGAATTGTCAGAAGTTACTGTAATGGGTGAAGCCAAACGAACGTAATTTGTGAGTTGTGAGTTGCAGAATTTCGGTCGCGTAAATAATATCTTTTCATACAAATAATGACTCACAAAATTACGCTCGTGTGAATCAAACAGGACTTTTGTATGAATTTTTATAAATGCAGCGGAATTTCTGCGACACAACTCACAAAATTACGCTCGTTCAGCTTCACCCTTAAGTATCTTATTTCATGCATTGTGTGATCCACTTAATGTAGGCATAGGTTGTTACGTTAAGATTAACGAAACCTCTATTTTACATAATGTATTATCTGTACATAAACAACAATAATATCGTTATCACCTATGTATTTCTTTGCAAAAACACCCCAACTATTTCCTAAACACATTAATAATTCTAGACCCTTGTATGAAAGTAAAAAGATACTTATTCATTCATAATGGACTATACGTTAAACGACTGCATGGTAAAATATGAATATGGACTATAGTATAATTACTATACTGTTATATAGTCTTGTCGACAGTAATAATAAAATCATTAATTAATCTCTGCAGCGTGCGTTTGAACGGCGGGACATAATTAGGGCAAAATTGTTTGCGGGTAAATTGCGGGTAAATTGCAAATATTCATGTCACACCGATTTCGGTGATAGTGGCTGGTTCCATTGAAATTGGGCCAGCTGTAAAAGTAATTTTCAAAGTACCTATTCGCATACGTAAGAGCACTCTCTTCAGTCTCTCTCTTATAACCTGGTTGGACGAATAAACTGACACAATATCAGGCGACATATTGATTAAAAAGTGTTTCTTGTTAGGAAATGATACTAAATAAAAACAAGACGTCAGGGACAGGGTCAGTACCCACGAACTTGAAAAAAAATTAAAAGCTGCGCTCTAAGCCACTAAACCACGGAGGCGTTCCAAAACTATTATGCTTTGCTAAAAATATGGTAAGTCATACATACCAATCGTATCCTATATTGTCAGCAATAATAAATTTAATCCTTATAGTCTTAATGCACAAAAATCTTAGGTAAGAAATACTCCAAAGTAAATAATAAAAATTACAGTGATCATTAATTAGTTTTTTTAAAAACCTTCACCGCTGAATTTTAATGTAACCAGTAATTTGGATTCAAATCTAGGACTGCTTAAAAGCCTTGGAATAGCATATCAAGTGGACCCTTCAGCTTCGTAATTCAAATATTTTTCCAGGCCTAAATAATATAAGTTTTGGTTAAAACAGGAGTGAAATTGTAATTTGGATCTGTTTATTTCGCTCTTTTAAGCGAGTAAAATATTTTTTGATTAAATTGTATTTTATTAGCACTTGAAGCAACGTAATATTATTTACATTCTACTATTAACTATGGCAATATAATATCCTCCAGGATATGTCCGCATTGAATTACGATTAAGTGCATGATTTATTAGTTATTACTGTTTAGCCTTATATTGTTTTTTTTTTAATTATTACAATGGGGCCGATTTATATGCTGTATTAAAATTAAGTTTAAATTCTTTAAAAAAATACTTGAAAGCGAAGCTCTCTAGATTTTTTCTTTATTTTTTTTATTAGAGATACCTCGTTCAATTCCGAAAAGATTTATCAAAACAATTGCCAAAATTCCCAAGCGCTCCCTCCGTCCTCACAAACTATAGCATCTATTAATGATAACGGCCTCAGCGGTAGGAGTTAAAAGCGGCGGTTGATCGTCAAGCCAGCACTCGCGGAAACCACGCCGGAGTCACGGGGACAGTGCTGGCACGGGCTTACACACGGATAGTGCAGTTGTGCCAGTTCGTGCAGCCACAGGGCCTAGTGTTCATACTGCTGTGTGTGCTCATCGTTCACACGTTTCTACCGTTTTTCCTCAATTGAAATGGTGAGGATTTGGTGTTGTGGATAAAAATAATGTGATTCTTTTTTCGAAATTATTTTTTGTTGGTTTTTTTTTAATTTATTGAGCGTTGGAATTTAATTTGCAAGTCCAAAATGTTCCTGATACAGATTTTTGTTTTATTTTTCGCTGTAAATTTTTCGTTTGGAAAATATCTAATTATTGAGGTAAATCACAAGCTTAGACAAAATAATTAGAACCTAGATGAAGCGTCAACCTAGTGCTATTAGTGTAGCAATTAGCAATATTTTATTACTGAGAATTTTGATACCTTTCAGCACTGTGAATTTTGTTTTTTTTTATTTTACAGGATGAACTAGACAAAGACCAAATCAACAGTAAGCATTTATTATATTAATTATTTTCATTTAAAGTTCGCTTCTGATAATTTAGATTTCAGAATAAGTAATCCCTTTCATGCCAAATTTTTTAATTTCGATAATAAGATCAATTAATTTTAATTTGGTATTTTGTCAGATAAAAAGTAAACTTTCCGTTGCCCATAATGTTTAAACCAACTTAAACCCTTTTGGGTTTAAAGTTTAAACCCAAGCTTTATAATATCTCCCCAACTTTCCAGTCCTGAAAAAAGCCTTCGAGGCTTTCGACCAGGAGAAGAAGGGATGCATCGGCACGGTGATGGTGGGCACCATCCTGACGATGCTGGGACACCAGGTCTCTGACGACACGCTGCAGGAGATCATCAATGAAGTCGACGTTGATGGTAATCTTCAAGTTTTAAAAATATCTAAAAATAAATTAAGAGGTTACACATTCCCTCTACATTAGCATTTTTTTGCCCATGATCGACAAGATTGTGGCAAACACGTTTATACAACACTAGATGACGCCCCCAACTCCGTTGCGCCAAAACTCGTTTATCGCGAGGAAACCATACATTTTTCCGGGATAAAAAGTATCCTATGTCCTTTTCCTTTTTTTTTTCTGTCTCCATACCAAATTTCAGCAAAATCGGTTCAGCGGTTTGGGCGTGAAGAGGTAGCATACAGACAGACAGACAGACAGACAGACAGACAGACAGACCGACAGACCGACAGACGGACAGACAGACAGACACACTTTCGCATTTATAATATTATAAGTATTATAAGTATGGATGGGCCACCGTAAAAAATGAAGTAGCAGAAGTGCCGAAAAGCCTGCACTGTCTTTTTATGTACCTATTATTCTCTATTTTGTCCCGACGATATACAGTAGCACCCTACTACCTATCCTATAACCTATAAATTTCTTTCAAATTTTTTTGTCACAAATTCTTAATTTTAACAACGTTAAGAAACTTATCAGTTATCATATACCCGCTGAAACAATACCAAATAAATAATGTTTATTTATTTTAACGCGACCGAGCATAACTCAGCCGAATAAGCCATTAATGGAGTATACTCGTGTTATTCCCAAAGGCTGGAAATAGCAAATTAGATATTAACCAGATGTCTCGAAATACTCGTGTTTAGGTTAATTTGGTTCAGCGAGTGTGCAGTAAATAATGTCCTAAACATGTCGTTTTAATAGGCGTTTGATGCGTTTACAACTTGTTAGCATTATATTAGTTGGTATAAAATGGCAGTGTAATATCGGAGTAATTTTGAGGTTATTAATCCTTCGGGGATTCTTGGAAATGCTATTGTATTCAATTGTTGTCGCAATCACCGGTGCTCAGACGGGGCTTGATGGGTCAATTCAAATGAAACTTCATTTTGGAGACTTATAAAAAATTGGTACTTAAATAAAAACTGCATTATTTTGATATGTCCAGTAAATCTGGGTGCACGGTAATGCACCCGCCGAGGCGAGCCAAGCGAAGCGCAAGGGCACTACCTACTTTTTCTCGAAGTGTTTCGCCGTTTTTTTTTAACCTTCATAGAATTGGTTTCCGTTGTAGCAGATAGTTCATATTTTCAGGATATAATGTCATCAATAGACTTATTAAGCATATAAAGTCTCAATTGAAAAGCTCTTATACTTTAGATTTTATTGATATCGAAAATACGCCGATTTCGTCACTGACACACTGATGGTCATCAAAATGTTTGGCTACTTCCTGAAGTGCTAGAAAGCTGAAATTTGGTACGTCATCTAAGTTTAGTATACAACCACCAAAAAAATTCACAAACTTGTAATTTTCATCCCCCATCCCCTAAAATTGGGTGGTGGGAGTTTACCCTTATAGAGTTGGTTTCCGATGTGCCAGATAGTTTTTATTCTCAGGATATGATGATAATAATAGACTTATTAAACATACAAAGTCTCAATTAAATAGGTCTAATACTTTATATTTTATTGATATCTAAAATACGCTGAAATTTGGATGAAACTTATACGCCGTAAAATAAGTTTAGTAGGGGGGTAATGGAAGTATTTAAAATGAGACTTTCACCAATTTTATGAATAAGGACATGAAAGTTTCCACGGGATGGACATTAACTAAAATCGTCTTAATAAAAAATAAAAATAAAAACACTAAAAAGACAAAAAAGACTGCCTAGCAAGTAGCAACTTACAAAAAGGACTGAAATCCCACCAAAAACATTTCAGTCCTCGACGACCACAAAAGGTTTGCCCTGTAAAAATACATCAGATCTAATGTAGAGCCAAGCTTCTGAATCGACGCGGCCTAACTCTATCGACCCATAACTCCAACAAATTCTACATAATATCAGTAAGTATGTATGTATGGCTTAGCTGTTTCGTTACTTATTTCAGATCAGAATTCAGAAATTAAATATTCGAAACAGCGAAGCCATACATATTTACTGATATGTAGAAAAAGTTAGGGTCGATACTCGTAGAGTTAGGCCGCGTCGATTCAGAAGCTTGGCTCTACATAATATCTGATGTCTTTTTCTGATTCTGATAATTTTGTTAAAATTTCAGGATCTGGAGAGTTGGAGTTTGAGGAGTTCGTGACGCTGGCCTCCAGGTTCATGGTTGAGGAGGACGCTGAGGCGATGCAGCAGGAACTCAAAGAAGCATTCCGGTTATATGATAGAGAAGGTAAGCTTAGAAAATCGAAATGCAAGCAAAGGATGCGTGTGACTTCTTGCGAAAAATCATATTATGAACCATGCAATGTGCCGTAAAATAAGTTGCCTACTAATTGCCCTGGGGCTTAATTTGGATCAGTGACTTTGATCAAAGTTTACCAAATAATTCAGTAGCACGAAAACAAACAAGTTTATGAGAAAAAGCATTTAAACCTTTAACTTTAAGCACTATGTTAAGGGTGTCAACGCCAGTGGTTTGATCTAATCCCGCATATTGTAATTAATGTTAGTATTATTAACAGAAAATACATAAAAATAAAACAATTCTACTATTCATAAAGGATAGAAATCGCAAAAAATTTTGTTTGTTCCATCTAAAACTTCCAACAAAACCTTTCACGTCGAAACTTTGTAATAAAAACTTAGGCAATCTCGCTCTGAACGGAACACCTGGGTAACGTACTATTTAATAACCTGTGACCTGGGTTATTCCAGGCAACGGGTACATCACGACAGCCGTGCTGCGGGAGATCCTCAGAGAGCTGGACGACAAGATCAGCGCCGAGGAGCTCGACATGATGATTGAGGAAATTGACTCCGACGGCTCGGGAACTGTGGACTTTGATGGTAAGAAAACCTAGTTATTATAATAGGGCTAGCTTACCCGGCAAAGTTGTTTTGCCATATGAATTATTTCTAGTATCAATATAAAAAGTAGATAAAACCTATTCTCAGGCGATAACGAATACGCATAAAAAATCATTAAAATCGGTTGATCCGTTTTGGAGGAGTTCGCGCACAAACACTGTCACTCGAGAATTTTACATATTATGGAGGCACTTCACAGGCTATTTGTATTTGCTATTGGCTATTTGTTGCATTTGGCAAAACTATTGACGAATATACAAACAAGCAGATAAAGGCAAATACGGCCTTCCACACATGTACGTCAAACACCAAACTTTTACTTGATTTTGTTTACTAACCTATTTGACTCTTTTGATGTGCGTCAAAAACCGACAAAGGTACGGATACAGCGGATACGTGTATTTGGTATTGGTCATATTTGTCAAATAGGCAAATAAAGCCAATACTTTGTCAAACATACCGTCTACACATGGTGATTGTTTGGCGAATACATCAAATACAAATAGCCATGTGAAGTGCCAGCATTAGATATTTCCCGTAACCTCGTTCACGCAGCGTATAATATAAGTGGATTTATTATTTACGCGCGATGGCCCGTGCGATAAAAGGCCTTCTGGGCACATTTCGCGTCTTCATTATCTAGGATACCAAAAAAATCGTCCTTATGCCAAATTTTATGTAAGTCGGTTCAGTAGTTCTAGCATTAAGGAGTTTTGCATTTATTATAAGTGTGGAATCTTAAAAACTATAAATTCATAAAAAATTGCAGTGGCAAAATCTGTATCAAAAAATATTTATTAAATCAGGCTTATTTTGCAAGCATGTTACATGTCAGACACATTCCTGGGGATACATAAATAAATTAAAAGTTAGAAACGAATCCAAAACTTCCGTTTTTTGGCTGTCGTCAAAATGTTTACTGAAAGTGGGTTCAACCCAAAAGTTTATCAACCTTTGCTGTCATCCAAAAACTAGGAAAGTAACATTTTGGTTTGCAAGGAAACGATTACAATTCCCTTACCTAAAGGCCTGTATATTGTACAAAATATAATATTCATTTTATGAGAAAAAGGGATTAAAAATTAAAAGTAATTTTGCCTGTATGTTATACAGAATATTAATTTTTGGAGAAAAAAAGGATGAAATTAAAAGTAATTTTACCTTCTTTTTCTTTTATTAAAATACATTGCCAAGCCACTTGTTAAGTTCTACACTCTAACATTAAAAATCGTTTCGTTAAAATTTTAGGACGGAGAATTTTGTTAAAATTGCAGAACTTGTATCCTATTTTTTTTTCTTTTTCAGAATTTATGGAAGTGATGACGGGCGGTGATGATTAATTTATAAATAAAATAAAAATAATTAACAAGCAGCAAGATGTGATATTTCATTTTAATATATCAATAAGCTAAGGAGATCTACAATGAAAACTTTCATGTTTATTTATTATATTAATTTTATTTATAAATAAATTATAAAAAATGCTTTGTGTTTTATTTAACGACTTTGCTAATACGTGCGTTAAACTATGCATATGAGAAATATTTATTGTTTTGCGTGTAAGGGCTGGTTTACACGTATTAAGAAGATAAGCAATTAACTAAATTTTAACTTAATTTTAAGTTGTTAATTGCGTGTAAACACAAAATTTAGTAGCAAGTAGCAAGTTAAAATTTAGTAAGTCCTAAGCTAGATGACAATTAGAATTTAGTTACTACTTATCTACTTAATACGTGTAAACCAGCCATAATTGCCTTTATTTTCGCGAGTAAAGTTTACAGAATGCTCGTTAAAAATTTATGGATATACCTCCTTTTTAGATTTTATTTTCTTTATAACTTTACAAAACGCTCCTTCTAATCCACACTCTCCTAAAAATAAAACAGAAAACTTTTCTTTTCTTCGAATAGCGGGGTAAAATTGCGGTCAGATATTATTATATTTTAGACAACAAGGACAAAATCATTTAGTTTAGTGCAAAATAAAATATCTACGAAGCTTAGTTAGGAAAATATGAAGGTTTATTTTTTTATATTTTAAAATGTCCTTACAGGCTTACCTTACCTTTGAATCGTCAGTGCTTTTTATGGAAGCTTCTTTGGGGTATATTAAACATCCCCTATCTTAATCTGACAGATCGGATGTCATTTCAATACTCAAAAAAAAAAATTAACCCACCACGTGAGAAATCTGATTTCTATACCATGATAACTAGACACATGTCGGAAGCCTATACAAGCTTAATCTGACACGCTCGAGCTACTCCTGAAATCCCCCTCTTTCCCTCCTCTACTATTAAGAAAATGCAACACGTAAGACGTAGCACCTTTATATCCGTATGCCGTAGCACCTTCTACGCGGTGCTACGCGCATTGCATAATTTGCAGCCATTAATTAATAATTTAGGTAGTTCTGGTTAAACCTTTTAATGAGGCATTTCTTTTATCATTATTAAGGTTTTAACGAAGAATTTGAATAAGGTTTTAACGAAGAGAAAACTTTGCTATCGTCGAGATGATTTCGTAAATTGTATTAAGTATCGAAATTTGAATAGGAATGTATGTGATTCTGATTTGTGACAAAGCTGTGTATAATTATTTGTGATGCCTTAAGGGCATTACCTACGGAGATTCCGTAATTTACCGTATTTAGGGGCTTATAAACTCATAATTTGAAAGCTACAAAGTTATAATAAAAATACAGCAATACTCTTCAGCATACCAACATTCCTTTCCACGTTTTAAATGTTCTATTTTTGTTTATTATACTAATGATATCAGTGTACGCGATTACGCAATTTAGAAGAACCATACACGGTTATTCCTTTTTAAAAAACAAAACACTCAAGCAATCCAGCCCACGTCAAGACGTTCCGGTCATGTCATCTAGCAACACAGAAAGGCTTGCAACACCGGACTTCCTTCGACTTGTCACTTCTTCAATGCAACCACCCCGGTCGGGGTGCAACATCTATCTTCAAAAACGTAATAATTATATATTTTACTTTCATCTACATCTAAATATACAGTAATATCAGCTTCCAAAGTAAAACCGATTTATTAAAATTCAAGCATACATCCAGCATCTCCTTAGTATTTACAAATTACTGTTATTTGAAACACACGCCAATAGATCGACAATATCATAAATTACAAATTCCACGTTTTAATTTTTTTTAGGTCAATTTTGAACTAAGATAAGTAAAAAAAGATTGTTTTGGTGCGATCTCGGCGACGCGGTAAATGTATGGTCGCGGTAATCGTTTGCTCGGGGGATGGCCTTAAGTGAAATTCAAAATATTTTTTGATGATAATTTTACTAGTTATAATACTTCGTGCTAGTATATTATTAAAACTCTTAAATTATAACGAGCGAGTATATCCCACGACTTTAACATGTTGTGATACTTGTGAGTTGCGGTATACTTTACGGTAAAACTATCACGCCTATTGATTTGTGCTCATAGTAATTTCTATTTATATGTAGATTGTAGATGTGTTATCATCAGTCAGTGAAAGTGTGACGACGTGAGCCCTTATAAAGCTCGGCTTTTAGCCAGTAATATAGTAACATCACTAAAACAATATTTTTTTCAAGACAACCCACTTACTGTAAGACTAAAATAATATTAAAGCATCGTATTCTATCGGGCATCAATTTCAACTTTTGACGAGGAGAATGAAAAATTTCAGCTGTGAAATACAACGCCAGATTCGAATATCAAAGGTGACAGCAGCTTGCTCTGGCCTCCGATGTCGAGGAATTCCAATAGTTTTCTATCCTATAATAAACTTGAAAAAGGGCAGTAAACAGATAATATTAATTAAAAAAAAAAAATGTTTTAAGTCACCACAGACTTAAATAACAATTAAGTTTTAGTGACGTTATACACCTCAGTTAAGTCTATACTCTATTATTAGTGACATAAAACGATATATGATAGGAAACGTTCTTTATTCAAAAACTTTTGTTTGCATTGCTGAATAATAATAATTAGTGAACTCGAATTAGACACAGTACTTTGGTCAAGAAATGCCGTGTAGAATTTTTTGACAAAGATAATATTAATGCTATTTACCGTGAGATAAAATTTAATGAAACCTTAATCAAATAAACTAATTGGAGTGTTATTTAAATAATTTCTGGGTATTAGATTAATCAGGACTCGTTTCAAATTAAATTGAGTTGAAATTTCTCAATTTGCTTAATTATGAAATTAATCAAGAGTTTAATAACTAAAAAGGGTTATGGATTCTCGGATTACAGACTTCAATAAGCTTGCGCCTGTTTCTTAAGCAGCTCTATAAAGAACAAAAGATAACCTGCATCTAAATATCTACAAAAACTAATAAATAAAGGCATTTCAATTTGCTGTTTGCCGCCTTTTACCTTGTTTTTACTTTTTGCAGAAAATTCTTGCTGAAAAAAATATTAAAAGCATTAGCTTTAAATAAAAAACAATACTGTAAGATTAAATTTTTTACTTAACTAAATAATTTAATTATTAAATATTAAAAAGTATGATAACCATAAAAGTATAATGTTAGTAAATTCAGGAATAGTTTCTGGAAATTTGAATATTGTGATATTATCCTATCAAGCTCCATAAGATCACCGGTGATCGCGACAACAGTAGAACAACAATGGATTTCCGAGAATCCACGATCGAAGCATATAAAACAGACTTTTCGCGGCAACTGTACTTTACAGCTGTTTATAGATGGGAAGATCGCTATCGATTTTCAAAAGTCGCCTGTACTTTATAGTTGCTTTTAGATAAGTACCCTGATTCTTCTACGTTTATCAACCATTCAAGAATTAACTCTATTAGCAAAACCCAAATAGCCTTTACATCCACTCCGGGATAGATTTGATTGAACAGTAAAATTATAGCTCATACAGGTAAATCAGACATTTAACCACATTTTTTTTAGTATTGACCAACTAAAATGAAAACAATCATTCAATCAAAAAAAATCAAAGCACAAAATTTAATATATAATAAAAAAAATCGTATGAAATTCTATGCCTCGTTATGATAATACTTTCGTTTATAATGCCATTTGACGTTGGTTTAACATTTCACAACAATACCAGTAATTTTATAATAGCTATACCGATACTACATCGCAGCTATATCGAAGCTTCATTGTTGTTGAATTAAATAGCAAAATCGGCATACAGGAGGCGACTATTGATTTTTCTGAACACTCATTCGCCGTTCTATAAATACGAAAACTCTGCAATCGATTACACGATCTCACGTTAGAATTCTTTAATTGTTTCACATAATTTCCTCAATTGAGAGTTAAGACGGTAGTACAAGTTTTTAACTTCTTTTTTTAATAAAATAAAGAGGGAAAACGAGCGAACGGGTCACCTAATGGACAGCAACTAGGTCGTCGCCTATGGACACTCGCAACATCAGAAGAGCTGCGTTGCTGGCATTTTAAGAGGAAATATGCTCTGTTCTTGAAAGTTTATACCTTTGGATATATTTCTTTTGATTCACAATGAATACTAACTTTATGTGACTATACTTCTGATATGATACTTTTTAAACTTACAATCTCACTAAAATTCGAGAACAGCTGACCCATTTGGCTTATTTTAGTCTTTAAAAATTCGTGGAAGTCCAGGGAAGGTTTGTACAGTCAGTAAATATATTAGGAGGGAAGTGGTATGAAATTCATATATACTCGGCAAATACTGTATATATATGCTATATATGCTATACTGTACTCGGCAAAACATGGCGGTAGCGGTCATTGACTGCCTGTCAAAAACTTGTCATTTTCTATACAAAGCCGCGGTTTACAACATCTGACACTTCATTGTCAATCGCGGTTTATATAGGAAATGACAAGTTTTTGACAGGGAGTCAATGACCGCTACCGCCATGTTTTGCCGAGTTGGGTATAGTAATAAGTAATAATATTTAAAATGTTTGAAAAGTTTAAATACTGGAAACTTAAATAATTAAGGAAATATTTTGTGTTCCAATTTGATTATTTAGGTAAAACTAATATGAAAGTTCGTTTAAAGACTATTAAAAAATAATTAGAGGAATCTAAGTTTTACGTACTAAGTTCAGTAATTATATTATTGTTGAATTATACTTTGCTAAAATAAACAAAACATTTTTAGTAAATAGAGCAAATCGTTCTACACTTGACCGACATTTCAATTCTTAAGTGTCCTACCGTTTTAACTCACTTTCTTGTAATAATTTAACTAAATAATTAACCCAATAAAACACTAGCACTATTGTAACTAAAAATATATTTGGATTGGGAAAACAGTCATTTAGTCACAAGTATTTGTACAGTGTACTTCAACTTTTTCTACGATAGCCATGGTAAGTTTTGTAATAATTTTTTTAATACCTACTTTATTATATTATAGTAGTAGGTACATTTTGAAGATATTTTTTACTAATTATAACGAAAATTTAGGTTTACTAATATAAACCCACGGTTTACTAATATAAGCATCAAAATATTTCGACTACCATTAATTTGTAATTAAGTTTTTCTCGAGCTATTGTGTATTTAAAACGAAAAGGGTTTCTAGGAATTGACGAAAAATGTTAATTAAATCTAGAATAACCTCGTCTTGTTTTTTTTCTAACGAGATAAGTTAGCTAAATTAAAATGATTCACCCATATCCATACCTTTATAAAATGCGAAAGAGTGTCTGTCTGTAACCTCTTCACGCCCAAACCGCTGAATCGATTTTGCTGAAATTTGGTATGGAGATACTTTTAGTCCGGGAAAAGACACAGGATACTTTTTATCCCGGAAAAATTTACGGTTCCCGCGCAATAAACGAATTTTAGCGCAACGGAGAGAGCACTAACTAGTTCACTTTTATTGTATAACGGTTTTCAAACTTTATTCGAGTGAATGAAATAATAATAATAAATATGGTCACTTTCGTTGGCTCGGAACATCCGGCTGATTTTCAATTGATTTCGATATCAAAATGAATTTCAAAGTTTGTTAGTCTCCCTAAATTTCAAAACCGATTTGGCTATTTTAAGTTTTGGTATTATGTCACGTATGCGAAGCTAGCATGACAAAGTTAGCAAAATAACTCGGGATTGCGTTATTAATTAGGTGCTAATTGAGTGCTATTTTGGTGCAAAAACCGCGAATTTAGTGCTCCTCAAAATTCGGAATAAATGCTTATACCTTCACGTGAAGCTAGTGTGCATAACCAAAAACTATAAAATAAAATCAGCTGGTTAGGGTTCCGTTTTAGGGTTCTGTAACCAACAAAACTTGGTACCCTAAAACGGAACCCTAATCAGCTGATTTTTTGTACATATTGTCGTACAAATAGAACAATCCATATTTTATGACCATCAAATCAAAGTATGAAATCCTTTCTATCTCTGTTAGCTACCACTTTCAAGATTTTTCGCAAATAAAAAAGTTGTTTGTCTTATCAAAATGAAGCTACTCACAAAAAATTTGCTTGTTGGTAATCAAAAAAAAAACATTTGTTCTAGGGCCCCCTCACTATTAAGTGGAAAGTGATAAGTACGAAGTTCACTCGGTCGTGTATAAGTTCCTTCATAAAATAATGTTAAACAACTGCGATCGTTTAAACGGCGTTTAACATCGATTATCCTCCTAATTTGACAGTTCAAGTCAAATGCCATTTAACCCGTGTTTAAGTTACGCTAAACGAGCAAAAGTTAATGTTATAGGAAGAGTTAACGATGGGAAGACAACATCTAAGCGCTTTGCTTTTAGGAGTTCCAAACTTCGGTATTTCAAAGGAATTAGGAGGAGATAATATATTGAAATTACTTATTGTTGTGTTTATCTTAGGGTCTACACAGACGGACCACATTTCAACTGCAATCCAACTGCAAATTGCAGTTCAAGTGCAGTTTGAATGCAGTTGACACGACTGCAATACGACTGCAATAGAACTGCAAACCAAACAGTTCACACGACTGCACGCCGACTGCAACTGAACTGCAATCCGACTGCGCGTTTGGTTTGCAGTTCTATTGCAGTCGTAAAACTGCAGTCGTAAAACTGCATAACCATAACCACTCATATTTTTGAAAATGAGAATTTAAATCTTAAAAGTTACTTAACTGGTTTTGGTGAAATTTGCAATATTCCCTAAGTTGAGTTTCAAGTAAGATAGTTATTATAAGTTGTTGTTTAGTAAATTTCTGACCCATAATACATAATATTTTTTTATTTCAGGATGAGCTAGATCCAGAACAAATTGCGAGTAAGTGTTTAAATATTTTTAAGTTTTTTGCATATTATAATATAACTAACTAGCTGTTGCCCGCGACTCCGTCCGCGTGGATTTCATTTTACAGCACGCGGTGGTTTCCGTTTCCGTGGGAATGCCGGGATAAAATAAAATAAAATATTATCTTTTTATTCAAAATAGGTATCATGAATACACTTTTTGAAAATCAGAAGAACGTAGAATCTACGGTGCCTAACACCGGTGCGGGAACTAACCTGGCGAGAAGAACCGGCGTAAGAAACTCGCACGGGGCCAATTCTTTCGATACCTTTAACTTGATACTCAGTAAGTACTTAATTATCTATGCAGTGACGTAACTCAATGATAAATAGTGTATGGGTAAAAATGTGTAATACATAGTTAAAATAATAAACTTTAAAATTTGGCACAAAATATAAAGTTTAATTTAAAAAACTTAAATATTGCATACAGCACAGCTGTTTTTGTGTATATTGATTTGAGGGGTCCCACTTGCCAGGGTTTTTAAAAGTTTTTAAATTTGACACCAATTATGAATAATAACATAAAGTATGATTATTGATTAGTTCTGACTTCTGATGTGAAGTAAAAAAGTAAACGCCATCTGTTTTTATATATTAGAGCTAAAATGTTCATTGCATTGATATAATATTTCTGGATGGAATTTTAGAGCGCCATCTGTTGTGCAGTAGGAATTCAATTTATATAGATAACTTATAAGATAAGATAGATTGATTATACCAAGTGATAATATTATTAAACAAAATATATCTAACGTATTAAAAATTATAATTGAAAACATAATAAGTATGATTAATTCTATCTATGGTTCTGTTACAATTAAGTAAAAAATTAAACGCCATCTGTTGTCATGTACTAGAACTAAATGTTCATTGCCCATAGGCTCCAACAGTACTACTCGTTTAAAACGCCATCTGTTGTCATATTTTAAAACTGCAGTAGGAATTCATTTTATCGTTATTTTCATGGAAATAAGATATTTCCCTCATCAAAATGTAGCCTATGTCCTTTCTCAGGCTCAACACTATCTGTGTACAAAATTTCATTACAATCGGTTCGGTACTTTTGGCGTGAAAGCGAGACAGACATACAGACAGACAGACAGATACTTTCGCATTTATAATATTAGTATGGATTATAGTAAAGATTCGCACGTCAAGGAGTAATCTTCATGGAAATACGAAGGAACCTCATTTATATTTCAACTATTTTACACAAAAATTACAAAATGTACTATCAGAGAAGTTGCTTTCTAGGCAGATGGCGGGCCTAAGTAATTTGTTCGTGTTAAGTCAAACCCATCCGACCGATCACAACTTTATTCACAGCTAACATTGAATTGACATAAGCTGATCGAATGACGTAGGTCTGTCAATTATTGCCTAGGAATCAATTTCCCCGATGGTACTTATTTTTAAAAGTACAGTGCTACATATTTCGAATAATCGTAAGGAAAAATATAGCCTTAAACATCATATTAATAAGATTTTATAGTCCTCAGGAAGGCTTTTGAGGCTTTCGACCATGAGAAGAAGGGATGTATTGGCACCGTGATGGTAGGTACCATCCTCGGCATGCTGGGCCACCAGATCACAGAGGAATACCTGCAGGAGATCATTGCTGAGGTAGATGAGGATGGTAAGTTTTCTATAGATATGTATAAAAGGAAAAGTTTGTTTGAATCTAATAGTCTCGGGAAGTTTAGCATACACATAGAGTTTGTATCTAGAAATGATGTACAAAACGTTATCTACTTATCTACTTATTTAAATAAAAAATAATTTTAATTTTGTTAGTCTCGCTAAAACTCAACACTGGCTGAACAGAAAAGGCTTGTATTATGAATTATGATATAATATATTTAGAGATAGTTTAGGAAAATAATAAAAGTTTTTGTGTATTTTTGGGTCTAATTCCTATAATTTTCAAACGGCTCTCTCTATATTGCCTATTGTCATAGAAAAATTCTTATGCTAATTTATGTATGTTCATTGTTCACACATTAATTAGTAAAATAAATTTTATAATTTATTTTACTAATTAATGTTGATATCATACGGTCATAATATTAGCTGACACATAATTAACACACATTAACATAGTTAACACAAACAGAATAATTAATGCACTATGAAGGTCTAATCTCAGATGCCTCTTGCTTGTTCGCTAGGATTATAATAAGCAAAAACCTTCATTAAATATTCTAAATTTTTCATCCCCGTTCATAATAATAAATATGCAAAAACAAGGTAAGAACTAGTACTTAATAATAACTCCCTCACCGGTTTCAGTGACTGTGGCCGGTTTCGTTTAAAACCAGGCTATAGTTACGCAGGAGTAACTTTATATTTCCCAAATATGCGAGCAGTAAACAAGAGCATTATCTATGCCTTTACTCTAATAACAAATAATCAAACAAGGAATGATTTATAATATCTTACTATTATTTTTCAGGGTCTGGAGAATTGGAATTTGAGGAATTCATCACACTAGCATCAAGGTTCATGGTGGAAGAAGATGCTGAGGCGATGCAGCAGGAACTCAAAGAAGCGTTCCGATTATATGATAAAGAAGGTAAGCTTGGTACTCCTAAGTCCTATGTATGGTTTTAACAATGGTTACACCTAGATATTATGACTGGCTAAAACTAGACGTATCTGCAATTCGGGTTCTAGCCGTATGTTTCAGATGTTTTAAAGCGACAATTATTATGCTAGAATGTTCATAATTTCCAGGTAACGGGTACATCACGACGGCCGTGCTGCGCGAGATCCTCAGAGAACTGGACGACAAGATCAGCGCCGAGGAGCTCGACATGATGATTGAGGAGATTGACTCCGACGGCTCGGGTACTGTGGATTACGATGGTGGGTTTCTAGAATAAAGTAATACCCGGTTTCCAAGGTTTTTTTGACATGAATTTTTAGTAGCACTAATATATTGAAGAAAGCGTATTACCCTCTCAAAATGCTGGCAACGCACCTGAAACTTTTCTAATGTTGCGTCGAGTTCATAGGTGACGGCAGTTGCTTTCCATCAGATGATTCTTTTGTTCATTTGTCCAGAAAAGAACATATTTTGTTCAGAATCAAAGCTAAAAGATATAAAGCAACCTTAGAAAACAGGCTTAATACCTCCATCATGGGTATCGCAGACATAATAGATTTTCAATTGTTATGCGATAGCCGGCTGTCGCTTGGGGATTGATGGGATAAGAAACAAGACTAACTATGAAGTGACTATTATGACTATAAACGAGAAATTCCGTCCGTTTTCCTACTGACTTTACGATGGATAAACAAAACCTGTTTTTCTAGATAAAAAAATCGACACGTATTGTCCAGAGAAAACTTCACAAATCTGGCACACACTCGAAAGACAATGGACGTCAAATATACTAAAGCCTTAAATCTCGTGACCAACTCTAAACTTCGGAATACTTATGCCGTTCGCAGTTATTTTACTTTTAAATCCCTGTGAGAGTCATCCTTATATCATTGTGATAAGGACGACGTGAATAGTATAACTTTGTGCAAAACTTACACACTTCCAGTTTTAGTGCACTTTAGAAGATAAACCATTGCAGTGGCGATGTAGTTTTAAAAATTTTCAGCGTGAAATATTTAGTACCCTCTAACCCGGTTTATGTTTCATATTTTTAAGACCACCTCATAAAATGCGAGAGTAAAAAATTTAATTCACTACGCTGCACTTTCGTTATTTTATTTCAATGAAACCATTGGTTTGCTCTTATTTCGTTTAAAAGGTTTCCTATTTTTGAACCCCTGACGAAAGAGAGGGGTGTTATGAATTTTAAGTGTGTATACTTATGCCCGTGGCGTCGTTGTCGAATCCAAATGGGTACGCGATTTTGATCTAGTTTTTTTCATTTTTAGCAATACTTACAGTGTATACATCTTTTTTATGTCTTATTGTAGTGTATTGATAGTCTTATTGTAGTGTATTGATAAATAAAGATGGCCGCACTACCAATCAGAGTGGGGATGGGAGAATATGGCCGCCAGACGTGAGAACTGTCGTCTTCTTCTTCACTAGCCGCTGCCGAGAGTAGAGTGTTCAGTGATACAGTATTCTGTGTTTAATTTACTCCTCCAACGATAATGTACAAATTGTACACTTATTTCTCGATTTATGTCTGGGCATACATTGAGGAATTAATCCATAATAATTTCTTCTTAATTTTATAATGTCATTAATTCATACATTTTGGTGATTTCAGAATTCATGGAGGTGATGACTGGTGGTGACGAATAAGGTTCGACGGAGCCTGAAGCATTTCAGTACTATCGATGAACTTACAAACATTGTTGATAACCGAACATAGAACCTCCACCTTTTTCGAAGTCGGTTGAAAATTAAAATACTGTTATTACGTTGTATATTTTTCTTTTTATTTACTCATGCAACAACGTACCTATTACTTATCAGAAAGTTTTCAAGTTTCACAGAGAAGATAATATTATGGTGATTAAGTCAAAATCTTCATTAAATTAAAGTACTTATTTAAAGTATTCATTTTAGGTCTCCAATTGCAGCTGTTCTACAGTTAGATGACCTAATAATCCTAATATGTCTTCATAGCTTCAAGAACTATTAGGCCATAGTCCATAGATCATCTGACTATAGAACTTATTCAAAGTTAATTTATATTCTCAACACGGCAGATTGCTTGCGGTTAGAGTAAGCACTCGACTAAACCAAGAAGCGAGATAGGCACTTGTACAGTGTGTAACAAAAATAAGTGATAATAATTTAGGGTTTGTACGTGTTCCTTGTAGAGAGTTCACTGTGAAAGTAGCAGCTCTGAAAGACGATTTTTTTTTTACTTTTGTAGGGGCAAGGCCCCGAGCGTCGAGCGTCACGACTCACGAGTTTCCCCATGCAAAGGTGAAAAATAATTTTGGTCTTTCAGCGCTGCTACTTTCACAGAGAACTCTCTACAAGGAACACGTACACACCTTAAAGTATTATCACTTATTTTTGTTACACCCTGTATATTTTATAGGCATTTGATTAGAATCCATACTTACTTAATATTATAAATGCCAAAGTGTGTCTGTCTATCTGTCCGTCTGTCTGTCCGTTCGTCTGTCTGTCTGTCTGTCTGTCTGTTACCTCTTCACGTCCAAACCGATGAACCGATTTTACTGAAATTTGGTATGGAGATAAGATACTTTCCCGTCCCTACTGTCCCGGGAAAGGACATAAGATACTTTTTATCCCGGAAAAATGCACGGTTCCCATGCGAAAAAAGTATTTTGGCGCAACGGAGTTGCGGGTGTCATCTGGTACCTAATATTTTGGAAAACTATAAATCTGGCGCTTGTATTCTGTCACATGAATCGGAACGAGTAAGTGCAATAATTTTTAACAACTTGACTAGACGTTTAAAAAATACTCAATACTTAAAGTATTAAAATAAAAAAAATGCTGTAAAAATGTGTGTTGTTTATAATGTGTACCTGAGGCTTCATCATTTTACCTATATTCCATGTAAAGTACTTTAAAGTTACATAGAAATTAGAAATAACCAAAAATTACTAAACTCCTGAGTCTCATAAACTCATAATTTATTCTCACCGAATGTTTACACGTGAGGGTAAAACAGACTTTAACAATGTGCGAACAGATTGCAGTTCTTTTGTAGACCAACATGCTAATTTTGCTCAGACTAATGTAACTTTTATTCTGAAAGCTGTAGGTGTGAATTTTGGTTAACAAGGAATGATAGTAAATTATATTATGCTTTGAGGCACAAAGGGTAGGGTGCAGTGTCATACATTTTCCAATTAACACAAAGTATTAGAAAATTGAAAAACGGATGAACGGACGGACAAATATAGAATTTTCGTTTTTGAAAGTCGGTTAATGAGTAAAAAACACAAAAAAAATTGTTCGTTGTGGCCTCGTAAAAAGTAAAAAAGTGAATTGGCCCATGATGAACCGATACAAGCGATTACGAACATTGAGAGGGGCTTATTCGGCTTATTACTTCCGATGGTCAACCATGTTTGTACATACCTACATAGCTTCGAAATCGTGGTGTCAATGATGTTAATCCATCATGGCCTAACATCTCTTGCTAGATTTATCAGTTAAGTAAGTTTATGTTCATTATAATAAATCAAAAACCGTAGCACAGTCTATTCTAAGTTATTCTGAATATAACTTTCGAGATTTAAGACTTGACAAAAAATTGATCTTCGGAAATCTCATTAGGTTCCAATATAGGTCTCAAAGAAAAAGGGCTTCAACGAAACTCGTAACTGCTCGCTAGACAGTTTTTTCGCTAAAGATGTTATAATCATAATTTATTTTTTATCTTCTTTCTAGAACAGCCATCCCCAACCCACGGCCCGCCGGGACTTTATCTATTGCCCGCGCGATTGTCGCCTAAGCCCGGTCAGGGACAATCTATACTAATATTACAAATGCGAAAGTATCTCTGTCTGTCTGTCTGTCTGTCTCGCTTTCACGCGAAAACTACTGAACCGATTGTAATGAAATTTTGTACACAGATAGTTTAAAACCTGACTTTAAATATATTATGCAGTGACGTAACCTTAAACCTATCAATGATAAATAGTTTGTGGGTAAAGTTGTGTAATTGGGGGGCTAAATATACTTTAAAATTTGGCATAAATAAAGTCTAATTTAAAAAAATGAAATAAGTTATGTGCACACTGCACAGCTGTTTTTGGGTGTTTTGATTTAAGGGGTATTTATAAAAGCTTTTGACGCCAATTTTGTTGACATCGCGCGCTATAAACTGAAGTCAACGCGGACGAAGTCGCGGGCAACAGCTAGTAATATTTATAACTAGCGACATGTTGACCATTTTGAAAATCACACCCACGGCCACCGGCAAAATAATGTAAAGTCGTCGTGAAAGACGTGAATTTGTTTCTACTTTAAAATCGTTAATTTTGAAGAACGTTATTTTTTAACCATAAAAAAATTGTTGCGGCCCGCGACACCAAGACCAAGACATGTTTGTGGCCCGTACGAAAAAAAGGTTGGGGACCACGGTTCTAGAACGTATTAAGGACTAAGATTTCTATATTATATAGCTTGTCATTTAAATTATTATAGATATAGCTTTCTACTTGCAACTAAAATTAACCTACAAACCAGCAAATTCGTTGTTTGAAATTGGAAGACATTAATAAAAAGGTATTAAACATCTGCCTCTATAGTGACACTACACGATGGCGGTAATAATAATTATTATAATACTTTTTTTTTTTTTGTAAATTGTAAAATTATTAGATTTCAAAAATAAATGGAAAGAGGAACTTGAAAGGAGTACAAATCAATCTTGAGAAAAGTGATATTGCAGTATTAATAAGATTACTCTAACGAAGCTATTGAACGAGAGTCAGTAGATCGGTAGATTAATTGAATAAATACTATCGAGATGTGCTTTTAAAAACCTTTAGAGCAAGGGCTCCAAAGATTTTAAAAGCTTTTAAAAAAGTGCGAAAGGCGCACGACGTTTTTTTACGCTCGATTGTGTCGATACAAACGTAAGTTGAACGCTCAGTAAACGCAAGGAAGCCGACACGTTTTAAACTTTATATCTGAAAAAACGCCATGAAAGGCGCAGAAGACGAGTGCATCAAAAACGCGCGTCATCTGAACGCAAAAAATATGTCGCGTGGAAGGGCCCTTACAGTATATTATGAATCCATACTTTGCAGAACATTGACGGACTAGGACAAACATTGTATAACTACATCTATGTCTTTAATCATTATTATCAGAATTAAGTGTGTGAAAAAGAAGTTAGCATAGAGCATAGGCCTAAAATAACCTCACTAAGTATATTATATTCCCAAAAAAAGTATTCTTATCATTAAATTAATATATCCCATCTGTATATGATTACAATTATAATTAAAACATACATTGAACAAACAAAATCAGATATTTTTCTTACGTAAAAACCAAATTAAAAGCGAATCACATGTGAGAAGCGCAGATAATAACCCGAAGGTAAGCCTTTAATTCAGCTGATGCGAGCTCCCATAGCGGGAAATGAGGGGGATCGAGTTAGCGGCCTTCGGATCGATTCTCAACGTATGAACATTCAATATTCAGGTAAAGGTTAACAAACCTACCCCTATTTTTTTGGTTCAATAATTATTTCTGGGTGGTTCACAAAGAAATAACCACGATGGCTAAGGCGGGAGCTTCGCTGCGCTACGCGACCGAACTGCGCTATGAGCCTATGACCTAATCCAATCAAGTCGTATTGGGCCAACATTGCTATTAATTACCTAAGAATTATAATATACTGTTCTTATGTAACAATACTTTTGGAATGATAAATTATCGTCCCCCACTCGCCACAGCCTATGATGCCTTAAAAACCAATCGTTGTTGAAAACACTAAGTTAGTAAGTAACACGTAAACAACAGAAAACATAAGATCTTATCTCAACATTACAAGAATGCGAACCACCAAAAAAATATTGGCGTAGGTTTGTAAACCTTAGCCCCACTATTTATTCGTTAAGACGTATACTGCAAAAAGACGTACAGGAAACGTGCAGGACAATGCCGTGTGAACCTGACCTTTGGTCCACCTTCAGCGTTGTGTCAACTACCTAGATAATATTCTTATAAGTAATACTATCCAGTTCAATTTTTAAAGGACCAAAAAACCGTATTATACATAGATACTTATAGAGGTAGGTACATAAACATTTTATGTAAATTGCCTGCGAATAATGAAAAGTAATCCTTGTCTATACCACAGAATATATATTAGTTGTACCAAGTCTACACATAATATTCTCAAAGAATAACTCCCTAGTTAGTGGTAGAAAAGTACGAACACCGACCGAGGTTTCTACACGACCAGCATACACTAAAACTGCAATTTCTTGTTCCTTGGTCTTGCAGGAGCCCATAAAAGGATCTAAATCATTTTTAAATTAAATTTTCAACCTAGAAAATAGTACTTTTATAATATATTTGTCGGTAATAATGTTATACAGCTGGTATAATTACTGGGTACCAAAATGTTCAGGATTTTAGGTCATATTTTAATAATAAACCACTATTTAGCGAGCCAAGAGTATTTATTTATAACCTTATAGTACTATTTACAAAATAATATCACTCAAGTCATGACTCTCATACAAATATTTTATAAAATCAAAGATTTCAAGTACAGAACAAAAATGGAGGCCGTTTTTTGAAGTGCGATTTCGCAGTCCTTCCTTGTCTACCGAGAACTCAACGACGCTTGCTAGCTGTCTTGTTCAGTGTTCTACTTAGATGCGTTTTAATAAGTTAAACAAAGACAAAAGTAGTTTTATCACTGTGTTTGCACATTAAACATGTGCGCGTACACATCGGCCCAAAAAGGGCTGCGCCACATACGTTGACTTTTTACATGCGGCCCATATGCAATCCTTTACGAAGAATAAATTACAAAAATATATTAAAACTTAGTCGCTTAAGTTTTTACAATATTTTGTAATTTCTCAAATCGTTCAAAATTCGAAGTAAAAAATATATTTCAGTGTAGATAATACATTCCTTTACTACTTAAATTAGTGTACACTTGGCTACGGAATACATAAAATATTAAAGCCGACGACGGCTGTTTATGTTTCATTTCAGACTAATGCGATACAGAGTTAACATTTTTATAGCTGCTTGAAATTGTATTCAATTTGTAAGATCTTTTACGATGTATTTTCAGATTTGACTAGAGATTAAGACGTTATTTCTGAAAGATCGCATCTTTACCTCCTTTAATTGGTTCCTTAATTTAATCTACCATGTGAAAGGCTTTATTTATAAAAATTGTCATCCTTTTATGTATGTAACCTCAAGTTTAGGCGTACGCATAAAACGATTTTAATGAATTTTGGATAATCTAATGATCCCAGAACATAGAATAATAGTACGGAAGCCCTAGAACAATTATTTTTTTGATTACTAACAAGCTAATTTTTTGTGAGTAGCTTCATTTTGATAAGACGAACAACATTTTTATACGCTTTTTATTAGCTTCACCTGTATGTTTGTAACCGACTTCTTTGGGCGCGATTTTGACCCACTTTAAACGGCCAGATTACGTTCAAACTTTGTAGATTTATCGAGGACGGATGACAATACACTAAATTTGATCTAATTATTCCATTTTTCAATTTGCAAAATATGATTTTTTGTTAATTTATATATAATTTTCATCTATAGTCGATAGTAAGAAACTTACGCTTATGGATATGTGTGTGTGTGTATGTTTGTTTGTAACCGACTAACCGACTTGTAAAAAAACAAAAAAAAAAAAACAAAAAAAAGTCGTTCAAAATTAGTTGCCGAAAAAACAGCTATTATATACTAGGAAGGAAGGTAAGGGAACCTTGCCTCTAGGTCCCTCAAGAAAGAGATTACTCAGTCAAAGCAACAGCACGTCAATAATAGAATTGGCAAGAGACTTGAGCGCCACCCCTCGGGAACCCGTGCATTCTGGTCTCTGGAAAAAGCTATTGAAGGAAATTTCTGCAAGCCAACCCTACCATCCCTACACGTAGGAAATGGGTCGTTGGCCCAGGACGCAAAAGACAAAGCCGATTTTCTGGGCATACTCTTTGCGTCAAACTCGACCCTGGATGATGGGGGCAAAAACCGCCGACCATACCGCGATGCAGGAGCATCATGTCGGATATTCGGTTTCATCAGCGCTCAGTGCGAAATGCCCTCCGTTCCCTTGATATCCAAAAGTCGAGTGGGCCTGACGGAATCCCGCCTATTGTGTTGAAACAGTGTGCTCCAGAGTTGGCTCCGGTCTTGACGCGTCTTTTTTGGCTCTCCTATTCTACTGGCATCGTCCCAGCTTCCTGGAAGACAGCCTTGGTGCACCCGATCCCCAAAAAAGGTGATCGCTCAAATCCTTCCAACTACAGACCAATCGCTATAACCTCTCTCTTCTCGAAGATAATGGAATCCATTATCAATTGCCAGCTTCTTCGATACTTGGACAGCCAAGGATTACTAAGCGACAAACAATACGGGTTCCGTAAGGGTCGCTCGGCTGGTGATCTCTTGGCGTACCTGACTCATCGTTGGGCTCAAGCAATTGAGTCGAAGGGAGAGGCATTGGCTGTTAGTTTGGACATTGCGAAAGCCTTTGATCGGGTTTGGCATAAAGCGCTGCTATCAAAGCTTCTATCATACGGGCTGCCCGAGAAATTATGTAAGTGGGTCACTGGTTTCTTAGCAGACAGAAGCATAAAGGTCGTAGTTGACGGCGAATGCTCGGAAACTCAGTCTGTTGATGTTGGTGTCCCTCAGAGCTGTGTGCTATCGCCTACTCTATTCTTACTGCATATCAATGACATGTTGCAGACCAGCGGCATTCATTGCTATGCGGATGACAGTACAGGTGATGTATATACCGGCTCCCCCAATATTTCTCGGCAAAATGTCACTGAGAGTCGAAACGAACTTGTGTCTAAGGTGGAGAATTCATTGAAGAAGGTCTCTGAATGGGGTAGACGTAACTTGGTCCAATTCAACCCCGCCAAGACACAAGTCTGCACGTTCACCACTAAAAAGTCGCCAATGGTCGTATATCCTCGTTTCGAGGGCACATCTTTAACCATCTCCCCTAGCATTGAGATACTAGGCGTCAACATATCGAGCGAAGTCCAGTTCCGATATCATCTAGAGGGTAAGGCCAAATTAGCCTCGAAAAAGCTTGATGTTCTTAACAGAGCGAGACAGTACTTCAGTCCGGACCAACGCCTACAACTCTACAAGGCGCAGGTTCGGCCTCATATGGAATATTGTTCTCATCTCTGGGCAGGGGCGCCAAAATACCAACTGCTCCCTCTGGATCGTATCCAACGAAGGGCCGCTCGAATTGTTGACTGCCATAGTGTTTCAAACAGCTTGGACCCCTTGGAATTACGCCGAGATGTAGCTTCACTCTGCATTCTCTATCGGTTGTATCACGGGGAGTGCTCTGAGGAATTGTTCGGAATCATACCACCTGCAACTTTTCGCCATCGTCCCACGCGAAAAACATATTAACATACATCCTCATCACCTTGATGAGTGGAAGTCTTCCACAGTGCGTTTTTCGCGTAACTTTCTGCCGCGCACTGTAAAACTCTGGAACGAGCTGTCACCAGCAGTTTTTTCGGATCTATACGACCTGCAAACCTTCAAGAAAAGAGCGTATTCCCTCTTAAAAGGCCGGCAACGCACCTGCAGCTCTTCTGATGTTGCGAGTGTCCATGGGCGACGGTAGTTGCTTACCATCAGGTGACCCGTTAGCTCGTTTGCCCCCTTATTTAATAAAAAAAAAATAGGTACTGCACAAGCACCCCTGGTAGAATAAATGTACATAATATTTGTAGATATCTAAGATATAACCAAACTAAAAAGTAAAAAATAAATAATAGTTAAAGAAACTAAAAACACGCTTTTTATAGAAAACCAAACTAAAAAACCGGCCAAGTGCGAGTTGGACTCGCCCATGAAGGGTTCCGCAGCAGCAATAAGAATTATTTCTATGAAATTATAAGGTTTTTGATTTATTTTAATGTTTCATTTTTGATATAATGAAAGTTAAATTAAGGTTTATCATTTATGACGTATAAAAAAAACTACTGGCTAGATCTCGTTCAAACCAATTTTCGTTGGTGGTTTTTATTTATTATGTACATCATATATTTTTTATAGAATTATCATGAATTTAGAGTACTTTATTTAGAATACTTTAGAAGTTAGAGGACACACATTTTGCCACTTTGGAGAGTCTCTCTCGCAAACTATTCAGGTTAGAAAAAAATGATATTAGAAACCTCAATATGATTATGAAGACCTATCCATAGATACACCACACGCATAGGCCAGATGAAAAAAATTTTTTTTGTTTCATTTGTACCTATGGGGACCCCCAAAATTTTTAATATTTTTTCCATTTTTGTATCAAAATCTTAATGCAGTTCATAGACTACATCTACTTACCAAGTTTCAATAGTATAGCTCTTATAGTTTCAGAGAAAAGTGGCTGTGACATACGGACGGACAGACAGACAGACAGACAGACAGACAGATATCACGAATCTATAAGGGTTCCGTTTTTTGCCATTTTGGCTACGGAACCCTAAAAATTGAAAATAAATTATAATAAATTTAAATTAAGAAGTGTTGAAAATTTCAATAAATATAAATTAATAATAGTGTCAATAAAATAAAATATTTTATTTAAAAAAAAGCGTGGGGTGTTTTTTAAAATAATATTATGAAAATCATAATCATTCTACTCATATATGTCAATATAATATTTATAACTATTGACACCATGCCCCACGCTTTTTTTCAAATATTTTTTTTTTTTATTCACACCATTATTAATTTATATTTATTGAAATTTTTAACACTTCTTAATTTAAATTTATTATAATTTATTATCTGTGAAAAATCTCCAAAGTGGTAGCTAACAGAGATAGAAAGGATTTCATACTTGGACTTGATGGTCCTAAAATATGGGTTGTTCTATTTGTAGGACAATATTACTCTCAAATTATACAGGGTGTAACAAAAATAAGTGATAATACTTTAGGGTGTGTACGTGTTCCTTGTAGAGAGTTCACTGTGAAAGTAGCAGCGCTGAAAGACCAAAAATTTTTTTCACTTTTGTATGGGGTAACTCGTGACGCTCGGGCCCTTGCCCATACAAAAGTGAGAAAAAAAAATCGTATTTCAGCGCTGCTACTTTCGCAGTGAACTCTCTACAAGGAACATATACACACCCTAAAGTATTATCACTTATTTTTGTTACACCCTGTATAACTATTATTGCCTAACAAGACACAAAAAATCAGCTTGTTAGGGTTCCGTTTTAGGGTTCAGTAGTGAACCAAGTTCTGTTGATTACAGAACCCTATAACGGAAACCTTTAACGAGCTGATTTTTTGTGTATTGATAGAATAATAGTCATATAATTTAAGAGTAATATTGTCCTACAAATAAACAGTCCGTATTTCAGGACCATCAAGTCAAAGTAATGAAATCCTTTCTATCTCTGTTAGCTACCACTTTCGAGATTTTTTGCAAATAAAAATGTTGTTTGTCTTCTCAAAATGAATCTACTCACAAAAAATTAGCTTGTTAGTAATAAAAAAAAATTGTTCTAGGGCTTCCGTACAATAAACCAGAAAAACACCTCAAAAATTAATCCGGGAATACTAATTCCTGTGCAACCAAGTTGTGTGTATAAAAGCCTTACGGAGGCTGTACGGGAAATTCATCAATGTCCGGAAGTGGCGTACCGGATATCCGATCCCCGGTCTGATGTTATTAAAACTTTACCGACATATTGGCGGAAATTTTCTATTGTGCTCCATTAGTGTAGTTCGACGCTTGTGATATTAATTATTAATATGGTCAATAGGTTTTCCGTTTAGTACTCGATAATATTATATTTTCTGCCTTCAACGCCTTTTATGCGTTCAACGCCTCCGTGTACTAGTGGTTTAGAACGTGGCTCTTGAGTCTTGACTCGGAGGCGTAGGTTCGATTCCCGCATTGGACACATATTATTTACAAGTTTGTTTAGGATGATGCAGGCTGCAGATTACCTAATTGTCTGACAAGTAAGATGATCCATGCGTCGGATGGGCATGTAAAAAGTCGGTCCTCTCGCCAGTCGTGTCGGTCGTCCGTCCCACGGGGTTATGAGAGTGAAAGGAATAAAGAATGCTCTTGTGTACTGCGCACACACTTGGACACTATAAAATTACTCCTGCGTAAAAGGCCTGCCCCTCTAGCATACGCCAACGAGAAAATCTTGTCTAGATGTTTTCTCGATGTTTGATGGCGTTTCTCTTCATCTCTATTGACCCTAACATGACATACATTTTTCTCGTGTAGATCTGTCGTTAAAATCTATCGACATAATGTCAAAAAGTGATTTTGACATTATGTCGTTATCGAAAATATAACTACACACGAGAGTGAGATATCTCGAGATTTTCTCGTTTGCGCATCTTAGGCCGGCTGGTTTCAATGAAACTGAAAGCGGGAGTATTAGTACTATATAATATTTTCTGCTTTCTTTTTCTTATTTTTTTTTTTCTCTAAATGGCTCCGTAGTGAGCGCATTTTGTTACATTACTAGTGGCCTGTTTTAAAGTTTTTTAATAACTCCTTTCAATGGCAACTTTATTGGCAAATTATTGTCAACCAATTAAAAGCTATTAAAAAGATAAACTTTGTCATAAAAGAAGTCAGTTTTTTTATGAGAAGTTACAGTTATTGTGTTTGAATAATATTATATCGTGTAGTATATCGTATTTTAAATGCAATAAAATACTCAATATTATTCATAACATAAAATACAATTGTTCATTTCAACTGAAACGCTTTTAATTATTATTTTCACAATAAATAACTTCATTCGATTTTAAATTCCAATAATTCCGTTTCAGGAATTCCGGATATCCGCATTCCCATCCGAAAATAAATTGACAAAATTATCCGGATATAAATAATGGACAAACAGCAATAAAGCAGCAACAATAACAATTATTATTAGACCGTAGACGGCCGTCGTTACTGACATCTGAATCCCGGGCATGTCATACCACGGACGTGCAGGGCAGCTCAACCGTTGGCGCGCCGCCACGACTCAATTATACTGATTTAACTGCTATTTATTCTGATTTAATTGAATCAGCGCGAAGTGATTTATGTTTATTGCGTGTCTTTGTTGAATTGTATGCTGTTGCTACAAGTTATTGTTTGTGTGAATGGGGATTGAAAAAGTGGAAAAATAAAGGTTGTAATATTATCTACTTACACTAATATTTAAATTGTAAAAGTATGTCCGTCTGTCTACACTGACTTTCTTCACTACTGAACCCTAAAACGGAACCTTAACAAGCTGATTTTTTGTGTCTTGATAGGTAATAATAGTTATACAGGATGTAACAAAAACAAGTGATAATACTTTAGGGTGTGTATACGTTCCTTGTAGAGAGTTCACTGTGAAAGTAGCAGCGCTGAAATACGATTTTTTTTTTCACTTTTGTATGGGCAAGGGCCCGAGCGTCACGAGTTACCCCATACAAAAGTGAAAAAAATTTTTGGTCTTTCAGCGCTTCTACTTTCACAGTGAACTCTCTACAAGGAACACGTACACACCCTAAAGTATTATCACTTATTTTTGTTACACCCTGTATAATTTGAGAGTATTATTGTCCTACAAATAGAACAACCCATATTTTAGGACCATCAAGTCAAAGTATGAAATCCTTTCTATCTCTGTTAGCTACCACTTTCGAGATTTTTCACAGATAATAAATTATAATAAATTTAAATTAAGAAGTGTTAAAAATTTCAATAAATATAAATTAATAATAGTGTGAATAAAAAAAAATATTTTATTTGAAAAAAGCGTGGGGTGCATGGTGTCAATAGTTATAAATATTATATTGACATATATGAGTAGAATGATTATGATTTTCATAATATTATTTTAAAAAAACACCCCACGGTTATTTTTAAATAAAATATTTTTTTTATTGACACTATTATTAATTTATATTTATTGAAATTTTCAACACTTCTTAAGAGCCCGGGTTACCCTCGAAATTCTCATACATACGTAATACCAAAATCATTTTGTCATACGAAAATATTTAACATGTTTAAGTTATTTTTCAGCTTAAAATAGTAATTACCTAGGTTCCTGAACAAAAATTAACTTCAAAATATCTAAACACTAAAAAAACATTTTTGTGTATAATTTTTTTTTACTAAATTTACTACTAAATATTTAAACACAAAAAAATACAGTAAAACACTAAAAAATATTTAAATAAATAGTAAATTTACTACAAAATATTTAAATACTAAAAAATATTTTTTAGAGTTGAAATATTTTGTAGTAAATTTAATATTTATGTATATATTTTTTAGTGTTTTGCCCAGAGATGAGAACAATATTCCATATGAGGCCGAATCTGCGCCTTGTAGAGTTGTAGGCGTTGGTCCGGACTGAAGTACTGTCTCGCTCTGTTAAGAACGTCAAGCTTTTTCGAGGCTAATTTGGCCTTACCCTCTAGATGATATCGGAACTGGGCTTCGCTCGACATGTTGACGCCTAGTATCTCAATGCTAGGGGAGATGGTTAAAGATGTGCCCTCGAAACGAGGATATACGACCATTGGCGACTTTTTAGTGGTGAAGGTGCAGACTTGTGTCTTGGCGGGGTTGAATTGGACCAAGTTACGTCTACCCCATTCAGAGACCTTCTCCAATGAATTCTCCACCTTAGACACAAGTTTGTTTCGACTCTCAGTGACATTTTGCCGAGAAATATTGGGGGAGCCGGTATATACATCACCTGTACTGTAATCCGCATAGCAATGAATGCCGCTGGTCTGCAACATGTCATTGATATGCAGTAAGAATAGTGTAGGCGATAGCACACAGCCCTGAGGGACACCAGCATCAACAGACTGAATTTCCGAGCATTCGCCGTCAACTACGACCTTTATGCTTCTGTCTGCTAAGAAACCCACTTACATAATTTATCGGGCAGCCCGTATGATAGAAGCTTTGATAGCAGCGCTTTATGCCAAACCCGATCAAAGGCTTTCGCAATGTCCAAACTAACAGCCAATGCCTCTCCCTTCGACTCAATTGCCTGAGCCCAACGATGAGTCAGGTACGCCAAGAGATCACCAGCCGAGCGACCCTTACGGAACCCGTATTGTTTGTCGCTTAGTAATCCCTGGCCGTCCAAGTATCGAAGAAGCTGGCTATTGATAATGGATTCCATTATCGTCGAGAAGAGATAGGTTATAGCGATTGGTCTGTAGTTGGAAGGATTTGAGCGATCACATTTTTTGGGGATCGGGTGCACCAAGGCTGTCTTCCAGGAAGCCGGGACGATGCCAGTAGAATAGGAGAGCCAAAAAAGACGCGTCAAGACCGGAGCCAACTCTGGAGCACACTGTTTCAACACAATAGGCGGGATTCCGTCAGGCCCACTCGACTTTTGGATATCAAGGGAACGGAGGGCATTTCGCACTGAGCGCTGATGAAACCGAATATCCGACATGATGCTCGTGCATCGCGGTATGGTCGGCGGTTTTTGCCCCCCGTCATCCAGGGTCGAGTTTGACGTAAAGAGTATGCCCAGAAGATTGGCTTTGTCTTTTGCGTCCTGGGCCAACGACCCATTTCCTACGTGTAGGGATGGTAGGGTTGTTTAACTCTTTAATTGCAATAGTTTTTAACATATTTTTATTTTTACATTTAATTATCAGAGTTGTGTCATCTGCAAACAGTATACACTCTTGATCCGTAAAAATAGGTAGATCGTTAATGTATAAAAGGAATAACAAAGGCCCCAATACACTTTCTTGTGGAACTCCACAAGTATTAGTAAGGAATTTAGAGGTATATGTTAAGGACCTTTTTTATGTACAGGCTTGACAATTGTAATTTTTAATGCGGAAGGAAAATGTCCTTGGTTCATCGACAGATTTATAATATGTGCCAGTGGTACGGAAAGTTCTTTGGCACATTTTTTAATCACTCTTGTACATATTCCATCATCATCAAACGAGGGCGCAACAGTATATCCTTTTATATTTAGATTACTAATAGATTCTTTCTTTATGAAAGTTTCAGATAAGCAAATTATGTCTACGTCATCAAGTTCTTTTTTGAGATCACTAAGTGTCGCTTGGAAAATATCTTGTTTGCTTAAGATACTTGCTGTATTTTGGTGAAATAATGTGATATTTTTATTTGAGAAAAAGCACATTATTATTTTCTGTTTTACTTGTATAATTAGTGGTATTTAAATTTTGTATTGTTCCGTTCGTTTTAATTTTGTTAAAATATGACAGCATTGTTTTCTGCTTCAAAGTTTTTATCTTTTTCGGTGATGAGATGGGCTTGTTAAGTATACAGTTATCACCATATTTGTTGTGATGTGAATGCCCCAAACCTATGTCTTGTACGTTATTACATTTTATAAACTGTCTGCTGTAAGAGAGTAAGTCTATTTCAACATGTAGTCTAAAGCTTAACATTTTTGTGAAACGGTTACGATTGTTTAAATACATGTTACTATTACTAAATTTAACACAGTAAGAATTATTATAATTTTTTATAATACAATTAATATTATTATTTAATAACATTTCATTAACATACGGATTAAATTGCACATTAATAACAAAAACGTTCTGATTTTTAAACATGTAGAGAATATTACATAAGTTTGATAGAAATTTATAAGGATTTGAGTCGTTACCTACAAATGCCAGAATGACTATATCCTTTACATTAAGCGATATCAATAATTTCTTACAAGAATCGAGAATTTCGGAACTTGGTGCATGAGGCTTAACTATGCTGGAAATATTGTATGTGTTGTCTTCTTTCCTTTAACGGTCGTAATACATTTGTGATGCTAATCCACGGGCTTGTTGGTCTCCAATTATGTATATTGTTTTTTTTTGTGGTCCTTATTTCTGAAAGGCAACTTTTTTCTTTTTAACTATGTTCTTTTAGGATAGATGATTGTTTTTGTTGAAGATCCTGGATGTTTTTACAATGGGACGATAATAATGTTTTAGGGCTATTTTCAGATACTCTATCTCTCATGTTATTTTTAATATCGTTAAGAGGTGAAAATCGAGATATTTTCGTACGAATGCTATTTAGTTTCTGTAAATTTGGGGTGCGAGATTTTCGGAAGTAGTTATTTTTTACTGGAGTAATTGCAGTGTTCGTCACATTCTTTAAAAAGTTAATTTGTCTATCCTTAGCGCATATTATTTTCTTTAATTCTGTACACTCCATGTTTAGGTTCATGATTTCGTTATGTGCACTAATATTATCAGATTCTAAGTCTTAAATTTTCTGCAAAAGTTGTCCAATCTCAGACTTATTATTGCGTTCATCGGTGTCAGGCATAGTTTTTGACGAGGTATTCATATTATTGTCTTCCGTAAGGCTCATAAAAGAGTCATCTAAATTTACTGATGAAAACTACTGTTCTTTTCAGGCCCACACTGCCGCAACGATTTTGATGAAATTTGATACCTATTTGAGTCCTGGGAAAGGAACTATAGGATAGTTTTATCCCGAAAAAGTGTACGGTTCCCGGATGATAAACGAATTTAAGCGTAACGTAGTTTTAATGTAGTGTTTCATAAGTGAAGCTATTATAGGTACGAGTGTGCACCTGTCTATCTATCTGTCTAATTCTGAAAAGTTTTTATCCCGGAATTATCGGTCTACGCGATATAAACATAACATAGCTATGCGATATCTTAATAAATGTAAAATAAAAAATTAGTAGAAATATATTTTAAAATTCAATTATTCTAAAATAATCATTTTATAGTTTTAACGAGGTAAAAGTTTTGTGTTATTAAAAACGTAATCATAGATTAACATCAAGGTTTCCATTAATAGCATTAAGTTATAAATTTGATCAGAATTAAAAAGTACTTTAGCGCCCATAAAGTAATGACGGGATAATAACGGTTGTTTTATTAGCTTTTGTTAATATTATAGGCGAAAATGGAAAAGCACACGCAAAGACTGTGTGCCAGTTTAAAAGTAGCACATGCCACGCAAACTGTGTTAACTGACGATCAAAAATTAGGAATATATTAAAAGATAGTGCAACTTTTATGTTTATTTGAAAATTTATAAGCAACTCTTTTTTTTCGACCAAGTATTTTTTGGTTCCAACCTGCTTGTTTGGTACCCCTGATTTGTCCTTATGGAATGAAATTGAAGAAAACCCGTCTTTAAATTAAAAAGCCACTGTATTTTAGATTGCCTTCACACTAGCGTTTGTCCATTCAAAACAACTTAAACTATGGAAGACAATAATTATAATAGTATGAACATCACATTTAGAAAACCACGCACCCTTAGGCGAAGAAATTCGGATATGGACATATCCAACGTAAATTTAGATGACTCTTTTATGAGCCTTACGGAAGACAATAATATGAATACCTCGTCAAAAACTATGCCTGACACCGATGAATGCAATAATAAGTCTGAGATTGGACAACTTTTGCAAAAAATTGAAGACTTAGAATCTGACAATATTAGTGCACATAACGAAATCATGAACCTAAACATGGAGTGTACAGAATTAAAGAAAATAATATGCGCTAAGGATAGACTAATTAACTTTTTAAAGAATGTACAAAAACTGCAATTACTCCAGTAAAAAAAAACTACTTTCGAAAATCTCGCACCCCAAATTTACAGAAACTAAATAGCATTCGTACGAAAATATCTCGATTTTCACCTCTTAACGATATTAAAAATAACATGAGAGATAGAGTATCTGAAAATAGCCCTAAAACATTATTATCGTCCCATTGCAAAAACATCCAGGATCTTCAACAGAAACAATCATCTATCCTAAAAGAACATAGTTAGAAAGAAAAAAGTTGCCTTTCAGAAATAAGGACCACAAAAAAAAAAACAATATACATAATTGGAGACCAACAAGCCCGTGGATTAGCGTCACAAATGTATTACGACCGTCAAAGGAAAGAAGACAACACATACAATATTTCCAGCATAGTTAAGCCTCATGCACCAAGTTCCGAAATTCTCGATTCTTGTAAGAAATTATTGACATCGCTTAATGTAAAGGATGTAGTCATTCTGGCATTTGGAGGTAACGACTCAAATCCTTATAAATTTCTATCAAACTTATGTAATATTCTCTACATGTTTAAAAATCAGAACGTTTTTGTTATTAATGTGCAATTTAATCCGTATGTTAATGAAATGTTATTAAATAATAATAATAATTGTATTATAAAAAATTATAATAATTCTTACTGTGTTAAATTTAGTAATAGTAATATGTTTTTAAACAATCGTAACCGTTTCACAAAAATGTTAAGCTTTAGACTACATGTTGAAATAGACTTACTCTCTTACAGCAGACAGTTTATAAAATGTAATAACGTACAAGACATAGGTTTGGGGCATTCACATCACAACAAATATGGTGATAACTGTATACTTAACAAGCCCATCTCATCACCGAAAAAGATAAAAACTTTGAAGCAGAAAACAATGCTGTCATATTTTAACAAAATTAAAACGAACGGAACAATACAAAATTTAAATACCACTAATTATACAAGTAAAACAGAAAATAATAATGTGCTTTTTCTCAAATAAAAATATCACATTATTTCACCAAAATACAGCAAGTATCTTAAGCAAACAAGATATTTTCCAAGCGACACTTATTGATCTCAAAAAAGAACTTGATGACGTAGACATAATTTTCTTATCTGAAACTTTCATAAAGAAAGGATCTATTAGTAATCTAAATATAAAAGGATATACTGTTGCGCCCTCGTTTTGTAGAAATGAACGGAGAGGAGGTACCTGCATTTTATTGAACAATAACTTAGATTTTAAAATACTTGACATAAAAGAATCGATACCATATATATTTAAATGTTGTGCTGTTGAAATATTACAATATAATCTAATAATAATTTGTGTATATAGAACTCCCGACTCCAATACTATGACTTTTTAAATAATTTAAGCTCTCTCCTAAATCGTTTATTACGAAGAAATAAAAAAAAATGTTATATTATGTGGCGATTGGAATATTGATCTTTTAACATGTAACAAATATACTAAAGATCTGATGGGTATTTTGTCTAATTATAACCTCACAAACCACATTATTAAACCTACTCGTAAAAATTCTTGTCTTGACTTAATTATTAGTAACTTAAGAATTGTGGCAGCTAATACTCACTATCTTTGTCTATCAGACCATGAAACTGGTCAGAGCATAACTTTTAACTTGGACATTATAGGTAAATGTAAAAAAGCACCTAATGTTTGGTTTGAAAAAAAAAGGGATATGAATACTGAAAACTTAAATAAATTTCAATCCTGTATGTCTGCTTTATCCTTTGCAGAGGTTTTAGAAGACAATAATACTGAAAGCGCATTTAACAAATTTCACGATATTATAAAGCTGTTCTATGACCTTTGTTTTCCTATTATTAACGTAAAAAAAGTTAACAAGCCAATCAAAAATTCCTGGCTCACGAAAGGTATAAAAAAATGTTGCATAAATAAACGACGATTATATTTAAAATACAGACTTGATTCATCTAATAGAAATCTTTAAAAAAAATCATTATAAGGAGTACACGAGAATTCTTAAAAAATGTATTTTAGCAGCTCAAAAAACAATCAATACTAGTCTAATAAAAAAATCAAAGAATACTTGTAAAACTACTTGGAATGTAATAAAATATAATTCTCAAAATAAAAGTATGAATAAAGGATTTCGTGAAATAATACTAAATGATAATAAAATTACTGACATCCCAACAATTTGTAATGAATTTAATAATAATTTTTTTGTTGACATATCTAAATAAAATAAAATTGACATTTCGAATAATACGAATCCATTTAATCATATACCAAATAATCCTAAATCTATTTATTTGACTCCAGTAAATGAAAATGACATATTCAAAAAAAATTAAAGAACTAAAAAATTCATTCTCTACAGGATATGATGGAATATGTACAAGAGTGATTAAAAAATGTGCCAAAGAACTTTCCGTACCACTGGCACATATTATAAATCTGTAGATGAACCAAGGACATTTTCCTTCCGCATTAAAAATTACAATTGTCAAGTCTTTACATAAAAAAGGTTCTTCAGACCTATTAGGTAATTACAGGCTACAGAAATATTATTAGGTTTTTCCCCTTATTAGACTAAAAAAAATATATATTAATTATTAGATTTAAAATATATTTAGGCGCGGAAAGCCAACTCGAACTTGCGGCGAGAAATATAATGTGAGATTTAGGTTGTTTTGAATCATGTTTTTTTGGCACAATTTGTTTTTTAATTTTTTTTCTTTTTTCTCGAATTGGATAGAATTTTATCTATAGATTATTTCTGTCGTTTTTTTTTATGAATTACAGCTCCAAGTTGCCGAAATTAACAGCAATTGCCCATTTTCTCTAAAATTTTGCCGAGTTACATATTTTTTTACTCAACTATTTCATATTAAAGTAGTAAAAAGTAATTCCAACACTTAATAGACGACTTTCTCAACAGTACATTGTATTTTTTTCATACCGTTAAGACGTCAATACAAACCATAAACAGGTGATATTCTAAACCTTTTACAGCAAAAATCACAAAACTGTCGCGGGTTTGAGTTGGATTATTTAAAAATACTTAAAAAAATAAAAAATCTAGCTCCAACACTAGATTATAATTGAAATGATCTAACATGTTGTGCATTAAAACTTATAGAAATACTGTATTTTAACTGTTAAATCACGTCTGTTAAATCAGTGAAATCGGCAAATTTCGTATACGGACCCTTAACATACACAAACACATACAATATCTTGCAGGAGCAGCAAAAATAAACGTGAAGCGTTATTCGTGATTTTAGCGCTTAAATTCTAATGCCATATCAATCTTAATTTTACATTTTCAATAGATAAATCTTGCAGTTGACATCCCTGCAGGTCGTCATTCATGTTCAGTCGCCACTGTATCAATGATCAATCTGTCGTAGCCGCTCGAGCAGAACGCACGATTGTATCAGTCAGCACTCAACAGTTAGAAGATGAACTACAGGCACAGAATATAATATATTAGTTGCTACAGGTTCAGAGTTACTATTTTGCCTCCGACAGGACCCTAACGTGAATGAAATAAGGATCAAATAATTATTATTTAGAACCTCTCGAGCAGAACGCACGATTGTATCAGTCAGCAACTCAACAGTTAAAGAAAAGGAACTACAGGTTCAGAGTAACTATTTTGCCTCCGACAGGACCCTAATGTGAATGGAATAAGGGTCAAATTATCATTATTCCTTCGATCGCCAATTCCTGGTAATCTTTTGTTGTCGCGGCCCATAATATTATGGGCCTTACGGGGCTTGATGAGTTATTTAGTCATTACTGTCTCATATAGGAAAGCTTGGACGGACAAATCACGGGAAGTATTAAAGTATAAAGTAAATAATATGTGGAAAGAAATACAGAAGACTTATGGCATCACACAAACGAACTCATAAAGCATTGAAATTAATAAATTATATTAAGTTCTGTAAATAGTTGCTGAATAAAAAAACTTAAAATTAATATAAAACTATTATTCGGTTCTATTACAGAATATATAATAGTACCTTACGTTCTATTAAAAATGGCTATGCTCTGGTTTGGCTTCACTTCTAATAAGAAAATTCAAACTATTTTTAGATTTTATGAGCGTATTCTTAAGACGTACTTAATAATTTCAGTAAGACCTAAAACATGAATTATTAAACAAAGTCTAAAAGTTAGCGGTCAAAGAATCATAAAGTCATACAGAGTCCGTCTGATACAATTTATCAAACTGACTTCATTATGTTCAGTGAAATGGAAAAATTATCAGAAAATTGCCGCTGGAAAAATTAAAACCATCTAGAAATAAAAAGGAACTCCCGGTAAGTTCAAATAGCATGAATTTTCATGGCTTTTTTAATAGACATAACTTCGCGCGGAAATTGGCTTACAGCGCAGATATTATCGTAAATTTTGCATAATCAAATTACATATAAGTAAATCACCTATTCTATGACCTTTACGGGAGTTAAAGTATCTCTATGCCATATTTCACTCAATTACTTCAGTGGTTTAGGCGTCAATAACAAGTAACAGGCGGACAATAGTTGCTATAACTTATAAGTTATAACTTATAAGTTATAACTTATAAGTTATAACTTATAAGTTATAACTTATAACTGATGTCCAGTCGGCGGATAGAGTCTAGTGATGTATTTCAAAACAGGCGTTACCTGTAACCTTCATAATTGTCTTTTTAACTCCCAGAAGTCCCAGATGATAACATTTATACAGCTATCTCGTATCTACTTGGAATCGTGAAAACAAGTTGGTAGTAAATTTGAATTTTATCTTCATACCTATTGTCCCAAAAGACAATAAAAGCTTTATAAAATGACGAAAATATTAAGGTTTTCGTACTTTGATGGAAGTACCACTCGATACATTCTAAAGAAACAGCAACCCAAATTCCATCACCGGTCGCCTTACCTCTATGGCAGGGGTTCCCAAACTGTGCGCCGCGGCGCCCTGGTGCGACGTGGAAAGGCAAGAGGGGCGCCGTGAGTCGATCCTCCATCATTATCCATAACCACAAATATTATAAAATAAAATTATAATATGAATTATTATACAAAGCAGGCGGATGATTAAATATTTGTTTATTATTATTTACTTGCTTAACCTAACGATAATTATTAAAGGTGTTTATTTATGTATATTTTTGTAATAGCTAGGTAGAGTAGGGCGCCGTGGCTTGTAAGTGCGTATATTGACTTGTAAGTGCGCCGCAGGCTGAAAAAGATTGGGAACCCCTGCTCTATGGGGACATGTTCGGAAAAACTTTCAACTTTTATAAAATGAGATAGATCAGTCAGACCCTGGCTCTTGCTCAATATAATCTTACAGAGAAATTCCCATACAAAGCGTACACAAAAATACTACATGGAAATGTTTAATGTAAATAATGTCACAATGAATACATATTGCAACCAGAACATCGAGTCATTTCAACTACAATTAATTTACAGGAACGATGGTGGAAACTGCTCAGAGATGAATGCTCGCGCTTAACTCGAATTGACCACGGAATGTTAAATCTGGACCCATATTCTGCTTTTGTAATTCTACATTGATACAGCTGCGATGCAGTCCTAGTCTTATTAAACAGCAAAATGGCGATGAGGAATCACAATGTCTTTAAAGGTGATTGCTGTAGGCTGCACTTATACTAGTGTTTCTTCACGTTCTCTTAAAATAAGAGAGAACTGGCGTCAAAAATCCGAAAATCCGAATCTTAAACTTGAATATTGAATAAATAGTTAGCAAGGCAAGTCAAGTAAGTAATAATTAATTATATCAATTTTAAATTTTGGGTTAGCGACATCTGCAGTTAGCAGCTACATCATGCGCACGTTGCCTATTCTAACATCCAGCAAATATTACGTCAAACAATTGCCTACTGATGTTTTAACTTTTGACCAATTAGAATACGGGCATCAACAAATCTAAAGGTTACTATAGTTTGTGCGTTATAAGTTGATATGGGTGACACTTCTCATATTCCTTGCTACGGATTTTTTTACAAGAAAACAAAAAATCAAAAAAATGTGATTGATTATATTCCATCTACAAAAACAAATGTTTCCTATAACTGTAAATGAATAAAAATGAAAAGTTGCTAAATGCTAAGTTATTAATATAAAATTATAAATATTAACATTGAAATAGGAGTATGAAATTATTGATACGAAAATATTTGAAAAATGTCAGATGCATGAAACGGAACTTATGCCGATAGAGATTGACACTGTTGAATCGAAATCAAATCGATAAAAAGGGTGGCCATCTTAAATCAAAGGCGCCACTCTGAAACGTCAGTACGAAATCGATAGTTTCGATTGCAATTCCTTTACGAAGTGATTCGATATTTTTAAATTATCGATTAAAATTTTTGGGTAACTTCCCTACTATTGTCAATTATAATGTGTCACCCATATCATCTTAAAACGCACAAACTATACAAACAGGTCTCAAGTTCAATAAAGCGAGACTACATCGGTAACGTTGCATTTAAAACTAGAATCGGGGTCCTGTAACTCGAAACGTATTTCATTTATATGCAAATTTTCACGGTTTTCACAGAGTATTATTTTTATATTGCAATCGATTTACAGCTGTCTGCTCTTTTTAACCTACTGCGCTTAAAGGATTACCGATTATGTATTGATCACTAGGGATGATAAGGCTGTTTTGGGACTCGCAACAAAATTGATCTTTGGTTGGAGAATGAGGTATTCAAACAAAAAACCAACATCTTAGTCTTTGTCTATCTTTAACACATTGCAAAAGTCTTAACAGAGATAAAAACAGCAGCCGCCGCGAATTTTGTGTTAATAAAAAATTCCAAATGGTTATGCCTTAAAAATGTTAAAGGCCTTGTAAAAATTCAAACACGAAAATTTGTTATTAAAGATGTAATTACAAGATTAAGGCGGAAATTAAGAAATTTATTCGAATCATTGCTCTTAAAATTTCCAAGGCGTTTATTAAAAAGTTGAGGATTTACCTGCCAACGTATCAACAAAATACCGTATGTAAGTATTTGTTATTAGTAGATCTCTACAGATATACTTTAAACAAAATAGATATTAATGATACGAGAATAAAATCTCGCTAAAACGCTAGAGCGGCTGGGTCGCTAATTTTATGGAATACGCTAATTTTAGTCTTCAAATAACATACTATGTATGTTAAAGAAATTTTGAAAATACTAAGATAATAATAAGTGTATATTAATCATTAATTATAATTATTTTTGGTGCAACAGAACGATAACCGCGCCAGAAGCTAGGCCTAAATCGTGTGATCGAAGTTTGTAAAAGGAGTTTCTGAAAATTATAATCAAAACGTCTGAAATACCAGATTCCCCCTGGGAAGGTGTTAGTTTGAAGCTCCTGATGATTGTGAAAAACAACGTTTAATGATCAGCTCGTAATAAAATTGTAGCATAAGGTAAATGATCTCATGTTTTAAGCTGACATCATACTTAAATGAAAAAGCGTTATTATGGTGTTGACAGCTCGGTTTAATTAAAATGAACATTTCCACAAAATTAAATATATAAGTAACAAAAACAAAAAATAATTTTATCATTTTACCTACACTGTTTCGAAATGTATTTCAGCGTCAATGTATTTCAGTAAATACTGCGAAGTTAATTGTTATATTTTATGTTAGTATATTCTGTCTGATAACTGTCTGAGAAAACCACGTAAGATAATTTAGTCCGTAATAATACAGTGTAATAAATTAATATAACATTAGGTATATTGTCTAAGCGCCGTGAGGACGCGGAGTTCGCAACAGAGGTCCCGTGTCCCACGGCTGGAAGGAGGGCATGGGGGGGTTTTAGTCGGTAAACCTCCGGCGCACCGAGCCGGAGGGAGTCCGACATACCCCCGTCGTCTACCCCCGTGCGCGGCGGGGGATACGTAACGTATTTCCCCCCGTCAAAAAAAAAAAAATATTATCTAAGCTGTCTTAATTTATCTTGGCTTTTTTTTGGGACTGTAGAAGATGTCATCTTAATCTGGACCTGGGCTTCTTACAGACGAACGGCACTTGGCAACGGCAGATACAACTGCAGCCGTCAACTGCTGCCGACAAGACGTGTCGACGGTTGCCGTTGGCAAGTACCGTTCGTCTGTAAAAAGCTCACTATGATAGTAGATACTGAAAGACGTAAAACACGTAATCCTTACGTTCAAACGGCGAAATAAGGCACTAAGTTTATTTGTAAACTCAAAACTTATATGATTCTGTGCCTCGATATTTGACTATGTGCTACTTTATATTGTTGATGAAAAGTGGAGACTGATTGGTCATGGGCGCTTGTTACTTATTCAAGTAAAAACTCCTGGACAGACCAGCACAGTTGATGTGGACGTTATTATCACCTTTAATTAAGAAAACCCTAAAATGCGCATTGTTCCAAAGATTTTTTAACATTATTAATGTTTTACGGGACACAGCAGCGACTTTAAATTGTTTTATCACTATCATGGTTTCCTTAATTCGAGCCAATAACAAAGAATGCAGTCAAATGTCTAAATTAATTACTAACCTACAACAAGGTTTCTTTTCAATTCCCTTAGAAATTTAATCAGGTCGCTGTTAGCGAAGTTTCTCAATGAAAACTTAGAGTTATCAAGTTAATATAACTTCGCTTAAGACATTGAAAATCTTATTCTAGGCTGCATAACACTAAGTTATAATAATTATTCCTAGTATACCTAACTTAAAACCTACTATTAGATAAATTGTTTCATAAGCAGAAGGTGGAGTTATATTATTTGGTCGGGCTATGTCAAGTCAATGAGAGATTTGCACGGTTTGAAGTTATTCACCCGAAAAAATTATACGTGGGAGAGCCATGCTTCGGCACGAATGGGCCGGCTTGACCGGAGAAATACCATGTTCTCACAGAAATCCGGCGTGAAACAGCGCTTGCGCTGTATTTCGCCGAGTGAGTGAGTTTACCGGAGGTCCAATCCCTTACCCTATTCCCTTCCCTACCCTCCCCTATTCCCTTCCCTTCTCATCACTACCCTCCCCTATTACCCTATTCCCTCTTAAAAGGCCGGCAACGCACCTGCAGCTCTTCTGACGCTGCGAGTGTCCATGGGCGACGGAGGTTGCCTTCCATCAGGTGAACCGTTTGCTCGTTAGCCCCCCTATTTCATAAAAAAAGAAAAGGGTATTATATTATCTACTGCAATGTTTCCACGCTAGAGGCAGCACCAGCATAGCCATTAAACAAAAAGGTCTATTCGACGTTTGACAACGTTTCTGTCAATATTCTGATACATGTGCAACATGTGGGATTTTTGTCGGATTATTTACTGTAAGTATATGTCCCTGTAGCGCTCTCTGCTCCGAACTTTGAGTAATATATTTTATTAAGGAAAATCTGCCACCTGTGAATCAATTCCCGTTTCCTTTAATTACTTTTTTTCTTCTTTACAGTAAAATCTTAGGGTTATATTAAAAATCCTGGAGCAAAAATGGTTGAGTACACCTGAGACATTTCATTCATCCGGAACACGTCAGTCTATATATATGCTAGCCTGGTTTAGGAAACCTGGACTGACTGACCGCCTGCAAGTAACTGCATAACGTAAAAAACAAAATGGTGCGTGTCGTGTGCATGTGTGTGTGATTTGTTTTATATTAAATAATAAACAAAATGTTTTTGTGTGCAGGAGGAGTTAGATGCTGCGCAAATTCAAAGTAAGTTATTAAAAAAATATAAGTAAGATCTACATAAAAAAGGGAAATTATATTCAAGTTATTAAAAATGCTATTAATGTTATGCATTAAATTATTTGATGAGTAAATAGAAATAATTATTGTTAGGACGTAAGGATCAAACTTAGAATAATAATTATATTATGTGTTATATGTATTTGAATAGTTTACGTTGATCGAGTAGTTATGTAGATAGAGTTTATAACTTTATATAATATTATTAGTTCCAGTTATAATTGAAATAAAAAATTAAACTATCAAGAATTATATTATATTGCCCTATATTGCCACTTTAAAATTATTTTAAACTTATTAGCCATTTCCCGTCAGTAAAAACGTGAAACATGCAAACTAATAGTTAAAAGTAGCACGAGTACTATTAAGTAATTATATTTAAGCTTTATAGTTATTTTTAAAGCTTTTTTTCCCATAAAATTTCCATAAAGTGTCCCATAAAATAAATCGGTACAGTTTAATTTAAAGTCCATATACATGCCCTTAAAATTATTTATTTATCTATGACGTATTAAAAGCACAGAAAAGAAAATATTAAAAATTTTGGGAACTCTACTATTTTTAAAAGTAAGTTCCCAGACTTTTATTCTTCCGTGCTGAAAAAAACTTTCAGCCATTCTAATTACATAACTTTAAAAATGTTCTGAATCCTATAGGTCAGGGGTCACCAAATGGCGAACCGCGGTCCGCATCCGGACCGCCGACCCATTGTGTGCGGACCAAGCATGTTCGAAGATGAACTTCGTTAAAAATTAATTTCGGTCTCGACATACCGATGAACTAGTAGCAACAAAAATTGACACTTTTCTCATTGATACAAAGAAACACTCTTGTAATTTCCGTAAAATACATTTGTTTAATAATTTTTGAAGTGAAAACTTCTTTAGCGGCGTTGAGCACTTTTGTGGGATGGGTAAAAACTGTGAAACTCGCGTCAGATTCTCGTGCTGATCGAAAAACCGTAAGACGGTTGGAGAGTAGTGTTGTAAGTTGTAACATCGAAATCGATTAATCGAACAATCGATTGTTTTTTTTCGATTGTCGATATCGTCACTGGAATGGAAAAGTCGCTGAAGCGGCATTTTGCTCATATAGAGTTATACATATATTTGGAATCAGCAGATTTTTCTGCGTCGAATGATCGGGGTTTCAAAGCAATCAGAGTAATTTTGTGGTAAGTTAGCAAAATGAAAATTGGCATTATTTTATAAATCTTTTCGCTGAACGACGCTCAAAACGGTCTTTTTACACCTATGTTGCTTAAGTTATTTTTCCATTACTTATTTGGAGCGTGAATAACACTTCAGCGATTATTCCATTAGCTCGTATTGCTTACTATGGCGCATCAGCAATTTTTGCTTTCTCTAAAAAGTTAAGTTATGGCGGTTAAGCGAAAAGGTCCTCTAGTCATTTCAATAAAGATATTGTTAAGTTAAAAGTGTCTACTGATAAGAAGAAAATGCTGCGTTTTAATTATTTTTACCTATATTTTTTTATAGCTTCTGTGATGTCAGATATTTTAATCGAATAAGTATCATCCTAGTAACAAAGTTCTCCTATAGTGCACAGTTTATAGGCTTGCAGCACTTGTAACTCTTTCTTAATGGTTCCAGGTTTTACTACTAAGCTTGTAACAGGTTACACGGAGTTTGTTTGCGTTTGTAGTAGACCTGTTCTACAACGATATTATAGGCGCAGTAAAGCCTAAGATGGCCTATACAAGTGTTTCACTGGTGTAAATATAGGTACTTGAGAAGACTGGCTCCAATCAGTTACACTTGTAATAGACTACAAGAAGTAATTATAAATCCGCTATTAGGTCGTACGCCAGTAATAGTAATTTATAGAACGAAATGCACTTAGTGCCATTTGACCTTGTTACTTGATCTTATAGTGGTGTATATAAGTCAACTTTATGTGCCAATTGTAAGTGAATTACTTAGTTCTACAGTAGTTTTGGTATTGTTGCGGGCTCTCGAATGTTGTTATAGTCTTAATTACTATATAAAGGTTTCTTGAAAACTATTTACTAGTGTCCAAAGTACTCTGCGTGATGTCCATCTGAGCTTTTTAAAATTTATCGCACCTTCAAGGCCATTTTGAATGCTGTTAGGACTAATATTATTTTTAAGCACAACTTAGTAAATAGGCCGTGTTCAATGGGCGAACAAAAATTGAGATGTAAAACACAATATACTTCAACGGAAATACTTGCGCGTTTGCCGTTCAAAAAATTTTTCGCACCTTCAAGGCCATTTTGAATGCTGTTAGGACTAATATTATTTTTAAACACAACTTAGTAAATACGCCGTGTTCAATGGGCGAACAAAAATTGAGATGAAAAACACAATACTTATACTTCAACGGAAATACTTGCGCGTTTGCCGTTCAAACATGTATGCACGTATACGTGCAAAATATTTACTTGTTAATACATTTTATTTAATATAGATTAACTTACCTTTCATTTATTTTTTATTTTTTTCATCAACCTCACAATATAATTCACAAATGTTTAAAGTAAGTAGCTAGTGATAGGAGCGTGGAGTACTGGCCTGTTATATTTATTTATTTATTTTACCATTTATTTCAGGCATCTAGGCCCATAATACAAATACCTTACAGACTAACATACATAATATTCATATTCATTATTATATGTTATAGTAGCCTGTTATAGTTCTGGCCCATGAACATCGTTCGTCGTTTTCATACATTTGACGGCATCTCTCATCACAACAAAAAAAGTATCTGAAAGTAAATTTCAGCTTAAAAAAAACAAGGAATCATCGAAACCTCATTTCAAATTAAACAATTCCTACAAAAAGTTAAGGAAATACTGATTCTTAGTTGATAGTAGTAGTTGTCGTTATTACTATAATATAGCCGAAGTATTCTAATCTACACTATAGTACTGTTTATTTAAATTAACACCTAATTGTATTATTGTAGCCTGCAGTAGGTTGCGATAAATATAGGTAATTTTTTTTCATTAATTAGAAAAGGATAGGTACGTAACATTAAATGAATATTCTGTCCATACTTTCATACTTCCATACTTACTATACTTACTTTAATTATTACTTACTATGTTACTAATATTATAAATGCAAATATGTGTCTGTCTGTCTGTTACCTCTTCACAGTTAAACCGCTGAACCGATTTTGCTAAAATTTGGCATAGAGATACCTTGAGTCCCGGGAAAGCAGTTGCGGGCGTCCTCTAGTCTATACAAATAACATAAAAAATAGAGGAAACCTTTGTATTTTTGTGTCTGTATTTTTGTAATGAATAAACTCAAAAACTACTAAACCGACTTTAAAGTTACATATTTCACCATTAGATTGCTACATTATCCCTGAGTAACAAAGACTACTTTTTACCGCCAGAAAATAGCTTTTCCTAAGGGAAAATTTATTTTTTCCGGGTGACGCAGCGACAGAAGGTTAGTTTTTTAATAAATTACTTAAAAATGGTTAACTAAATATCTTAATATGAGTATATGTAATATGACAGATAAAAATTTATATATTTTTACTAACTAAGTATAATGGTTTTCTAAATTATTACAACTGGAGCCTTCTCGCAAGCTTTGTTTCAGAAGGTTCCATTCTTACAATGATAACAACGCAGTCTGTTCTCGGATCCCGTCCGATGAACACGCGTTTCCCGCTCAAGTGCACGCTGCTAGGCGACTGTGGTGCTGTCTCTTTCTATAGACAGCGCGCTCTCGCTCGGCACACTTTGTGCTTGTTGCGATTTCGCGATCACGTCCGCGCCTCGAGGTTTTTCGATTTCAGTGTATCCGCGATCGAGCGAACTCTGCGCCGGCGCTTGTTTGCCTCGCCCGAGTGTGGGCCCTCGCCCGCGCTTGCCGCCGTAGGTCGCGCCGCGCCTTGCTCGCCAGCGCCCGAGTGCTAGTGTTGTGAGTTTTTGTGTGTGTTTCCCGACCGCCAGGAACACATCGTAAGTACGGTGATACGAAAAATAGGTACACTACACGAGGTTCGTACCTCTTTACACACCTCCCCTCCCGGTCGCCGGGCGGGGTTGTACCCTCTCGAAAATTCTCCATTAAGAGCAGACTGACCGACCGACATCATGGCCGACATGATTGACAAATTCTTGTCATTCCTTAAAGTTGAGTACCCCGACGCCGCGAAAAGATGGGACAACTTCGTGAGAAATCACGATGCTCATTCCCCCGTGTCTCCCGACTGTGACACCGCCGTGACTCCCGTAGAGTCCGTGGCCCCCCGACTTACTTACTCGTCTCCTTCTGAGATGTCTTGCTCGGAGCAAGAGACTGACCTTGGTGAAGGTGACTTCACCACGGTCGTCAGTAAAAAGACGAAGAAGAGAAAGCGCGCCGAAGGCTCTTCCTCTCCAGTCTTGTCCTCCCCGACTAAACAGGTCGGAAAACCGAAGTCTAGAAAGACTAAACCGACCCCTAGGCCCGAGCTACCCGCGACGTCCGTGCAGACTAGCAGTGCCGCGTCCCCCGTTCGCCCCCCGATCGCCCCTCAGGCATCCCAGGCCTCGCAGGCCTCGCAAATAGTTCCGTCTCAGGCCCCTCTGGCTTCCGAGACGGAACTCGCTCCCAAAATGCCTCCTCCTATCATAGTACAGGAGAAGGAAAAATGGAATATCATTTCCGCCGCGATAAACGAGAAAAAGCTTCGCTACTCGACGGCTACCACAACTCCGATCGGGATAAAGGTCCAGGTCCAAACGCCTCAGGACCATCGCCTCCTAACTGCATTCCTCCGCGGAAAAAATATAGGTTACCACACCTATGCCTTAGAGGACGAACGTGTCCTCCGCGTCGTCATAGTAGGTGTCGACAAGTTCATCTCCGAAAGGGATGTACTTGAAGACCTAATAGCCCAAGGCTACCCGGCGACCGAGGTACACAGGATGTACCACCCCGTCAAAAAACACGTGTACAACATGGTACTAGTGATCCTCCCCCTTACCCCCGAGGGTAAGGAAATTTTTAACATACGCGCTGTATGTAACATAACCGGCATACGCGTGGAACCCCCCCGTAAAAGAGGCACTCCTGGCCAATGCCACAGGTGCCAACTTTACGGGCACTCCGCGCGAAACTGCCAAGCCCGACCGCGTTGTGTCAAGTGCCTCGGAGACCACGGCACCTCTGACTGCCCACGCAAAGCACCAGCTGAGGAGTCCGAACCCCCCAGCTGTGTGCTATGCAAAACACAAGGCCACCCGGCTAATTACAGAGGGTGTGTAAAAGCACCTAAAGTAAAGAGACGAATTGCGCCTCAAACAAAGAGAAATAATAAGGAAAAAACAAAGCAGAGATTTATCCCTGCTCCGCTTCCCACTAAATCACCTTGGGTGAACAACAGTAGTGCCCCAAATAACTTCCCCGTGCCCCCCAACAGGGCCCAGCCCACCGCCGCGCAAAAACCCGCGCCCTCCGCGACAAAACCCGCGCCCCCAGCGACAAAGCCCGCAACACCCGCGGCAAAAGCCGCGCCTCCCGCGAAAAAGCCCACTCTCCCCGCGAATATAACCCCCAATTACTGAGACGATCTGGGGTACGTGACCGATTTCCTAAGCCTCATAAACCCGTCAGAGGTAGCCGATTTCTCCTACGGACTACGGACGGCTAGGACTTTTTCACAATTATCCGCCTGTCTGTCGACTTATAACGACTTGATCCGCAGGATCAATTCCCTCAATTTATCACCATCGTTTAACTAATGGATTCCACTGGAAGGATAAAACCGCGCTCCCTACAGGTAGTTACGTTTAATACAAACGGCATACATAATAATATAGACGAAATCCGCGAATTCGTCATAAACCACAATGTCGATATTTTACTAGTGCAGGAGACGTTCCTTAAGCCTAGTAGAAAAAGCCCCAAAATAGCTAACTATAAAATAGTTAGAAATGACAGAACCCGATCCCAACTCGGAGGCACAATGATTTATTACAAAAAATCATTGCACTGTGTTCCCCTAGAACCCCTATCCCTAACTAATTTAGAAACTTCTATTTGTCACATTAGCATGACAGACCATCAACCCATCATAATTGTATCTGCCTATTTAGCCAGCAAAATGCCCATAACTTCTAGCGAACTAGGATCACTATTTAACTTAGGCAACGCCGTCATCATTGCCGGCGACCTAAACTGCAAACACACAGAGTGGGGCAATGTCATCTCTAATACGAATGGCATTAGATTAACCGCCCTAAGCGACTCCTTAAATTTTGCAATTTTAGCCCCTAACGACCCCACTCGCTACGACACTGCTAGCCGTAGTAACAACCTTATTCATAACCCTAGTGTTATTGATATTGCGTTAGTTAAAAACATTAACCTCAACATATCTTTGGAAACAATCCACGAGCTTAACTCGGACCACAGACCAGTTAAAATTGCGCTTGGTAATTCTAACCAACTCGCTGCTAGTACTAAAAAGATAATTGATTATAAATTACTAGCAGATAACCTAGAAAACCTTCAATCGAGTCACCTCGATCTCATTCCCGATTTCATAGAAAACTCTAAAGTAGCGCTTGAGGCCTCTCTCCACTTGACTGATCATCTGGTAGAGAACATCGAAAAATCTTCTAGGGAAATGCCAGCGATCCATGAGAATCGCTGGCCTCTCCCAGATGATATTAAAGAGTCCATCAGACTCCGTAACGCGGCTAAGCGCACGTACGATCGCTACCCATCGGAAGACTGGAGGAGGGCCCTCCGTCACTACGAGAGGGAAGTTAAATATAAAATCAAACAACACAAAGCCGAGAGGTGGGATCGACTTCTTAGCGAACTCGAACCGTCTCACACGGCCTACTGGCCGCTGGCGAAGTCCCTCAAAAAAGATACGGAGAGCGACATGCCTCCACTAAACAGACCAAATCGTCCTCCTGCACTGGAAGATATTGACAAAGCCGAATGCTTGGCCGACACCATAGAAAATCAGTGCCGACCTAGTACTCTCCCGACTGACCCCGATCATGTTAATTTAGTCAATACCGAGGTAGAAAGCCGACTCATGGCCCCACCATCAGAGCCCCTCAGGCCGGTGGATGCGGAGGAAATCAAAGATATTATTAAAGATTTGAATTCCAGAAAGGCCCCAGGCCTCGACGGTATCTCAAATAAAACCCTTAAATTACTACCTTCCACTATAATTGAATTACTCGTGAACATCTTTAACGCCCTTTTACTAGGATGTTCATTCCCAGATATTTGGAAAGTAGCTATAATAATAGGTATCCACAAACCGGGTAAACTCCGGACGGAACCAAGTAGTTACAGACCAATTAGCTTAATTAGTTGCCTCGGTAAAATTTACGAAAGAGTTATACTAAGACGCCTAAAAGACGTCATAGTTGATAAAAAACTCTTACCTGACGAACAATTCGCATTCCGCGAATTCCACAGCTGTCCCGCTCAGGTACACCGCCTAACGGAGTACATATTAGAACAAAAGAACAATAGGAGACCGACTTGCGCTGTTTTTTTTGATGTCGCAAAAGCATTCGACAAAATTTGGCACAATGGGCTAATTTATAAACTTTTTAAACTCGGCATTCCCGATAGTCTTGTTATAATAATAAGTAACTACCTCAAAAACCGTAAATTTCGTTTTAGAGTTGAAGGCATTCTGTCTTCACTTAGATATCTAGAGGCTGGAGTACCGCAGGGCTCGGTTCTCTCCCCGACCCTCTACAATCTCTACACGTCCGATTTGCCCACCCACCCTCGAGTACAAAAAGCGCTATTCGCAGACGACACGGCCCTGTTCTTTGCTCATCGCCAAATAGCTTTCGCGTCCAAAAAACTCCAAGAAGCAGTTACCGAACTCGGTAAATGGTTCGCAAAATGGAGAATCGAACTAAACCCCGACAAAAGTCACGCTATATTATTTAACGGACTAAAACGTAAGAAAATGCAACCTATTAGTCTGCACGGAAAATTAATTCCCGAAGTCACGGCTGTCAAATACTTAGGAGTAGTACTAAACAAGTCGATGTCATTCACGAACCATATATCGAATACCGTAAAGCGAAATTTGTGTTATACAAATTATATCCTTTACTCAACGCGAGTAGCAAAATGTCCTTAAGACATAAGCTCACCTTATACAAAACATGTATAAGAACGATACTCACTTATGCGTGCGTCTCTTTCGCACACATAAGTGACAATCAGATGAACCAATTGCAACGAGTTCAAAACCGTTTTTTGCGCATGGCAACAGGTGCCCCCCGTTACATGCGAAACATCGACTTGCATAGAGACTGCGAGCTTATCACTATCAAAGCCTACATCAAAGAACTCTCGGAGAGATTCTTTGAGAAAGGAAAAGTACATCCCAATCCGCTCATTCGTAAGGCTGTGGACTACGAACATGACGCACGGACATTCCGATACCCCTTCAGGCGGCCTAAGCATATCTTAGCCGACCCTGTAGACCCCATCACAGAATACGTAACGTACTGTGTACAGTTACGCAAACACAAATCACACTCACCCGCGTGGTTAGTACTGCACCGGGGACGACGCCGGCGCCTTCCCCGAGGACTTAACACGACCCGAACGACAAACAGACAGACCGACCGAAATCCGGTGCCGAGCTCGATCCCGGGTTCGAGTTCGCATGCGGATAGCATAGGAACACACCTAAATCATGACCGCGACCGCGACATTGTCGTAGAGAGCTCTACCAATTACTTTGACATTAGAACATACACGCGTATGTCACCCCAACCGGACTCGGAAGGGGAGAGGGACGGCCCTCTTTTGTGCAATAACATTAATAACTTGAGCTCATCTACCACGATAACTCGTACGCAGCTAGTTTGTGCTACCGCGCGCGAGCAGCCTCACTCGTCAGAGAGTGAGTAAGGGGTCGGACCCCTTAAGAGCAGGGGGGATCCGTGTCCCCACGTCAGATGAAAATAGCTTATTCTCGTAGCTCTCCCCAATATTGCCCGATTATAATGTCACACGTGTGACTTTAGGAGAGGGGGCCAGGCCCCCTCATTGTTTATCTCCAAACCAACTAGCAACAGACTAGTTATAGCCACGATTAAACTACCATGGTCTTAACCAGACCAGTAGCTTAGACCCTTTCGAAAAAAAAAAAAAAAAAAAAAAAAAATGATAACAAAGACAAACCTTAGGTAAAATTATAAATAAACATGTTTTACAAAATCTTTATTTGATTTGATTTGATTGAATTATGCAGTCAACTATTCTTCTCTTTTTTCTCTTCTATTCTCAAAAAATTATTTGAATAAAAAAGTATGACTTAATAAATTATTTTATAAGGTATAACCACGTGTTTTTTTTTTACTTTCTGAAAAAATAGTTACCAAAGGACAGAGTCATGTACCAAAAGAAAATACTAGAGCTGCCTATGAAGAGTCAATTGACGAGATTTGTGGTAATGCTGATAAAATATTGTCACCGGAAACATCTGCGAATCAATCATCTACCCCTTCAAAACCATCGTCACCTAAGCATATTACGAAAAGCACTGTTAACGAATCAGTTGACGAGAAATGTGTTGATGACGACAAGACTAAAACAGGAAATTATACGTCAAAAATTTCATTTGTTTTCAGGTCGCTAAGAAAAGAAACAGTTATTTAATATCACAAATTTATTACTAAAAATACAAACTAAAATAAAATATACAAATATATACGGTTATTTAATTGAATTGCTTGTACTTTAGCATTCGATTACTACATTTTAAAATATCTTAAAACACTTTAGCTAATTTAACCAGGTCATGTTGGTTCATTTTGGACGTTAAGAATAAAATACCAGCTGATTAGAGACAATAATGGGCGGTAAGCAAAAATCACTGTTAGAAATATATAAAGTTATGGTAGTTCAGCGAAATTGAACTTTTCTTTTTTGGAGGTTAGCGACTTTTCGAGGCTCTAAATTTTTAAAGTTAGTACTGATATTCGCTGAAGCGCCACTTATCTTGGTTTTGTAATCCAAAATCGGTTAAAGGGTTGCAAAGATATGATTTTTTTTCCAAAAATTAAAACTTTAAAACGCTCTCTCCTAAAGTTGCCTATGTGGAGGTTAGTGACTTTTCCATTGCAGTGACGATATTTTTAATCGATTGTAAGGGTTTCAATCAATTAAAAAAATCGATTTTTTAAAAATCGATTTTCATAAAAAATGGGTAAAAAAATTGTAAGGGTTTCGATTTTTAAAAAATCGATTTTCATAAAAAAAGGGTTAAAAATTTAATCGATTGTAAGGATTTCGATTAATTAAAAAAATCGATTTTTTAAAAATCGATTAATTAATCAAGTTTTCACTTTTGCCGGCACTCCCGGAGTGCAACCCGTCATTTCTTTTTTTAAACGTGTGGACCGCTAAGATCATTTTATTTCTTAAAACGGACCCCGATCGAAACTAATTGGTAACCCCTGCTATAGGTCTATCAGAATCTGATGGCAAAAAGTGAGAAAGTAAATTGACTCTAGCAATACCGGGGTAATAGGAATAAAACATTTTAATCCTTTTTTTCTTATAGCGGCTGATTCTGTGTGTGAAACATGCAAATATATAAATTTATCCAATGATTATCAAAAAATATCCTCGATTTTTTGAAAATCTGCCGTCAAAATTTGCCATCAGATTCTGGTAGACCTATAATTACAATATTAATACCACCAACAAACATAATTTTTGAAGTAAAAACCTCTTTAACGGCGTCATGCATTTTTTGAGAATTCAAAATTAAACCGTCGGCGTGGCGTAGGAGAGGACGTTATCCACTCTCTCTCTCTCTCTCTGCCACATGACAAAAATGCAGACCTGCGCTGCTGTTCCTTTTTCATTTGTGCTACCGTACCTCTGATGGAGTGCAAAACGTCGCTTTTAATACGCGTTTATTAGCTCAGGCTGTATGTATGTAACATAATCTTTGATCACGATTTTCACCTATATTCGAAACTTTGCATACGTATTAAGAGCAAATGACAATGCAATAATTTGTTAAAAAGAAAAAAAAAATAAGGAAAGCGTGTTTTTTTAGTTTTTTTTTACTATAATTTTCTACACAGTCTTGAAGAGAGCGTTCGATGCTTTCGATCGCGACCACAAGGGCCAGATCAGCACAGACTTCATCGGCACCATCTTGGAGATGATCGGCCACATGCTGGACGACAACGATCTGAAGGAACTCATTGAGGAGTACGATCAAGATGGTAAGTGGAAGTAAATATTTTCTTAGCCTTATGTTAAACTCTGGAATGAACTGTCACCAGTAGTATTTCCGGACATATACAACCTGCAAACCTTCAAGATAAGAGCGTATTCCCTCCGTTTCAACTCCCGTAAGGCCCAAATGGGCCGCGAAAACAATTGAAAGGCTATTGTGTCTCGTTTTTCCACGATCGAAGGATTAAAAGGCCGACAACGCACCTGCAGGTCGTCAGATGTTGCGAGTGTCCATTGGTGAAGATAGTTGCTTTCCATCAGGTGACCCGTTTGCTCGTTTGCCCCCTTATTATTCCTCGATGGTACTTATTTTAAAATAATAGGGTGGGAATAAAAAAATAGCTTATGTCAATTTCCGTAATTAGTCCAGAGTGTTTTTGGAATACTTTTATTTATTTCGCTTTCGCTATCCATGTACCACCTAACAATTCCTTGAAAAGAAGCTTTAGTTTCATCATGATATAATTACTGAGCTGACTTTATTTTCGACTAAAATATATTCTTATAATTAAGGGGGCGACTAACCCTAAATTGACGATTTTATAATTCATTTTTATACTTGGAAATTAGCCCCGAATTGTTTCATTTTCTAAACACAGATACTACATTATATTTCAGAGGATGTGACCTAGCGAAAACACGATATCCTAAAATTTTCTCGATAAAAAAAAAACACAAATTTGCATCTAATTTTCAAGAATTTTTCATAATATATTGCCATAACCGTGCATTAAACTGAGTTAATTTTTTAACACATTGTATAAAATTCTATCATTGAGAAACAGACCTAGCGGATTTTTAAAATGTTGTATATTTATCGAGTTATTGGGAAAAAACTAATTTGGCGATGAATCCGCTCATGATGTATCGTTCTTTTTCACCTGGCATATGAAAGATGGGCGTGAGTGTGAAGAGAGAAGGAGGATGTTTAATTTTTTGCGTTAGTGGCCCTCTTAATCCTTCAGGCCCCGCGCGAGCACCGGTGATCGCGACAACAATAGATACAATAGCAATTCCTGGAAATTCCGACTGAAGTATTAATGCGCTAAAATGCCACAGAAACCCTGAACAGTATTTGCACTCACAACAAAAACGTATCCAAGCAATTTTTTGTTTATCCGAGTTTGATTAAAGTCAGCAAAGTTTTTACAGCAAGTAGGGCGAAATGTTATCTTGCTCTACATTTTACATTGTTATCGCTAAAAAAACTGAGCCAATTATCTCAGCATTTGATATTATTCTTATGCTAGTTAAGAGTCCGTATACGAAATTATTTGCCGATGAATACGAAATTGCAAAGGTTCGCTACAGAAATATTATAAGGTTTTTCCCCTTATTAGACTTTAAAAAAATTTATTAATTATTAGATTTAAAATATATTTAAGCCCGGAAAGCCGACTCGAACCTTGCGGCGAGTAATATAATGTGAGATTTAGGTTGTTTTGAATCGTGTTTTTTGTTTTGAATTTATTTTTCTTTTCTTTTTTCTCGAATTGGATAGAATTTTATCTATATAGATTATATCTGTCGTTTTCTTTTTATGAATTACAGCTCCAAGTTGCCGAAATTAACAGCAATTCCTTGCCCATTTTCTCTAAAATTTTGCCGTGTTACATATATTTTTACTCAACTATTTCATATTAAAGCGGTAAAAAGTAATTCCAACATTTTATAGACGACTTTCTCAACAGTACATTGTATTTTTTTCTTACCGTTAAGACGTCAATACAATCCATAAACAGGTGATATTCTAAACCTTTTACAGCAAAAATCACAAAGCTGTCGCGGGTTTAAGTTGGATTATTTAAAAATACTTAAAAAAACAAAAAATCTAGCTGCAACATTAGATTATAATTGAAATGATCTTACATGTTGTGCATTAAAACTTATAGAAATACTGTATTTTAACTGTTAAATCACGTCTTTTAAGTCAGCGAAATCGGCAAATTTCGTATACGGACCCTTAAATTTTAGAAACGATATTACTACTATTATAATATTATTGTCTGCGATCTAAGTTTGGGCCTAATGTCGTGTAACTTTTGATGAAACGTTTGTATAGAAAACATGATGACAAAATAAAAAATATATAAGTAAGAGAATTTTATCTAATAAAAAATAATCCATCTAAATTAAAATTAAAACATACTTTAAGGGCGAGTTGCACCAACTTACTTTAACTAGAAGTTAGAACTGTAACTTTAACTATAACTACAAAATTTCAAATCTTTGGTTAGATATGGCATCCTTACGCCATATTTAACAATAACCATAACCACTCATACTTAAATAAAATTTTTTCGTGAAAATTTACTATGTTACACAGTGTTGCTTATAACAAATATTTTTCTTGACGATTTTTACGGATAATTTATAATTTATACTGTAACTGTAGCTTTAATAAAAAAATAAACGCAACAGACATCTGTCGAATTCCGTGGTCAAAGTTAAGGTTAAAGTTAAGTTAGCCTCAACTATAACCATAACTTTGACCATAACTTCAACTTTAACCACGCCTGTGGGCTCTGGTGGACCCTAAATAACGTTATAGAAATCTACGCTTTATCATCTCAATTAAAATACCCAAGTATGAATGTTGCTATGAAAAATTTGTAGGAAATTATATTAGAATATTATCTTTGTGAAAAAGTCGGTTATCAAATTCAGTACGTGTGCGATATCTGAAGCTTATCAGACTTTATCGTGTGAAGTCATAACGTTAACAAAATATAAAGCGAATAATGCAAAGACTGAAAATTGAAATTAAAAGTAAACAAGCTGAATTTTACAAACAAAATTTTGTTAGATAAAGCGGTTTTAAAAATAACATTTTTTAAAGACGAGACGTCTTCGCTCTATTTTGTTATAGTACGTCTCATTTCTAAAATCTAATGCGTATCAGGTCACGTCATGACTCATGACTGTGTAGTTAGTAGATAACGAATATTCTTAAAACCATAACGAAGGCTCTTAAAACCATAAGGAAAGTTACCCAGTATTAAAATTCTCTATTCTATGAACTCTATATTTTAACTTTTGTCTCGCTTTGCTCTACCTTTAAACCTAGTTCGTTAGATAAAACAAAGATGGCGTTTGCAACTTGTTTTTTATCACCTTCCATAGATGGCGCTAGTTACAACCTAAGAAAACATTAATCGTGTCATTCTGTACTCTTGAACTCAAGATATTACTATTATTTTATCTCATATAAAAGTTATAATGAAAATGATAAATCTATATAAATGTATTTAAGTCTTCTGTAATGTATTTTGTTGTGGTCGCTAATGACCCTGATGTTAAAGCGACCTTATTAAATAAATAAATAAATAAATAAAAAAGTTGTAATTTAAAAAGGAAAAAAATAAATAAAAATAAAATAAAAACAAAAAATATAGCCTCGCCGCGACAATGCGTTCACATTGCCGTGACCAGGATTCGAACCTGGGTTACTACGGCCACAACGTAGGGTCCTAACCACTAGACGATCACGGCTACCGAGGCACTGAACGTACTGGCGAATTTTTGTAATGGATTACAAGCTGAAGCGTTACAATATTATGCAGACTGTAGAATGTAGAGTCACAGATAATATTAGCTTTAGCTGTAGTACCAAGTAGAGTTCTTATAAAATGTATTTCTCAGGAATTTTTAGAACGCATAAATTCTTAGGCATCTATTACACGGGCATGCAAGCGTCAGTCAATTCCGTCAGTCATGAATTATGTTTGACTGATGCAGATGGACTGACGAATGGTATTAGACGGTCACTCCATTCTCTTCAGTTTTATGTCAGTCAAAGCCAAAATTTTCAAAGGTACACATTACTAATTTTTTTCCAATTTGAGACAAAACGCACTCAAAATTCGTGATTGATGGTTGCACATGATGCAAAAATCAAAATATCCAGATTTTCATCAATCAGCTTCATGCAACCCTCAGTCACGCTCTTGCACTTGGTAGGCTATCCATCAGTCACAGTCATGACTGTGGTCAAACTGACAGCAAAACTTACCGTCTAATGGATGCCTTACAAAGTTCTGATCAAATGTATTTTCTTAGGCACTGGAATGTTGGAGTTCAAGGACTTCTGCTCTCTAGCATCCAGGTTTATGACAGAGGAAATGGATGAGGAGGCCCTTATAGCAGAATTAAGAGAAGCGTTTAGGTTATACGACAAAGAAGGTAATGGATCTAGTTATTTAATAAAAACATTATTATTAGCATGTAACTTCATATTGGCAAGCATACATACAAAAGTCAGTTTACAGCCTACGTGAAAAATGTTACAATTAGTAGATTTTTGTACCTATATTATTAGGGGGCGTCCACAAATTACATGAGGTGTTTAGGGGAGGGGGGAGGGGGTCGAGTCAAATCTCATCTAATCTCACGTAGGGAGAGGGGGGGTCTCGGCAAGTATCATGTAATTTTTTTCTCAACAAAATGATACTACCTATTTTGTTCCATCTCATCCAGAGTGTACGTATGCTTAAGATTCAATCGTTATACGATTAAGATGATTCACAAATTCATTCAAAAGGAAATGTACCGACTGTCAAACCAAAAGAAACCTATATTTTCAAAAATCTCACGTGAGATTGTGGTTGAATAAAATGACACGAAATCTAACCAAGGGGAGGGGGGGATCAAAAAAACACCTCACGTAATTTGTGGACGCCCCCACAATGTAAGAAAACCATTTTTCATTTTATAAGTATGTATTAATAAAATTTTATATTTTGCTTGATATTATTTATAAATTATAAATGTTGCTTGCTTTTTATAAACGAAGCTTTCATAACGACTCTATAATTATTCTTGCCTTACCTGTACTTAAGGTGCAGTGGTTGTTGCAACTACGCAAAAAGGGTTTTTTAAATAATGTTTTTTGTAAAGGAAATGTCATTATTTAAGTATAAAAAAGTACAGTTTTAAAATTGAGAAAATTTCCTATACGCAAAGGTATATCAGTACACAATTTGAAAAATTCTGCTCGATAGAAAAAAATCTCAAAGATGACTCTTATAACGCTGTTTTTCATAATTAAATCATTTTATGGCTAAATTACACACTTTCTAGAAAAAACAAAAGATGTAGCACATTTGTCATGACCTAACCTAAACGATTTGATATATTTGATTTGTGTAATACTAAAAACAAAAGGCTTTTTCTCCTATTTTCTATTATCAAGGCACGCGGCGAGCGCGTAAACGCCACTGTACAAGGCGCGCTGATATGAATGTTATTTTAATGTGCTTTACGTCGATATTCGTACTGACAGACGTTGACTTGCTAATTTTAGGGACTACTGGGCCTTAAAGTACTAACAAGTAACAACCATCAGAGAAATTGATACCTATGAAGATGGAGGACCTTCATAATTGACAAGGCCAGTCAAACAAACTACGACTAACACTGACTAATTGACATTTAAAGCCCTCTGTGATCCGCCATCTACCTATCAATCTCAAATTGTCTAGAAAATAAAGATCACACCAGCGTGTAGAGCCAAGTTCAAACTTTTTACCTCTGTTCAGGTAACGGGTACATAACCACGGAAGTGCTGGCTGAGATCTTTAAAGAGTTGGACAACACGTTAACAGCTGAGGAGATCGACAACATGATCACAGAAATCGACTCCGATGGTTCAGGGACTGTGGACTTTGATGGTACGCCATATCTATTTAGGCCCGTATAAATAGTACTTAAGATGCGACCCGGTCTCAAGACGCGGTTCGGCTCTGTGATATTTTGACAGCCAACCAATCACAGAGCCTGAACCGTGTCTTGAGACCGAGATGCATCTTGAGTACTGACTATTTATACCGGCTTTAGAGTCAAAACGACGAGGCATAAAATTTATATAAAGTTTTGAAAAAAAAAGTGCTTTTGAAAAAATAATACTTCAATTTAAAAGCAAAGCCAAGTCTAAGTCTTCGACAGTATAATTACCAAAATATACCATAAAGGCACAGGATTTCACAAAACCCATTATTATCTTAAACATGGTATAACAAAAATAAGTGATAATAGGGTGTGTTTGTGTTCCTTGTAGAGAGTTCACTGTGGAAGTAGCAGCGCTGAAAGACCAATTTTTTTCACTTTTGTATGGGAAAACTCGTGACGCTGGGGCGCTTGCCCATACAAAAGGGAAAAAAAATTTGGTCTTTCAGCGATGCTACTTTCACAGTGAACTCTCTACAAGGAACACATACACACCCTAAAGTATTATCACTTATTTTTGTTACACCCTGTATATAAAAATGGTGTTAGTCGCGCTAAAACTCGAAAACGGCTGAACGGATTGGGCTGGTTTTAGTCTTAAAATATTCGTAGAAGTCCAGGGAAGGTTTTAAAGTGACACAAAGTTCACCGGGACAGCTAATTAAGTTAAATAAAATTACATGGTATAGATAATAATATTAATCCTAAAAAATATTTTTTTGTTTCAGAGTTCCTAGCTGTAATGACAGGAGAATAAGAAAAATCCTAGATTATAGTATTTAATTTAAGAAAAACTCTCTTTTGTTTTGACTTAACTCTTTCTGACTATTTCAAAAAGGTCAAAAAGAGTTAAGTTTTGCGTCAAATGAAAAATACCTCTTTGGATAAATTATATTTTTGTATGTGTATATTTTGGTATGAGTGATAAACCAATTGTGATACTATGTGATATGACTGCATGCAGTTTTTATAATAAAATGAATAAAACCAAGCTTTTTTTTATTCAATGCCCAAACTATTTTATAAAACTATAAAATATGTGAAAGTGTGTTTCTCTGCTCCGTAAAGGCTACTGGCACCTGTGTGCAAAAAATGATTTTGGTGCCCCTTTAGGAGAATTTTTTGGATCCTTGGTTTTGGCGCCCCTAAAGGTGGCGATTGGGCGCCCCTAGAGGATGGCGCCCGTGTGCATTGCACACATGGCACATATAGTAGTGTTGTTTTTCTGTTACCTCTTCATGTTTAAACCGCTAAACCGATTAAGATGAAAGAAGAACTACCACGGCCCATACAAAATTAACCCAGGCCCGACAGAAAAGAAACATATTATCTCAATTTGTTTGTTATTAGGGTTCCGTAGCCAAAATGGCAAATAACGGAACCCTTATAGATTCGTCATGTCTGTCTGTCTGTCTGTCTGTCTGTCTGTCTGTCTGTCTGTCCGTATGTCACAGCCACTTTTCTCCGAAACTATAAGAGCTATACTATTGAAACTTGGTAAGTAGACGTAGTATGTGAACCGCATTAAGATTTTGATACAAAAATGGAAAAATTTTTTTTCATCTGGCCTATGCGTGTAGGGTATCTATGGATAGGTCTTCAAAAATCATATTGAGGTTTCTAATATCATTTTTTTCTAACCTGAATAGTTTGCGAGAGAGACTCTTCCAAAGTGGCAAAATGTGTCCCGTCCCCCCCCCCCCCCCCCCTCTAACTTCTGCAGTAGGGGCATGATAATTCTAAAAAAATATATGATGTACATTTAACATTACTATAAAAACTACCAACGAAAATTGGTTTGAACGAGATCTAGCCAGTAGTTTTTTATACGTCATAAATGATAAACCTTACTTTAACTTTCTTTATATCAAAAATGAAATATTAAAATAAATCAAAAACCTTATAATTTCATAGAAATAATTCTTATTGCTGCTGCGGAACCCTTCATGGGCGAGTCCAACTCGCACTTGGCCGGTTTTTTACATATTATTGAGTATAACGGAAATATATTAACAATATTTTAAATATTAGTGACTAAAATGTTTATATTTCTCAATGATTATTGCTTCCTAGGGAAATACCAAAACGATTGTATTTAAGATTAACAGCAATTGTTATCAATTAAAATGACACCAAATCGTTACAAAACAAAGACAAAAAATGTAGACAGTTATTAGGCTTTTAGCTTTATTAGAGCTAAAATATTTGTGCTAAAGGTAATATTGTTGGAGTTTATTTGTGCCTTTATATTTACTGTTTAATGCATTTTATTTATTGAGCGTTTTTCTACTTGCCGGCACCACCGCGCCGCCCCAAAAAAAAATATCGATAGTAGTAATTATATTCCTGTTCAGCTGGAATTAAAAAGAAACCCGATTAAAACGATTTCAATGAACCCTAACACGACTCGATTATTAAAAGTAGGTACCTAGCTACTTGAAGTTTAAAAGCTCCATCAGGTCACCTGGATAATATTATTTAGTGTATCATAAATTATAATTGTTATTATTGTATCATTACCGAATTACATGCAGTTACGAGTTTTATATTTAAATAGTTATTAAAACACTGATAAAGCATGGTACCTGAACAAAATTAGAAGTTAATTTTTTTGGTGGTAGCCGTCGATTTCGAATTTAACACATAATATTATACAATAGGTATATTAATTGAGTTATCTTTAAAATAACAAAAATTCTGAGATATGTCTCTCTCATGTCGGGTCTGGGTCACAAATGGTAGTTTTTTTTTTTTTTTTTTATTTAGATTCTTTAAGACCCACGATACAAGAGAATAGTTTTATTGCATGAAAATGATAAAAAAATATATAATATTGCACCGGAGTAGCGGCCAAGTTCAACTTGTTTATAATTTGCCACGTTAGTCTATAAGCTACCCTTCGTCAGAATGCCTCTTAAAATTAAGAAAAAACAACCTCGCAACACCCTCATGATGATGAAATTGATAATATTACGCTCTAATTGAAACAAACAATTTGTGAGCAATAATATATTTTATGATTATTGCCTGAGGCGGAGTGCACACTATCATAAGAACGACAAATAATATTTGAGTGTTGACAATGATTGGACATAAGTATCGATAATAAGACTAATTCCATATTATGAGCGCGAACAAGCAAACGGGTTTGATATTGGGGACGGAAATGGAATAACTTAATGAAATTTTAAGTTATGCAGTAAAATAATGCCAGACACTGGAATATTATATGTATTATAATATCTAAAAGCTTTGCCTAGCAACTAATAAAAATAATGTTTATCTATGTATTATATTATAAAATAAAAATTAAAACAGTGTAAGAATAACATTATAATATTATTAATTTGTAGTAAGTACTTTAAGATTCCTGTTATATTTTGCTGACATAAAATTCATAAAAATCAGGAGAAAATATTAATAATATTAAAAATATTATATATATTGGTGATTGTAATTGGACAAAAGTATTAATGCCCAAAACACTAAGCATCAAGTACCAGTACCAGTCAGTTACCAGTCTTCAGACACAAAATATGTTGGTATATTTTATTATAACACAATTTAAACTGAGATAACACAAGTGTACACTTGTCTTAACATCATTATGAATTGTGGGAATTTGCGTTACATTCTGATTACGCGTTTCAGAACTTTTATTGTATGAATTTCGTTCCAGCACTCACTCATTTACTACATTTATATAATTTCCGCGCAGCTAATGCGTAAGGCGTGACTTTTTATCAGGTGATAATATTATAGTATATCTAGGCTTCAATTATTCTATTATGATGTGACGAACTTTCATTAGTAACAGTTTCCTGGTAGTTAAGTTTTACTGAAGTAAGTTAGGTCGGATTTGTTTGACAACATCTGTGGCTCAATGGTTGAGTGTGTGGCAGCTCAAAGCCGGGGGTTGACGGTTCGAATCCCTGACGGAACAAAAAGTTGTCAATGTTCCTGGGTCATTGACCGTGTAACCACGGTCAAATTTTCATCAATCTGATCCATCAACTTGGTTCACGGAATATTGACGTTTATAAAAATTTCATATTAAAAAAAAGATCAATCCATCAATCCGTGGCGTACACGGTCAAATTTTCGTCAATCCGTACCAGATTGATGAAAATTTGACTGTGTAAACGGTGACCACGGATTAAAAAAAAATACGGTTGGAGCATTACACTATAAAGAGGTGAAGCATGCAAGGTACGACAATTTCGTCACAATTTCGTTTATTGTACACGTGACCGACACTCACACACGCAACTAGGTACTACAACCCGCTGCCATTGTACATAGAGTGACGGCGCCAATGACACGCACACATCCTACATGGGCGGATTTTACTATGCTTCACTCAAGATTAGACAAGGTTACATCCGTATTTTTTTTAAATCCGTGCCGGTGACACGGATGTGTTCTTGTGCTTAATATATTAAAATAATAGCCGGTGTGCTTAATATATTAAAGTTTCTAAATATATGTATAGTATAAAGGTATTATATATTATATTTCCGTTGTCTGGTACCCGTAACTCTAAGGTACTCAGCACAAGGCCCGACTTGCTTGGTCCATAAAAAGATGGAGCATGATATAGATATAATTTCATGTATGAAAGCATATTGAAAGAATTATACAATACTAAGTGCTAAATCTATGACCAGACCACGTGGTAGTAGGCTCTTGATCCTCTCTAATTAATTCCTATTATAGGTATCAGGTATCAGGCTGCAGGTGCAAAACCACAAAGACATCGTTGCGGTCATTTTTGTAATGAGCAGTGAATTAAGTAAAAGTGCGGAAATGCTTCATATTTTCTCTTGTTACTGAGATAAGTGAGAACTTATCTTACGGATGTGTGGCGGAGATGTCTAATGGACAATTATTTCGTATTTTCCTGAAGATTACATTGCTACTGTGAGAACATGACTTGTGGTTACAAATAAAGATTTTCAAAGAGGTGGTAAGCTCGGCCAGGCCGAGCCCATACATAATATTATTTCACCTGTTGAAAATTTCAATTAGACCATTGAAATGTTACAATTTTAGGACCGAATATTGCATTTATTAGAGGACGCAATTTTATCTTTGGAATATGTTGGGAGGGTCAATAGAAGCTTAACCTCAAGTTTGTGGGGTCGCCACTCTTGTCCCCCGGCCGCCATTTTGAAAAAGGGGTGACAACACTATTTTCGTGATATCTCGGAAACTATAAGTCTTACAAAAAATTTTAAGAACATAATTTGTTGCAAATTATTTTGCCTACAAATAATATGTTCATATAACTTTTTACCCTAAATTAAAAATTTGAAATGTTATAAGCAAAAAAGTGATTTTTTTTAAAAGGTTTGTTAAAACTTTGCTTAATACATATTTTTACAATAAAATTACCTTAGACTAACCTTGTAGATGATCTTTTGAGAAAAACATCCCCCAATCCTCCCCGATCTCATGAAATTAATTTTTTGCAGATACAAAGGAAACTGTGAAAGCATGTGTGGCTGCAGAAAAGCAGACCTAAAATGCTCTACAGCATGCCTACTATTCTGTAAAGCATTTCAGGCCTACTTTTCTGCAGCCACAGTCACAGTCATAGTATGCCTACTACACTACATAAATATATGCAAACTATATTATAGGATGCACACGCCTACTATACTACAAAGCATTTCAGGCCTGCTTTTCTGCAGCCACACACGGTGCCACAGTTTCCTTTGTATCTGCAGAAAATTATTTCATTATTCAGATCGGGGTATCTTTTTCTCAAAAGATCATCTACAAGGTTGGTCTAAGGTAATTTTTTGTAAAATGTATTAAACAAAGTTAAAGAGTGATAATAAACCTTTTCAAAAAATTTCTCACTTTTTTGCTCATAACTTTTTAAATTTTTAATTTAGGGTAAAAAGTTATAAAAACATATTTGTAGGCAAAATAATTTGCAACAAATTAGGTTCTTACAAATTTTTTGTAAGACGTATAGTTTCCGAGATATCACGAAAATAGTGTTGTCACCCCTCTTTTCGAGATGGCGGCCGGAGGACAAGAGTGGCGACCCCACAAACTTGAGGTTAAGCTTCTATTAACCCCCCCCAACATATTCCAAAAATAAAATTGCGTCCTCTAATAAATGCAAAGCAAATGTAACATTTCAATGGACTAAATAGCGCGATGCAGAATTGTGACCCTATTGGTCACACTAGTCACTAACAATTAAAGCTAGCCAATCAAAGGACTAGATATAACTCCGGTCAAAAACCCATACAAACCGGGTATGTGATATGTTATAAAACATGATACAGACAGTACACAATAGATCAAATCATTGGCTAGTGTGACAAACGATAAATGAAATAGTACAATTATAAACAAAGTATAAACAATTAAAATAACAAATATGTTGGCAAGCGTACGAAATGCCAAATAGAAATAGATGGACTGAAATAGTTTAGCTTCAAAGTGTCCAAACGCAGATGGTGGAATTCTAGGCGCCAGTGTGCCAAATCACTCGTCAAATAAATACCAATACGACGACATTGGACTTGCATTTTGAGAATGAAAAGGCCAAAATATTTTTCGCTCGACGAAAACATAAACGTGTATCGTTACATCGTAGCTATCAAACGAGTGGGCCGCCTGATCAAGCTGTTTTTACTTAGAAGCTAACGAGAATATTTTAGCAATAATTCATCATCATCAATGCGCTCAGGTCTTCGGGAAGAAGGGAACAATCAACGCACATTCCTGAATCGCGCTATCGATAATAATTGAAGTTTCTGAGATCGGCAAGAAATTACAAGAGTGAGCTTCGGCTTTACCAAGGATACAACCTCGTTCGGTCAAGGCCTCTCCCTCGTGGCTCCCAATCATATTATTAATTGTTATACGTGTCTGCGGTTATAACATCAGTTCTAGGGGTTTTTAAGGAGAGGCATTTAGTTTTTATACGCGTCTGCGGTTGTAACATCAGTTCAAGGAGTTTTCAAGAAGGACAGGCATTTATAATACTAATTTAGATTAATCATCAAGTCAAAATACCCACTGCTTAATCCTTAGAAGAATGCCGTGCGTCGTAACCATCCTAGCCCATTAAGATTTTTTAGTATGTGATATTAATCCGGTGGTTTTTTGATTGCACAACCGTATACGGTCACGAAATGCAGTCGGATTTTCTAATGGTCAGATATTTTAATGAAGGAAGTCTGACAAATTATTTCAAATTGACTATTCGAGATTAGTAATTACCATTTGCTTAATTAACGACGTGATAAGCCACTTTTTGTCGCCATTTTTCTCGCCTATGTTTGTTTGTTAGGTGTGGTTAATTCCTCTCAATCAATTCACAAAATGAATTGTTAAGACTGTCAAACTCACGAATGTCAAATTAGTACGATTTTAGACATCTGAATTGCAAACAGTGTGTCAATTTTGTGATTTTTAAAAATTTTATCACAATATTATGATTTCTAATAATATGATACTTACTCCAAAGCGACTATTTTTGCCCCGCTGTACACAGCTGTGGATGTCGCGTGGTTTCTAACTACCGCACTCAGAGACGATTATTAATGACTTAACTGCAATTAAATGAGGATTTTAACATAAGCCCAATACATTATCTGTCAAATTCTACATTAAATTGAAGTTTAATCATCATTAGATATCTCTGATTGTAGCAGTAAAGTTATTCGATAGGAGTTTATATTTTCACCAGCCTCTAATTAGCTAACTTATAAAGGTAACTAATATACTTAATATTATTGCTGTTGCAGAGACAGACTCCTGCCATCACATAATTTGATTTATAGGCAGACGGTGGACCTATCTTATTTAGTCAGATAATGTCTATTCAATAATATTATTAAAATTGTTATCATTCTTAGGTGATATCTCCATAGTAATGAAAGGTCGGCTGGAATTAACATAACTCAACCAAACTACATAGACCACCCCATGAATTTCTCTGTCGGCACCAACTACCAACACAATGAAAACATCCACTGCTGCATATTTTTGTCCTTACTTCCTTACTAATATTAAAAATGCAAAAGTGTGTCTGTATGTCTGCTACCTCTTCACGCTCAATTCTCAAACCGCTGAACCGATTAAGCTGAAATTGCTGTGGAAATACTTTGAGTCCCAGGAAAGGACATAGGATGCTTTAAGGCGACGCCTTGATAATTTGGCTGTAGCGATGCCGATTTTTCTCAGCAATGACTAAAGCTAAGAAATTAAAGTTCATTGTCAGTATTCATCATGTCTTTGTCTTTGAATTGCCCATAGCATAACACGATTGGACAACTTTTATAACACAGAATTATCAATCGAAAAGACCTCTGTAAAAAAAGGGATTCCTATTTTTCCAACAGAGGAGAGTGATTTAAGGTTCCAAAATTTGTACATAAATTGGTTGAAGCATACACTTTAATATGTGCATAGCTTATATGAAATGTATTTATGGTTTTTAAATTACGCGACAAAAACCATTTTGTCGCTTACGCCCTTTCCATTTTTTGCTTTTCCATTGCTTGTTTTCTATGAGAGGCCGGCCCGGCCGCTCATAGAAAACAAGCAATCTAAAACATATCCAACACGGTTTCTTACTTTAACGCGGCGTCACCTTAAATATATTATTAACTAGGTGTTGCCCGCAACTTCGTTCGCGTGAATTTATGTTTTTATAATCGAGATTTAGAAAATTGAGCACCCATCTACGACTATTTTATTTCGATCTATATTACACACAACATTTTTAATTTACATGAAAGATCTAAGAAACTTGAATCACTTCCACTTTCGCAACCATAGCATCAAATTCAAATTATAGCCCTAAAATTAAGTAAAATAATGATTTCACAAAGAAATCGCACAGTGACGGCGAAATAATTATGGTAATATTTGACTTTTTGGTAGCATATTCTTAGTACACTTCACATAAAACCAAAATCACCATATATTTCCATATAAATTTCGAGGAGTTCCCTCGATTACTCATGGATCCCATCATCAGGTCACCACTTTTGTGAACATGGTACGAAATTGGATTGAAACCTAATACAACAAAATAAAAATTTCGAAAATCAGTTCACAAACGGCGGCGTAATCGTTGAACATACAAAAAAAAAAAAAAATATATATATATATATATATATATATATATATATATATATATATGTATATCCCGAGAGAATCATTATAAATTCACCGTTTTTGTAAACATGCTATTGGATTCGGGCTTACAATCTATACAACAAAAAACCGGCCAAGTGCGTATCGGGCCACGCGCAATATAGGATTCCGTAGTACCGGTAGTACTTGATAATTTTTGTATGATCAATGAATGTACATTTATAACGTGTCTTACACTACTAACAACATGATCTGAGTTACGTTCAAAGGAATTTGAACGAAAAGTTCCTAATTCATACCTACTTCGCCGAATTTTTTTTTTTTTAGTTGATCGACTATAACTCAAGAACTTATGAAGTTCTTTTAGCCGTGATAGTTTTCCTTTTAAATTCAGTATATTTCCTACCCTCGCGAATTTTTTCACATTTCCAGAAGCAACCGTTTAGCTGGTAGAAGGGTAGCTGGTACACCGGACTCTAACGATTTTTTCCACTTTAAAACTTCATATTTCATAAACGGATCTTCATCATAAATGGTCTTTGAATACTCATAATATTTAAAAAAAACCGATACAACTACACCCCACACAGTGGGGTGGACGCGGAAAAAATAAATCACCCCTGCTAGATGTGTATGGGAGGTTGATGTGAATTTTTGAATTTGGTTAAAAAAGTATCTAAGATGTTAACCAGGGATGTAAGGTATCACCATGCACATTGAAATCGGTCCAGCGGATTCAGAGATGTACAAACATACAAACAGACAGAGAAACAAAAATTTCAAAAACAGTTAAAATGTGTTCTATTACACTTCTAACACGCCCCTGACTCGTTTTTTCGAGTTTATTTTCAATGTACAAAAATTTTACCTCTACGATTTTATTATATTAAGATAGATTTTAGTGCAACGGAGTTGCGGGCATCGTCTAGTAGCGATACTATGACTACTGCTACTCCGCTACTGCTACGCGTATAACAATATAATAAGTTTACACAACGGTCGTCACGTTGTTGAACCGGTGAGGTCAGCTCACGTCCGCCTGACCGCTACTGATCAAGATTATGTTGTTACTTTTCTTTATGTAATCGGTTAATTAGAGCCCCTTGGTTTATAATAAACAAAAGAAATAAGCATCGGTCATTTTTGTAATAGTAGACTCGTTTTTGATTAAGAGGTATGGACGGTAGACGGTAGACGGTAGATGTTCAGAAAACAGCATGAAAATCCGACAATTCTTTACACAAAACGGTATAGCAGTTATCGTATTAGCTACATCGAAATTAAAAAGTTGCATTAAAATCGGAAATATCATTTATCAAAATCGGCAATAACAGATTTTAAAATGTATGGTAATGTATTTTCGTTAATTCTAAATATTTTTCATTTAAAGGATGTTGAACATCCTTTAAAAGAAAAATTTTGCACCTTTAAAAATAATGTAGACCATTAAGGGCGTGTAGTTTTTAATAATAGATAACTTTAACACCATGTTTAATGTATGTGTAACAAGTAACAACATACATTTTCACGCACAAGTTGTAAAATAAAACAATTGTCGCAGCGCAATTGTTAAAATATTCATAGCAAAATATTAAGCGACAAGTGTTGTTTTTGTAGTATTTTTATCGCGAAAATAATATGCATATTATGACAACATTGGTACCTACACTCGCGTTATAAAGTTCAATTGATTAAAAATATTATAACCTGAGAGCTCTTTAATTCGACAAATTATATGTTAAATCATTTTACACGTGTGACGTGTCCATAATGATAAGTAGTCAATTAACTAAAATGTTACTTATCTTGAGGAAATTGTTATTAAATTGACGTTAAATTTTCATCGAGTTTTGATTTATAATTTCAAAGCTGATAGTGAATATTGTAAACATAATAATATGCGCAGTTGGTCAAATTTTAATGTTAATTTGGTAAGTCATCTACATGATTCTACAACCATAATGGATAATAAACAAGTATGACGGTTACTACCACCATTACGAAGCTATCTTAATCCTGCACATTCGACGTCGACCATAGGCAATCATAGACAAAGTGACGCGATTGTATTCGATTGTATTGGTTTATCGGAGGCTTATGTAGATAGGTCACATCGGGGCACCCATAAGGATTTCCCCTTTTTTTTTGCGTCGGGGGACTGCGCTTACGCATAAAGTACCCCTACATATTAAATTAATTTATTATTTTGTTGACATTTGGTAACTCGTTTCTTCCGGGGCCTGGGGAGGACCACCAAGGTATGTGGGACTCCCCGGGGCTGACGTAAGATCCGCACCCGGGACTACCCACTAAAACCCCGACGGTGTTCTTGCTCCCGAAGGTGCCCGTTAAATACACAACCGCAGCTCCTCCACATAAGGGATTCCCCTGCGCATCAAAAAAAAGAGTTCACATAAAGTACTACGGCTTAAGTCACTTCTCGGTTTAATTTCTCTCGCCTTCGTGTTTAAAAGGAAAACAGAACAAGAATGCCCAAGTCCGCGCAAATCAAACTACAAATATAAAATTTAACCACTTGTCTCCACAACAGTACAATTGGATTAAGTCAATGTCTATTGTGGTGTACAAGGTGATTTTGCGAAACAGTGGTATCGAGACAGAAGCGGTCGTTCCCAGCCATAATGGGCGTTTGTCATGCTTTTTACGAGAGGACCGGTGGCGCAAGCGTTTCGCAGACCGGCGCGGTTGACGGGCTATCGATGTTAGGAGGTCTCACTTTTTTATTAATATGTAATTATCGGTACAGTTACGGACAGAAGTGGTCCACAAGATGACCTAGAGCAGAAGTCATGTGACTTAGACCAGCGTGTACTTAGGTAATACCGTTACAAGTTACAACCAAAATATAATTAATGTACCTATTGGTCCACAAACTTACAATGTACAGCAAAATTGATTCATAAATCTGCTGAATTGAGAACATGATTTCTGGACAAAAGATCGGTGCTTAGGGTTACCAACGTAAAATTTTATAGATCCACTCGTACAAAAAAAAAAACAAATTTAAAAATCGTAAACAGTTAATCCTATTTTTGGGAAAATCTGCGAAAACGGCAGCGTATATCCTAGTCTCGATATTGTTTGTTTATATATTTTTCTGAAAACTCAGAATAACATACACAAGTGGACTATTCTGTAGTTAATTTTATCCCACCAAAAACATACCTATTAAAATAGGGCCTAGTTCCTAAAGGCTAATTGTTGGTCTAAAAAAAGAGTTGAAATCCAATGCTATGCCCAGTTCAGATGCACTTCATCGATCATAATCATCTTCATCAACAGCCTGATCCATAATAGCAAGAGTCGTATAATGCTTCTAATTTGAACTTGGCAGGTTTTTATGCTATACGTTACACTTGATTAATTATATAATTAGATAATATAGAATTTAATTACCCTGCCAAGGTAATCAAAACCGAATAATTATCAAAACCGAACATAGCAAATCCAACCTTATCTCCAAAGTGTTAACGCACACATTACATCTGAGAATTTTAAATACTCACTTACGCGCGCGTTCGGCAACGGAAATTACGCCGCGAAATTTTGGCATTTCGCGTAATTTATAGTGTGTCACATCAGACGTAAGCGGCTGAACGTAATTTCGGGCACGTAAATTACGCCGGCATAATTCAGCCTAGTGTGTTTAGACCCTTAGTGTCGGAGTCTGTGAATTGACCTGGGAATCATTTTGCTGACCGAGTCTTTCCTGTGTATGCTTTTTGCAGAGCTCGCCGACATCCACGCGGGCGGAGCCGCGGCCGACCGCTACTAATAAAATAAGAAAAAACCAAAATCCGCCTGCATGGATAAATCCAATAATAATTAAAAATTAACTGACATTACTGAAACAAGATGAAAATTCAATGACAAAGTATTAAAAAAACAATGATTTGGTGCTTAAAACTAGAAACATAACTATACAATAGGTATACATTGAAACAGTATATGTACTTATTATAACGTATCAATGTAGACATACACTTTTCTAAGTGTACCTACTATATATATGGTTATATCAGCACGGTAGTTTTTCAATTTTTTATTAGATTGATTGTCGAAATGGTTAGATGACTACAACTAAAAAGTCGCAAATAAAATAAATTAATTAAAAATCAAAAAACCCGACTGCAAAAGGTGTTAACTAAAAAGATCGAAACAAGACCTAATTCTGCCGGAGGCATCGAATCCATGTTTTAATTGATACGACTCTTGCTTACGAGTTTCATGCCAGGATATCTATAAAATAGAAAGTTACATAGAAAAATGTAGAAGAAGAAAGTGGACAATAAAATGCAGTCGGAGGCATAATATTTTATGATTTACGAATTAATGTTAAACTTGGTGCGACATGCCCCCAACTGCATTTTATTATCCACTTTCTTCTTCTACATTTTTCTATGTAACCTTCTATTTATCCTGGCATGAAACTCGTAAGCAAGAGTCGTATCAATTAAAACATGTATTCGATGCCTCCGGCAGAATTAGGTCTTGTTTCGTTCTTTTTAGTTAACACCTTTTGCAGTCGGGTTTTTTATTTTTTTAGACAAGACAATTAGCCTTTAGGAACTAGGCCCTATTTTAATAGATATGTTTTTGGTGGGATTTCAATACTTTTTTTTTCAAGAAATCATACCTATTTTTTCTTTTTGTGCCACGCCCGATATAAACAATACTTTCAATATTTATTAGATGCCTCATTGTATCACTGGTACCTACATAATAAATTTTATCTAAAGTTCGTAGATAGCCGACTCACGCTTGACCGATTTCTTAAATTTCTTAATTTTTCGTTAATCTACATATAACACACGACCTGTGTGCTAAATTTCATAACGCCAGGAAACATTTTGGAAATAGCCTCTAAAGTTCGTAGATGGGCCGACACACGCTTGACCAATTTCTAAAATTTCCTAATTTGTTGTTAATCTACATATAACACTCGACCTGTGTGCCGAATTTCATAACGCTAGGACATTTGGAAGTAGCCTCTAAACTTCGTAGATGGGCCGACTCACGCTTGACCGATTTCTAAAATTTCTTAATTTTTTGTTAAATCTGCATGTAACACGACCTGTGTGCCAAATTTCATAACGATAGGACAATTGGAAGTGACCTCTGAAGTTCGTAGATGAACCGACTCACGCTGGACCATTTTCTACAATTTCTTAATTTTTCGTTTATCTACACAGTACACATAACACACGACCTGTGTGCCAAATTTCATAAAGCTAGGACAATTGGAAGTGGCCTAGATGTTTTGATTACCGGTCAGTGAGTGAGTGAGTGCCAAAATTAGCTATTTTTACAGGGACATATTTCAGGATCTACCGAACCTATATCTATGAAATTGGGTATACTGCTTAAGTACTAGTATATAAATACGAAAGTATAAATTTATCCTTGCACTTGCAATAGGCACTGAGCTACAGGGGGATCGAAAGTGCGTCGAAACGGTTCGTGTAAATAGTGCACGGCGTGCGCGCGGCCTGCTGGAACTAGGCCTGCGCACTTCCGTGCGCTTTGATTACAAAATTTATTTGAAAATCGCGCCAAGCAATCCCAAAGGGCTTTTTATTTGACTAAGGTTTTTCCTGGACATAATATCTCTAATAGGTATACTTTATTGTTATGAAATAACAGTGTTCTTCTGCCACATAAAGGTTTTGTAGATAAAAAATTGTGTTGCGAGCCCAGACCCCATCGTGTCGCAAGTTCTGATCGTGACTTACCAGATTTTGTATCGAGTACCCGGAAGCGACTAACCCACTTATTTTATGAATTTAATAGCTGATATTTATTGTTAAAAAATTGATTTCATTCAAGATATAAAATTTTTCGTTATAAAAAAATTAAAGGAAACGGTCATAAAATTCGTTTGAACATTGGGGGCCGATTCTGATACTTCGAATATAGAGTAGCTAAGACCACAGGTTATCTTACTCAAGTGCTAGCACATGCTGTGATATCCAGTGATACATCGAATGTCGAAATGAAATTCGAGGTATATGAATCGAGCTTCAGGACGTAAGAACTAAATAGCATCTTACTTTTAGATAAACTCTCACAAAAAATAATGAATAAGAAGTATATTTTGTAATAAACTTCTTATAACAATTTTATTCATTATAACAAGCTTTATGCATTTCTTTACAATAATTGTTTAAGTAAAACTTGGTACTAAAAATATATATTTATGGGTAAGGCCGCCAGAATTGTCAAATACATCACAAAAGTAACACAAAAGATTTTGTGCTAGCGCTACTTACACAAAATGTAACCCAAAAGTGATACATTTTTTGGATAAAGGTGGTTTCATAATGGTGAAATAAATTAAACCTACAATTTAATGTTTTTATTTCTGTAAGACGATTTAATACAGGATAAAATGTGTGTCTTGGTTGGTTGATACACGTGTACAACATGTAAGTAACTCACAACTTGAAAACTATTACTAGGGCTCATCATTACGAATTTAAACTTATTGTATGGAAGTAACAGTGAAATAGCGAAAAAACAAATCAGCTGTTACATACTTTTCAAGTGAAGTCAGTTGAAATGAAATACCTATTTTTTACATTTTAAGTGTTGCTTCCATACAAAAGTTATTTGTGATGATGAGCTCGAGTAGTAGTTTTCAAGACATGCGTTAATTTAGTTACACGTTGTATGACTGTCCAAATACCACTATGTATTCGGCTTTATAGATCTATTGTGTTAAGTAACACATACTTTTGCATTACAATAACACTAATGTAACATAAGCGTAACACAGACTTAGAATTTACAACAATTTTAGTTTATATTTCGATTACTAATTGCAACTAGGCATTAATGGGCGATTTATAATATAGATTTGACCTCATCGCCAACAAATATCATACAATAACATTAAAATATCTGTTTATTAGTTCAGAATTCACATTTACTTTTACTTTTTTCCACATAAACAAAAACGTAACAACCAGTTTACTCCTGAAACAATATACCTAGCGTTTTTGTTGATGACAGTGCTGCCGTATTAACACTGCATTTGCACTTTGACTCTTTAAATAGTAGCTTTGGGGTAAGAATTCGTCACACAAATAATACGTAACACAAAATAAAAAGCCATAATTTATTTTAAACTATCGATAAAACAAGTCAGTTGAAGGGTTTTTGCAACAATATTAATATTAGAGCAAGGGACTATCATTTAATTCTTGACGGTATACTTATTATTCAGATATTTTCTACACTTTAATGGATATTCCAACATTTCCAACCATAAGATACTGCAGAAAAAACGACAAAAACGTCACACAAAGAAATTGACTATTTTGGCGGCCTTACCCTTATATTCTGTGGTAAAACAAAGTACACAACCAATTTATTGTCATATAATAGAATCAAACGTATTAGAATAAGTAATTGATGTAATTTGTAATAGCATGTACGCCACATTTTAAATTGGCAGTAGATAAAGGTTGCAGAGAAGCCATTAAATTATCTTTTATCATAGTGCCAGAAGTTTTAAATGTTATAATATGTCAAGTTTGTTACTGAATTTATTAGTTGAAATAAAAATTATAGATCTCAATATTTGATATAGCCTATCTACTTTAATCTAGCCTTGATGTCACATTTTATCCGACTACCAAGAAGGAGTGTTCTTTAAATTCTGTCTCTATCACTCATGTGGCATTTGTCTTAAATTAGCTTTGTTATTTGTAGCATTAAATAAACCTTTATAACAGTTGAAATTTATGATTATACATTAAAGGCATATTTTGTTACTTTTTTTATGCGCATTGCGCAGGGGAAACCCATCATAATAATATAATAATATCTATGGACGCTTTACACCACGTCAGTCTGGCCCCGTGGTAAGTACCTGAAGGACTTGTGTTACAGGTACCAGACAACGGAAATATATTTAATACTTTTATACTATACATATATTTAAGATTTTTATTATAATATGAAACACATATTTAATACACATCCATGACCCAGGAACTTTATAAACTTTTTGTTCCGTCGGCGGGACTCGAACCCGCGACCTCCGGCTTGAGCTACCAACGCGCTCACCACTGCGCCACGGAGGTCGTCAAAATCATGGATAGATAGATGGATAAATAGATCATTTATTTGCCTAGAATGCAGGTACAATAATAAGATGTTACAATATTTTTCAGAGCCTGTTACTTTTACCTTTCTTTTGCCGTAAGGCAGAATGTATGTTAGAATATACATTCTGCCTTACGGCATGCAAAATTTTATTATTGTCAATGGGTGCCCCGGGTTGGGGATATGCCTTAGTTAAAAGCTGAAGCACCCCGGGGGTATGTGGGACTCTTACCCACTAAAACCACCTGCGGTTTGCCTTTAGCCGTATACGGAGGGATGTCCTGGATCTGTCTAACACAGGACCCTACTTAGTACTTATTACTGTATGGCTGGTCTCTGTTATTACTGAACTCTAGTGATAGTGTTCAAACTTTAAATAAAAAACTACGTAGTTTGGTCGCGTTATGTCAAACGCAGCCGACAGATTCACCATTAACATTGAATCCGGCCAAATGACGTTGGTCTGTCAATTGCCTAGGAATCAATTTCCTCGATAGTTATGATAGAGACTCAAGATTTTCCTATGATTGAATTCCCATTTCAAGGAGATTATTGTTAACAGTAAATGTCGTGTCGTATACATCGTATCGTGCCATGTAAACGGACTGTTTATCGTGCCACGCGCTTTTACGCTGGTATTATATTTGCCAGAGAATTTTGTTTCTCATTTATTTTAGTTATGGCGATTTAAATTTAGAACGTTTATAAGTAACATTGATTTATCAATGACCTTTGGATTAGCGTTGTTCGAAATATATTCGATTCAAATATTGCTATTTATTTTGGAACAGAAATTAAATGTTTTAAGACGAGGTGCTGGTGCTGCAGGTTTGGTGCATTATGAATAATTAAAACTTGAGAACAGCTAAACGGATTTCGCTAATTTATAATATCTTATAATAATCATAATATCTATGGACGCTTCACACCACATCAGTCTGACCCCGTGCTAAGTACCTGAAGGACTTGTGTTACGGGTACCAGACAACGGAAATATTATATTATTTAATAATTTTATACTATACATAATAATATATTTGAGATTTTTATTATTTATATGATACGCATATTTAATACCCATCCATGACCCAGGAACTTGTGGCGGTACCCACAATTCGCCTAACATTCCTGCATCGCGCTATCGAAGTTTTCTAAGCGCGGCGGTATATATACGACAACTGAAATGTATCACGTGGGCTTCGGCCTGATCGAGCATACCACCTCGCTCGGTCGGAAGATCTTCCTTTGGCCTCCACGCATTATTCCCACATTGGTGACCCTCGACAGAACACGCCTCCTTCATCATCATCACTCCCCGCCCCTCCGCACCGCGCCAGCCAGCATCGCTTCATCGGGTACCTCGTCCACTAGCCGCAATGTACCGCGGCCTGGGCGACTCCGTATCGGCATCATCGGGCTTTCTCACTACACCGACCGGTCAGCAAGCAGAGCACATCTCTCCTGGTCAGCGCGTAGCATCGGCCCCGCACGGCAGCTATCCGACTCACTGGATCCCGTGCAGCAGCTTACAGTTCCGACTCACTGGGACTCACTGCAACAGTTCCGACTCACTGGAACTCACTGGCACTGGCGACTCAAGCGACAAGACTTCAAGATTCGACCTCCGGTCTTCGGGGGGGAGTGATGTGGCGGTACCCACAATTCGCCTAACATTCCTGCATCGCGCTATCGAAGTTTTCTAAGCGCGGCGGTATATATACGACAGCTGAAATGTATCACGTGGGCTTCGGCCTGATCGAGCATACCACCTCGCTCGGTCGGAAGATCTTCCTTTGGCCTCCACGCATTATTCCCACAAACTTTAAAAACTCTTTGTTCCGTTGAACCCGCGACCCCCGGCTTGAGTTACCAACAGCCCACCAACTGAGCCACAGAGGTCATCAATTTCGCTAATATTTTGAGTCTTGAAATATTCGTCGAAGTCCAGGAATAGTGGGAGCAGTTATGAAGTTGACCTTTAAAAATTGTGTTAAGCTATGAGCTTCGTCACATATGTTCCTTAGGTGATTCTAAGCATTTTCAGTCCGGGGGGCAAAACGAAACATGCGGATAGCGGGGGAGGGGGGGTTCAAAGATGGCCGCCACCCGGTCTCTTTAAAAAAATCTATCCTCGTCCTGGTGGCTACTAAGGCAAGATTGGTATCATTTTCGTATAAACCAAAGACGTAGAATCTGTTTCTGATATTAATTATACTAAGTTTCATAGTAATTTTACAAGAAAAACGTAAAAATGTGAAAATCTCACTTGGAGATTTTTGCTTTGAGAGCTCATTACTTTTATATAGTGCTTAAAAATATCATACAAAAAATACTATAATATAGCGCATTTTATGAAAATTCTAAATATATACATTTTTAAATATCACCTTCTACAAAAAGATGCTAAAAAAAATTAAAAACCGCAGCGCGGGAACCTACTCTCGCGCTAGGCGGGTGTAGCTGCTCGCGTTGCGGTTGTTTTTTATTTTGCAAAACATTAGACCTGGGGCCAGTGACAGATTTTCATGACCAAGTCCCTCCCAACCGAAACTTCGTAAAATGAATAAGGGACTTATACTATAAATACTAGCGACCGTCAGCTGCGACTCCGTTGGTGGGTTGGGCAGTGGCAGCCTCCCAAAGATGAAGAAATTTTTTTTTTTCAGTCATTTCCTCTCATTTGAAAATTCATCAGAGTAAAGTTTACGTAGTATTTTGAAAGAAAAACATAGTCAGCTGATCATAACACGGTGGATTATACGTCAGCTGGCTCCTTAAACATGAAAAAAAAATTTTTTTTTCAATGATTTCCTCTCAGCTAAACATTTACCTGGTGATCGTTTATATGCTACTATGAATGAAAATTAAAGTCAGCTTGCTGTATCTCAGTGGAAAGTTTGTCAGCTGGTTCCTTGAAAGTTGTAACGCAAAGCATCTATGACCTACTGAAACTTATCAGCTGACGACTTTTCCCTTGACTTTACAGCTAGCTGATTTTTTTATTGTTTACTATCAGTATTTTAAAAATTCTCGAATAAATATTAATCCGGGAGGAAATAACATTTCTTATGTTATTTGGCGGTATGTTTAATTTGAGAGTTTTGATAACAAATACAGTGTGTAACAAAAATAAGTGATAATACTTTAGGGTGTGTACGTGTTCCTTGTAGTAGTTAACTGTGAAAGTAGCAGCTCTGAAAGAATTTTTTTTTCACTTTTGCATGGGCAAGGGCCCGAGCGTTACGAGTTTCCCGGTACAAAAGTGAAAAAAAATTTGGTCTTTCAGCGCTGCTACTTTCACAGTGAACTCCCTACAAGGTACACGTACACACCCTAAAGTATTATCACTTATTTTTGTTACACCCTGTATAAAGTTTAATATTGGAGAAAATGTTGGTATGAGTAAATTAATTAAGTATTGAATAATTTATTGTAATTAAGTATATTCAACTCTTTTTGGCTTGTGTCGCCAAAAAGAGATTGAAAATAATTAATTTTTATTACTTCTTTAATAAATTTATTGAAATAAAAGTTTATTAATTGAAAAAATTATTACAATAAATTATTCAATACTTAATTAATTTACTCATACCAGCATTTTCTCCAATATTAAACTTTATATTTGTTATTAAGACTCTCAAATTAAACATACCGCCAAATAACATAAGAAATGTTATTTCCTCCCGGATGAAAATTAATCAGAGTATTGTTAAAATAGTCTAGTAAATAAAAAAAATTATTATTATTTTTAACAAAAAATTAAAACCGACTTCCAAGGTAAAAACAATAATAACATTAATATGAACTAAAAAGTATTAAATAATATTTACTATCTAATGGTGCCTTTTTCCGAATTCGGCTAAAACTCAACTATTTCTGTATTCAATTTCATTATTTTGAAGTCGGTACCAGATAGCTGAATCTTCAGTCCTCTGACAGAATATTTGAAACTTTTGGAACTGGCACCGACTTCAAAATTATGAAGATTGAATACAGAAATAGTTGAGTTTTAGCCGAATTCGGAAAAAGGCACCATTAGATAGTAAAAATTATTTAATACTTTTTAGTTCATATTAATGTTATTATTGTTTTTACCTTGGAAGTCGGTTTTAATTTTTTGTTAAAAATAATAATAATTTCACTCTTTTTAGTTACACTAGTAGGTAAACCTTCGCGTATATTTTACGTATCTTATTACAATTTGTCAAGAGTCACAACTCACACTCACAAAATCATATATTATCAGTGAAGTGAACATATTGTGCTAAGTAATTTAACAATTTTAATGCTTCAAGCCCCAAGCGGTCACCGGCGATTGAGATAACAATAGAAAGGCTATTGTGTCTCGTTTTTCCACGATCGAAGGATCTATCAGATAAAAAATTGTATAAACTTGCATAGGATGTAGCGTAGCTACTCATAATATTTAATATTATCATAATTATTGACAGCTCTGTTCTTGTAAAGCGCTTATTCCACTTATCCTAGCTAGGAAGTCCTAGCTAGGATCCTAGCTTTCTAAATGTCATTCCACTTGACTAAATTTTTTCCGATTTAGGATCCTAGCTAGGATCCTAGCTTCTAAATGTTATTCCACTTGACTAAATTTTTTAGGACCCTAGCTAGGACTTCCTAGCTAGGATAAGTGGAATAAGCGCTTAATCAAGAATTCAAATCGATACTTAGTGCGCCATCTATCGATTAATAAGTATAACTGATTAAAAAGACACTTAATGACTTTGTTTTGTCTAAATGCTCTTTTTAAAATAACTTTATTTTAATTCTATTTGTCTATTTAAATTTTATAAAGTAATTAGTAAAGTATTCGATCTGTTGTCTGCCGCCACGCGCCACGCGGCGCGGCGGCGCGGCGACGCCGTCGCCTCTGCGGCGCCGACCGCCATGTATTAAACAAACAGGTGTCGTTATACAGTACATAATTATTATTATTAGTATATCCATACCTATGCCTTGTACTATTATTAATTCTGTGCCATGAGACATTGGTGACCTTAATGATGATGATGACGATGATGATGATGATGATGATTATGATGATGAATATGAATTGCATAGTAGCATATGCTTTCTGTTCTTAAAACAACGCCGAAACTCCCGAACGTGTATCTGTAAGGAGTCAGGAGTTCTCTCAGCATCTTCGAAACCATGGTATACTTTGACCCAATATTTGACTTTTTGGTAGCATATTCTTAGTACACTTCACATAAAACCAAAATCACCATATGTTTCCATATAAATTTCGAGGAGTTCCCTCGATTACTCATGGATCCCATTATCAGGTCACCACTTTTGTGAACATGGTACCAAATTGGAGTGAAACCTAATACAACAAAACAAAAATTTCGAAAATCGGTTCACAAACGGCGGAGTAATCGTTGAACATACAAAAAAAAAAAAAAAAAAAAAAAAAAAAAAAAAAAAAAAAAAAAAAAAAATATCCACAGCCGAACATATAACCTCCTCGTTTTTTGGAAGTCGGTTAAAAATCAGCTAGCTAGCCAAGGGAAAAGTCGTCAGCTGATAAGTTTCAGTAGGTCATAGATGCTGTTGCGTTATAACTTTCAAGGAACCAGCTGACAAACTTTCCACTGAGATACAGCAAGCTGATATTAATTTTCATTCATAGTGACTTATGAACGATCACCAGGTAAATTTTTAGCTGAGAGGAAATCATTGAAAAAAAATATATTTTTTTCATGTTCAAGGAGCCAGCTGACGTATAATCCACCGTGTTATGGTCAGCTGACTATGTTTTTCTTTCAAAATACTACATAAACTATACTCTGATGAATTTTCAAATGAGAGGAAATGACTGAAAAAAAAAATTATTTCTTCATCTTTGGGAGGCTGCCACTGCCCACCCCACCCACGGAGTCGCAGCTGACGCTCGCTAGTGTTCATAGAATAAGTCCCTTGTGCATTTTACAAAGTTTCGCCCAGGAGGAAATCATTGACCAAAAATTTACCTGGCTCCCGGGCCACATGCTTACTTTGTGAATAAACACGAATCAATGATTTTTTTTATAAAATAATTTAATTATCTGGCACAGTTTCCGGCACACAGACATAACTCTGTGCATTTTAATTTTCTTTTAATATAGTTGCAACGGTTTTTGCAACCTGTCTTGCACCTGCATCGAGTGAGCTCTAGGCACACATTTGCCACATCTGGTAAATAAGACCAAACAGGAGTCCAAATATTTTTTTCCATCCTCCAGCCCCAGGAAGAAGGACTCAGAAGGTCTTACTTTGGCACTAAGGCTTGTCCCCAGACATGAACTCCCTGATATATTGCCCGAAGTGTGTGTTGGTGTAGAGCGGCTTCCGTTGGAGGAATATTCTCCAACTGTCTGTCCTTCTTTGTGAATAAATACTTTCTGCATTCGTTCACTGTAGTGTAGAGGCTTGAGCTGAAAAATAAAATATTACAGTAATTCTTATATTGAAATTGATAAACTACTTTATACTTACCGGTCGTACATTGTCAAAACAAATTTCTGGATGTAACTATCCGCATCTTCTATTCTTCCATCCAACAATGCCTTAAACCCACAAGTTACTTCAGGGTAGGCAATCCAGGCATCAAACGCACTCTTTTTACCTCTTCCATTAAAAAAAGATACGGTATCGCATCCTGTCAAAGCATAAAAAATTGGCAGTACTTCGGCTCTTTCTGGTCCTGTAATATGTAAGTATGCATTAGTTAGTGTGCATTAAACTTTTAGAGGGAATTTATCACTTTTTCAGTGCTAAGGGCATTTCAAACACGTACCGAGTGCATTGGCAATAGAGTGGCATGGAATATAAATAAGTATGGTTTTTGCCTGTACCTATGTGGATCCACAACTCATTACATGAGTTGTGGATCCACAGCTGGCAACTTTTGCATACACGAGACTACTACGACAGAGCCGAAGTACTTACTGCCAATTTTTCATGCTTTCACAGGATGCGATACCGTATCTTTTTTTAATGGAAGAGGAAAAAAGAGTGCGTTTGATACCTGGATTGCCTACCCTGAAGTAACTTGTGGGTTTAAGGCATTGTTGGATGGAAGAATAGAAGATGCGGATAGTTACATCCAGAAATTTGTTTTGACAATGTACGACCGGTAAGTATAAAGTAGTTTGATACAGATTCAGCTTACCTATTTCAATATAAGAATTACTGTAATATTTTATTTTTCAGCTCAAGCCTCTGCACTACAGTGAACGAATGCAGAAAGTCTCTATTCACAAAGAAGGACAGACAGTTGGAGAATATTCCTCCAACGGAAGCCGCTCTACACCAACACACACTTCGGGCAATATATCAGGGAGTTCATGTCTGGGGACAAGCCTTAGTGCCTAAGCAAGATCTTCCGAGTCCTTCTTCCTGGGGCTGGAGGATGGAAGAAAATATTTGGACTCCTGTTTGGTCTTATTTACCAGATGTGGCAAATCACGCCTAGAGCTCACTCGATGCAGGTGCAAGACAGGTTGCAAAAACCGTTGCAACTGTATTAACAGAAAATTAAAATGCACAGAGTTATGTCTGTGTGCCGGCAACTGTGCCCGATAATTAAATTATTTTATATAAAAAAACATTGATTCGTGTTTATTCACAAAGTAAGCATGTTTTCCAAAAAAAAAAAAAACAACCGCAGCGCGAGCAGCTACACCCCGCCTAGCGCGAGTGTAGCTTCTCGCGCTGCGGTTTTTAATTTTTTTAGCATCTTTTTGTAGAAGGTGATATTTAAAAGTGTATATATTTAGAATTTGCATTAAATGTGCTATATTATAGTATTTTTTGTATGATTTTTTTAAGCACTATAAAAAAGCAATGAGCTCTCAAAGCAAAAATCTCCAAGTGAGATTTTCACATTTTTACGTTTTTCTTGTAAAATTACTATGAAACTTAGTATAATTAATATCAGAAACAGATTCTACGTCTTTGGTTTATACGAAAAGGATACCAATCTTGCCCTAGTAGCCACCAGGACGAGGATTTTTTTTTTAAAGAGACCGGGTGGCGGCCATTTTTAAACCCCCCCTCTCCACCGCTAGCCGCATGTTTCGTTTTGCCCCCCGGACTGAAAATGCTTAGAATCACTTAAGGAACATATGTGATGAAGCTCATAGCTTAATACAATTTTTAAAGGTTCTGTATGGGAGCGATGCATAACTTCCTAGACTAGAAGGAAGGGTTTATATTGGAGAGAGGTTATACGAGGTTATTGACATCTAGTAAATGATAAAACTAACTACAAACTTATTCTTTTTATTGCAAGAGTAATTTTCTTACGGAGCTGAAACCTCAGACGACTTAATTTACAACGAGCAATAACCACGTAATGTGCTGTAATTCGACACGCATCAGCGGGCAAGCTAAAAAAACAGCTCGAACACCAGACATCCGGCTTATAGACCTAGGTTTCTAAATTAGATTCTAAAGTTGAAGCCTCTAAATTAGATTCTAAAGTTATAAACGTGAAAGGCATAGATAATTATTTGACTTTGAATCAAAACTTCTATAAAAGTCTAAACGGATTATCATGAGGATTCTTGTGTACTGATGTATGTATGTGTGTAAGTACACATACTTCCATACCACGGAGCTAATACAAATTCCATACGAATATTATAAATGCGAAAGTGTGTCTGTATGTCTGTCCTAAACCTCTTCAAGCTTAAACCGCTGAACCGATTTAGCTGAAATTTGGTACAGAGGTACTTCGAGTAAAGAAATACTTTAATACTTTTTATCCCAGAAAAATTTACGATTTCCCCATCCGGGACCTTTCCCGTGTCGTACATTTTTCCGGGATAAAAAGTATCCTATGCCCTTACATAGGATACTTTTTATCCCGGAAACTTGTACGGTTCCCGCGCGATAAACCAGTTTTGGCGCTAGTAAGAAATAATTTTGTCCCGAAAAATATTGTTATATTAATAACAAGTTAAATGCAATGATTATAACGTTCAAATCAAATCAAAATATTTTTATTCGGAGTAATTTTTTTACAAAAACTTTACCGAACGTCGATACTACGGTTCCTAGTGCCTACCACCGGTTCGGGAACTAACCCGGCCGTGTTCAACACCGTGAGTGCCTGTTAGACACCAAGGTCACTTTTTCATTCAACTTTTAGACTCGTTGAGAGAGTTATAATGACTTTGATACACGTAATAGTTCCATTTAAGCTAAAAACATAACATACTTTAATTCATTTTATAGTAGTTTTTTATACATTTTGTAAAAAAACAAGATTTTTTTTTTACATAAGTAATATATTTTTTATCATTATAACCATATTCATTACATTTCATCTCAAATTGTCGCATACGCACGCTGTACTTCACCTATTTTAAAAATTTAAGACATTGTCACAAATTTGTGTCAGCATTTATGCTGTTAGTGAGTTTTATAAAATAAATAAATAAATAAACATAGCACATGTAGGGTTCCTCAAAAATAAATGAAACTCTATACATAAAAGTAAAACTTAAAAGATTCGTCTATTTTTGAGGCATCACATACCTTTTCCATTCCACTTTCTTTTTGAAAAACTGAAACTTTGACATTCACAATAAAACCGGGAACCGTATATTTTTCCGAGTGTGTCCTTAACAGGACTTAAAGTATCTCCATGCCAAATTTCAGCAAAATCGGTTCAGCGGTGTGGCCTGTGGGCGTAAAAATGTAACAGACAGAGAGATAGACAGACACACTTTCGCATTTATGATAATATTAGTACATGGATAATAATTTGTATAGAAGTATAGATATGTCGCAGTCATCTGGTTCAATCTGCGATTCGATTGAATGACTAGCGCATTCATTGAATGACACCATTCAATTGAATGACTCGGCCGAACGTCGATTGAACGATCATCGCTCAACTTCCAACTAGTTAGCGATTTGTAACATAGCCCTTTGAAGATAGCGGACATAAAATCAGTCAGGTAATTGAACGTATATAACTTTTTTCCCACTGCGGCGCTACTAGTAGTCACTAAAACAAATATGGCGTCAAACAGCTCGCACAGCTGATAGCACTGTGTAGATTAAATTCTGTCGATTAAAATTACTTTAATGTGCTTTATTTGTAATGAAATAATATGACAGCGTCGATTTACTTATTACTACCTCATTAACGGCTACTTAAAAAAATATAGCATCCCATAAAATGACTTCACTATATGACATTTAGTCAAAACGATAAACGTTACAGTCAACGTCTTGATAAGTTGTCCTTTAGTCATTCAATAGAATGGTGTCATTCAATGAATGCGCTAGTCATTCAATCGAATCACAGATTAAACCAGATGACTACGACAGATACATTGTTATCGAGTGTGTGCCCCAGGCTTAGTATAACCTATTTAAGTCTGGGTTCAAATGATTAATGATTTCAGAGTCGTGATGACAAAATGTATATTAATTTAATAAATAACTGTTTATCTGTATTTACATCGTTATCTTTAACATGTTAGGTCGTATAATTATTATTATTAAAGATCAAAGATTTTTCATTTAAATAAAGAGCCTTTTCAAAATATAATAATATGTTTTGGAGGAGCTATTTCCTTACTAAAAATATTAATCCTGTGTATTAACTTAGATATAGCTGTTTTGTAAGGACATACCATTGTATAACATTGTTACCTACTACCTAGCTAATATTGTCAATATTTAAGCACATTTTACTGTTATAGGAAATTACAACATTTGTCGAAATTAATAAGTTTGAATTGTGAAATTCGCCTTTTTCAGTAACACACTTGCAGATCTACTAGCATTAAATGCGAGTTGGAAGTAAAAAAACTATAAAGGTGAAGCCAAACTAGCGTAATTTGTGACTTGTAAGTCGCAGAATTTCGGCCGACAAAATTCTGCTGCATTCAGTTTCATACAAAAGTCCTGTTTGGTTCACACGGGCATAATTTAGTGAGTCACGATTTGTATAAAAAGATATTTATCGCGACTGAAATTCTGCGACTCACAAGTCACAAGTCACAAATTACGCTCGTTTTTTTCACCATGGCTCGACGATCTTAATCGCCTGTGTGTCAGCAAAGAGCCGCGCGCCGCGAGCCGCGAGCCGCGAGCCGCGAGCCGCGAGCCTGGGGGCATGGTAATCCAGTGTGAAAGATTCTCGTGTGTCACCGACGCGAGCCGAGTAAGTTCGCGAACTTAAAACCCGCGACTTTTTCCACGAGACAGGTCCGACCTAGTGTGGAGTCCTTTACTAATAAGTTATTGTTTGTAATAATTAATGCAATAAAGAATTTATTTATTTATTTAAGTTCGTACGTCTGTCACCCCTTTAATACTAGATAACGCCCGCAACTCTGTTGTGCCAAAATACGTTTTAGCAATTTAGAACCGTACTTTTTTCTGGGATAAAACTACCCTTTGTCCTTTTCCGGATCTCAAAGCTTATCTAGATCAAACAGAAAAAACCGGCCAAGTGCGAGTTGGACTCGCCCACGAAGGGTTCCGCAACAGCAATAAGGTTTATTAATATAAAATTAAAAGGTTTTTGATTTATTTTTATATTTTAGTTGATTTAATGAAAGTTAAATTAAGGTTTACCATTTATGACTTATAAAAAATACTACTCGTTAGATCTCGTTCAAACCATTTTCGTTAGTAGTTTTTATAATAATGCACATATATATTTTTTTTAGAATTATCATGCTCCTACTTTAGAAGTTAGAGGGGGGTACACACACATTTTACCACTTTGGAAGAGTCTCTCTCGCAAACTATTCAGAATAGAAAAAAATGATATTAGAAACCTCAATATGATTTTTGAAGACCTATCCATAGATACCCTATACGCATAGGTTAGACGAAAAAAAAACATTTTTTGTTTCAGTTGTACCTATGGGGACCCCTAAAATTTTTAATGTTTTTTCCATTTTTGTATCAAAATCTTAATGCGGTTCACAGACTTCATCTACTTACCAAGTTTCAATAGTATAGCTCTTATAGTTTCGGAGAAAAGTGGCTGTGACATACGGACGGACAGACAGACAGACAGACAGACAGACAGACATGACGAATCTATAAGGGTTCCGTTTTTTGCCATTTTGTCTACGGAACCCTAAAAACGATAGAGCGGACTGGGCGTGAAGAGGTAACAGACAGACAAACATTCGCAAGTGAATCTGTCTTTTATTATTATGGATAGTATAGATTAAGAGCTGATGATGATAGTGAGTTATCTGCACTAATGGACACTATAATGGTTCTAGAACATTCAATTATAGGATAGGCTATAACGCTAATGTTGGCACTATCGCGTTACTCGTGTCCTGTAATTACTTCTATGATTAGCAGTTATCATTGTTACCACACGTACCTGGACAACTAAATCAGTATATTTTGATCTACCCACTGTATGTCACGCAATACTTTAAGATCGCTCGTTAAATAAACTCGCACAAATCTTCACTTAAATTATAATATTATATTGGTACTAGCTGTCCCGGCAAACGTTGCTTTGCCATAATTTAAAGTACTTCGCCCATAATATTATTTTATTGAAGTGACTAAGTAAGTGTCGCCATGACAACGTCGATCGCTATCCCGTCGCACAAACAATGGTCGCCGTCAGTCTCAGGTTGTAATAATTTACTGTTATTTATTCAACAAATGCACTTATCAATATATAAAGTACCCAGTAGCCGATTCTCAGACCTACTGAATATGCATATAAAATTTGGTAAAAATCAGTAAAGCCGTTTCGGAGGCGTTCGTGGACTAACATTGTGACACGAGAATTTTATATATAAGATTTACTAGTTACCTACTACAGATTCTGTCCTTTTTCGGTTCTCAAAGTATATTTTTTTAAATTCTTAATTAAAGGGCTTTATCGCTGCTAAGTGATTAAGTCGCCCTGGTACGTAATCACAATAATGTAACAATTATTATTATTATATTGTAATCACAAATAATACCCATGCATAAAAGCTTTTCAGCTTTCCTATCACGTTCTCAAAGTATCTCTAAGTATAGTAAATTTCAAAAAAGGTCTTTCAGCGCTGCTACTTTCACAGTGGATTCACTACAAGGAACACATACACAGTATTATCACTTAGTTTTGTTACACCCTGTATAATATTAGTATGGACTATGGATTATATATTATATATGGATACGCTGAATAAACTTAAAAGGAGGTATAAATTATTTTTCAGGAAATCATTACAATTTGTTAGATAGGCGGGCCTAGCCCGACAGCAATACTCGTAATCATAAAACGATAGCTTACGATAACTTACATAAATAACGAACAATATTGTACGTAAGAGTGAAATAAAAGTTATTATAAGTCACAACAAGTGACGCAACACCATCAATAAGAGTCCAGCAATGCGACATAGATCCGTCCATTACGATCTTATCTCTAGATTTGTGTACGAGGTGCCAACACGAAAACTGTACGCTATAATTTTCAATTACATTGGAATTTACTTGATTTAATCCTACTAACCTATATTACATAATTGACTTTTCTTACGAATATAGAAATAATAATAATAATAATAACCCCCACACCAGTTTCGGTGAAAACCAGGCCAGTTACGCAGGAGTAATTTTATAGTGCCCAAGTGTGTGCGCAGTACAACCGACCGACACGACTGGCGAGAGATCGCGCAGGACCGACTTTTTACATGCCCATCCGACGTTTGGATCGTCTTACTTGCCAGACAATCAGGTGATCAGCCTGCATTGTCCTAACCAAACTTGGAAATAACATGTTTCCAACGCGGGAATCGAACCTACGACCTCCGAGTCAAGAGCCACACTCTTAACCACTAGACCACGGAGGCGTTGAATAAAGAAATGTTATGGATTTTATTAACAGTTTTGAAGCATCGGTCATGCACCTGATCTCTCGCCAGTGGTTTGTCATCCATCATGAGAGTAAAATAAGGAAGAGTCGTCTTTTGTTTTTACTGCTTTTTCTCCCTCTCTCTTTCTCTCTTTTCCCGGATCTTTTTTCTTTTTAAACAATCACGTGGTCAGCCTGTCTTAATAAAATTTGGAAACAACGTTTTTTAAGACAAGTCAAAAGCCAAACTATAAATCACCGCACCACAGAGACGTTACTCAAAATATAAGACCGGTTAACTATTGAGGATATTATAAACTAGTAATTCATAATACTATCGTTAAATATCGTCATTATTTACAATGTAATGCAAATCTCTGCCCGGAGGACGTTAAACTGACTTTCTCGATCTGTACGCAAAGATAGTTCACATTAAAGTTTATACTTATAGTGTCTGGGATTTGTCTATTACTTACATAATATCGTTAATAATGATTTAATCGGTTCTTCTATAAAGTATATTTTGTGGACTTCTATTAAAATGGACGCTGTTACGCATTATCATCCCACAAAAAAATTACACGGTGAGTTATGAATACAGTTATATTCTTTAGATTATTTAGAACAAGACCACATTCTTAACAACTAAAAAATGTGGGTTAATACACAAATGCTTAACAGCGACCATAATATAGTGTTCTTTATGCCTTTTCATTTTTGTAATAATCTAGAAACTAGTTTGCATAATAAACATTCTACAACTTACGAGAAATCAGAAAAACATTTTTTGTGTCTAGGTTTCAAGATAAAATAACTAGGAAATAAACGTAGTTTATTAAAGTTGATATCAAACATTAAAGTTTAACTTAATTATATTATCAAAATACAAAATATGTGTTTGTTTGTTTCGTCTGCTTTAACCGTCAAACGATTTAAACGATAGCCGTCATTTTTTGAGTTGCGAAAACACACGAACAGACATAATATTATCACATAATATTATATTATAATTTTTGCGCAATAAAGTTGCGGACACCATCTGGATTCTAGTTCCTAATTACTACTACAAATACTAATCTTTATTAAGCATCAACTGCTTTATAATAATAGTCATAAAAGAAGCAATTTCTATTTTTAATGACTACTAAAGCAAGATAAAGCGTACCTACGCTTTATCTTGCTTTAGTAGCACCGTCTTCATTAGAGTTTATCTTACCTTTCATAATTATCTAGACTAGATAATTGATTGACAGTTAGTTTCTTAACTATTCGCCACTGTAATACCGATGTGTTACGTAACCGTTCTATTTCATTAATTACTATGGAGGGGCTAAGAATGGTTTACTAACTTAGCATTAGCTTGACAAGCGGTTAAACTAGTATTTTGTGAGCTTCATGCGTAGGTCTACTTTGAATGTGCGCTCCGATACGAAATAATGCCTGTATAGATAGTGAAAATATTAAACAACCAATAATTGTAATTAGAATTGACCTAGGAACTGAAGACTTAAAAAACACCTCAGCCCTACTTTTAGGCAGTTTTAGGGGTATCTGATGGCAACCCAACTCCTAAAAGTGCTTAAACTTAGTAGTGGTAAAGTGACTTTGAGGTGTTTTGGCAGTGGGAAGAAACTGTCACAAGTGTTCGGCAGTGGGAGTCAGAGTTCCTACAGTTATCCCGAACCGCGATCTAAACTCTTAGTTTCTGGTCGTTCTTACCTCTATAGGAAAGCTTTCAGTTTCTATAAAATGAAGATAATCTATCTATATCTATCTATCTATATATATAAAAATAAGTGGAAATTTTCGTTGTCACTTTATAACTCAAGAACGGGCTCACCTATCCAAACAAAATTTTCAGGGTTTGTTCGGACTACTTAGTAGATGGTTTATGTGAAGTTTGCACAAAATCGGTCAAGTGGTTCTTCATTTATCACATTTTTTGTGACAAATGAATTCAATAAATGGTTAGATTTTTTAGACGGGGAAATATTTTTTGTTTTGTTGTATAGGGTATGATCGTGGATTGGTACCATGTTCATAAAAGTGGTGATCTGATGATGGGATCCAGGAGTAAACGAGGGAACTCCTCAAAATTTAAATGGAAACATATGCCAATTTTGCTTTTGTATGAAGTATTCCAGGCATATGTTACCAAAAGTAAGATTTTGCATCATGATAAACCATGGTTCGAAGGTACTGAAAAGAACTCCGAACCCCTTATAGATACAAGTTTAGGGGTTGGGGCGCTGCTTTAAGAACAGTAAGCATATGCTACTGTGCAAATTACATTCACCATCATCATCATCACCATCATCATCACTACCACATCAGGGTCACCAATGTCACGTGACTGTGTGCGTTACGTTCTTGAGTTAACGTTGAATTAATTGTTATGTTCAATATTAGGGAGTCGCTTCGATGCGCTTCCACTTACGAGTAGTATAAATTGACGCTTAGTGTTGCGGTTACTAAGTGGTGGTAGTGAAGTCAGCTGGAATTATGAGTTTTCGTATTATGAAGGTGTATCCTGAATCCAAAGTCACTAAGCAGGTCACATAAGTCTTAACAGAAAGCCTTATATAACTATCTTAAAAGAGTGAAATTATTATTTTTTTCAACTAGATTGTCCCATGTTTAAATAACAATCTTAATCATAAAGTATTCGATAGTTTTAAAAATTCTTATCCAACAACCAAAAATTGCATACATGTCACAGATTCGGGGCCAGATTTATTATCATCAATTGGTTCGTTATTGCCGTAACCCGACGCTGATCATCAGATGAAAATCGTGAATTGGATCAACGTTGTGCAATTATTTCTAATACAAGACGAGAAATTATACATGAGATACAATGGTTTTTCCATCAGCATATAAGTGCCATGCCACATGATGCGGTGCGGCGGCGGCGCGGCGCCTGAACAGTGCCGCTCCGGTTTCCTACATATAAAAATGTATGGTATGGCATACGGCGCCGTCCGGTGATCTCCGAGTTCTGACGCTCTGACGCCGGAATCGAGACGAGGCGGGGAGGGTTGTATGTATTTGTGGAGCTCGAGTCCTTTGCTGCTACAGTACTGCAAAACGTTGTAGCGCCGCACTCACCATGTGGCCGGTCCGGCGAGATGGCCTCCGGTGCGGCGCCGCACCGCGTCGTGTGGCATGGCTGTCACGCATTAGTTCAATTGTTTTAAATTGCTCTCGATCGTATGCCATCAGCTGATAATCACAATTAATGTTTGTGGTGTGAAGTTGGAAGAATCATGTTTTTCACATGGCCAACTTTATGTTGCCTGTTCCAGAGTGGGTACCCCCAGCCGTGTGGGGATACCCACTCTGGAACGCAAGTGGAACGTAAGTGGAAGTGGAAAGTAATTCGCACTCAAAATGGAAAAACAAAAAAATACTGTCATTTGCAAGCTATCGTAAACTTCTTTTTTCGGGTGATATATTTTTTATATCAATCAGTTTATCATGACAAACAGGAAACTGATTCCTTGAGAACATTTCCTCAATAGTAGCGGGGGAACGCGGGCCCCCCAGTTTTATACCACAGGCTCGAAAATTACGCAACACCTAACATTACCCAGCCAGAGTTGGGTAGACCTAGGTGAGTAGTATTTATTAGGGGTAAACCCCGAATTAAAATTTATTTTTCTTATTATTCGGACTTTACCCAAAAGACTTGGGTAATACTAAGTCAACCCGGGTAAACCTAGGTTTACTCCATCTTCTAGAATTACCAGCATTACCATTATGGTGATCTATCAACGCACAGCCCAAACCACTGGACGGATCGGGCTGAAATTTGGCATGCAGGTAGTGTGTTATGACGTAGACATCCGCTAAGAAAGGATTTTGATCAATTCTACCTCCAAGGGGTTAAAATAGGGGATCAAAGTTTGTATAATATAATAATACTTCTAACGCGAGCGAAGCCGCGGGCAAAAGCTCGTATTATATAATATTGTCGCTGGCGGCTGGCTCTTGGGCCATAACTAACACTGCTAAAATGCAAACAACAAATAAAAAATTCGTATAGAAAAATCTGCCTTCTTTCTTAACAAATTTATCTATTTTAATATTATGGGAAAAATCATATATTTCCAGCTACAGCAATTTTACAGTCTATTATTATTATTATTTGTTATTATGACTAGCTGACCCGGTAAATATTGTTTTGCCATATAAATTATTTCTGTTTGTTATATGTTTGTATGCAATATTTTTGTTTAATAAAGTATGTAAAATTATTTCTAGTAAGTATCAATATAAAAGTTGATAAAACCTATTCATAGGCCTAAAGAATGTACATATTATACAAAATTTCATTAAAATCGGTTGAGCCGTTTTGGTAGAGTTCGCGCACAAACTCTGTGATTCGAGAATCCATACTTCCATACTAATATTATAAATGCGAAAGTGTGTCTGTCTGTCTGTCCGTCTGTCTATCTGTCTGTCTGTCTGTCTGTCTGTCTGTTACCTCTTCACGCTCAAACTGCTGAACCGATTTTGCTGAAATTTGGCATGGAGGTACTTTGAGTCCCGGGAAAGGAGATAGGATACTTTTTGTGCCGGAAAAATGTACGGTGCGCAACGGAGTTGCGGGCGTCATCTAGTTTTATATAATATTAGATATCCCCAAAAGTTCTTATCCTTGATTTTTTTTTAACTTCTATACTTATTATAAAACAAAGTCGCTTTTTTTCCCTCATGTCCCTTTGTTCCCTTTAATCTTTAAAACTACGGAACAGATTTTGATGATTCTTTCAGTGTTAGATAGGCCATTTATTGAGGAAGGCTATAGGCTATATTTTATCACGCTAAGACTAATAAGAGAATGTGGAAAGAACGGGGAAATTATTTGAAAGGGGGAATTTATTTGAAACTACTGGAGCAATTTTTATGTTATTTGGCACAGATAAGAAGTAGACCACGTAAAGGATCATAGGCTATCGATTTTAATCATTTTTTCAATGGCTATATATTTTATACCCATGCGACGCCGGGGCGGGTCGCTAGTTTACAATAAAATAAAAGAACCTGCATTCACTTCAGCTTCTTTGTTATTGGAAAGGACAGTGCACATTTTTGCGAACCACAAGGTTGGGTATGGAATATAGGGTCACTATAACCAGTATAGCAAGTATTAATATACATTTTAATATTACCACAGATTTCATAATGAAGGTTTTGATAAATTGTTTATGTTAATTAATTTGTAATATGCACCGAGCAAATATTTTGAGTTACGCTACGTTATTTTAATTAATAATAATTAGCTTTTCGTACCTACTTTGGTGGACTAGAAAATTAAGTTAGTTATTTTGAATAATAGTTGCATTTCAAATTTCCATATTATTTTTAAAAATTAAAATTCTTCCTTACCACCTTATCTCCTAAATACTTTTAAAAGTTTATAATGTTACCTTTTTCTTTTATTCTAAGAGAATACTCATTTTTCTTACTTTGATAAAAAAATAATTATTTTATATTATGACAATATTTTATTATCTTATTTAAAATTTGATCTCTATTAATGTTTTTTTGGGTGGAGGCGTTTGCTCTACTATTTCCTTAAATTTTCCTGTTATTATTCATATCACAAAATCTCAATATTAATTACAAATTCTACAAGCCACCTCGTCTGATAATGTTACTCAAGAATTTAGTAATTACTAGATATGGCCAATCACTATTCAAATTTAAATACAGACTTATCGGCATACTTTTACTCCAATCGCAATGGAAAGTAAATGTAGTAACTTGTCAAATCTAGAGTTCCAGATAAACTGCGTTTCGTGTTATTAAAATATATATTGTCATCAAACTACTGAGAATATACGGATCTAAGCTGCGCGTCCACTGGATCGGAATCGGAGCGTACGGAGCGTCATCATATTCTACGAAATGCCGATGGGGTGCGTCCACTGCATTCGGATTCGGCATCGGCAATTTAGTTATTTTTAGTCCGTCATAGCCTGTTAAGAGGCCGGGCTACCCTCGAAATTCTCATACATACGTAATACCAAAATCATTTTCTCATACTACAATATTTAACATGTTTGAGTTATTTTTCAGCTTAAAATAGTAATAACCTAGGTTCCTGTACAAAAATTTACTTCAAAATATTTAAACACAAAAAAATTTTTTTTGTATATTAATTTTTTTTATTAAATTTACTACTAAATATATAAACACTAAAAATAGAGTAAAACACTAAAAAATATATAAATAAATAGTAAATTTACTACTAAATATTACAACTCTAAAAAATATTTTTTAGTATTTAAATATTTTGTAGTAAATTTACTATTTATTTATATATTTTTTAGTGTTTTACTCTATTTTTTAGTGTTTAAATATTTTGAAGTTAATTTTTGTGCAGGAACCTAGGTAATTACTATTTTAAGCTGAAAAATAACTCAAACATGTTAAATATTTTCGTATGAGAAAATTATTTTGGTATTACGTATGTATGAGAATTTCGAGAGTATCCCGGCCCCTTAACGTGCATTTGCATTATGGAGGATATTGACTACGATATTGTAGTAATTAGCTGTATTTTATCAGAAGAGGAAAAGAGAAACAAGAGGAAACGAAATTCATTACTTGCCCAATTTCATCCCAAATATTGTGTCTCCTCAGTTGGTTATAATAATGTTGATGTTTTAGATTGTAAAGTTCTTCATGTTTTTGCAATAAAGTAGTTAAAATGTCGTCATTCATCGCGAATAAGTATTTACGTATAGCCGTCGCGTCGTCGCAGACACGCCAGTACTTGAAACCTTCGGCATCCGAATGACGCGTTCACTGCGGATGACGTCATCGGCATAAATTCCGGTCTCGGGCGCAGTGTCGCCGGTCCAGTGCACGCAGTACCATACAAATCAATACAAAGCAACATATCCGTACGCTCCGTACGCTCCGATTTCGATCCAGTGCACGCGCAGCTTTAATCTGAAATTTAGCTATTTGCTCTCAATAAGTGTATAAGTAGGAGCTCAAAATTCAACGTGCCATGCTTGCAATATGTATGTATGTAACCGTTCCACCCATAAAAAATGGTTTCAGTAGTTTTACTATTGAACTTATTTTTGATGAAGTTTAAAGAGTACTACTACTTACTACTTAACCTTTTACGTACTCAAAGAACATAATATATGTATTATGTACTATCAGAGAAGTTGATTCATAGGCGGATGGTTGCGGACCTACGTAATTTGGTCGCGTTAAGTCAAAATCAGTAGACAGATTACAACATGACCAGTGACCACTTATTATACACTAGCTATTTGACCGAGCTTTGCTCGGTATTCGATAAAACACGAATACATATACAATAATTGCTCGTATAAAGATATAAGATTGAATTGGCATAACTCGACCAAGTGACGCGGCTCCATCATCTGCCAATGAATAAATTTCTTCGTTGGTACTTTGAGTACCATCGTTTTTCCGAGACTATTTTATCTTCCACATAAGATAAGTACAAAGTTTTTCCCAATTTACATATTTTTATTACTAATGGGTTAAATGTTAACGGCACACACCAACCAGATATCGCACATTCGGCCGAATTTCGTTAGTTAAACTAATTGCGAACGCTATGGGAATTTAGTATTGCTTCAGTTTACTTCATTAACCTTAATTTAGTAACTGCAAGTTATGTCCGAATAATTAGACGTCTGACATTGACACTGTTCACTCGACGAATAATAGTGTTTATGAGAAAAGATACAGCGTTCGGCTGTCGCCTGTCGCGTACCAGAGTAATGATAGCCTTAACACACTATAGACAGATTTTATAATTACGGCTGCATACATTGACGACCAATGATATTCTACTTTAAATACAGATCTGTTACGTTCACACTATTTTCCGGCTTAAATCTCTTCCGAACAATTTTCAAATTCAAAATTGGACTTTGACAGATAAGTGAAATAAAAGATACGAAATGACGATTTTCATTAAAGAGACATACTAAATAAAAGACGACCTAATTGGGTCGTATTTGAGTCTTCACAACGCGCGCGGTAGTAACATATTATATCTGCTTTGAGTTTTTTATTTATTTATTATCATTGTTGACGACTATGATCTATTTATTTAAATAGTAAAAGATTGATCTGATGTGATCATTTAATACAGTACTCGTGAAATTTTTGATTATTTCAAATATTTTAAAAGAACTTCCTAAGATCAAATTCACAAGCCGAAGCTTTATTGAGTTTAGAGCATACCGAATAAAATATACTTAATAGTTATACTCAAAAAACTTACAAATGTTTTTCGTAGTCAATTATTGTTATAACATATAATAATAATTCACACTTAAATGATTTTCCAGTCTTCTCTCATACACATACGATGATGAACACCAATGTTCGTATTTACGCACTTAAGACAGCAAAATAATATTATGTATCAATAGAATTGATACAATATTGATTCAATACGCAGCTTGCACTAAAGTGTGCTCTGCCGCCAAAACACCTCTGTAGTACCTAGATCAGTTAATTGAGTATATATTACACTTATGGTAATATAGCGCAGTGATAAAATATTACACCATTTTTATGGCTGTCCCGATAACCTTATCACTTATCAGTTATCAAGGAGCAATAATTACAAATCGCTCACTATTATTATTCGCGTAGTGTATATATTCTTTGCTATTATCTAGATATGGGACAATTAAAGACGTCTGCATACGCTAACCAAGCAGATTGTCAAGCATGAAGTAGAAAAGAAGGCTTGATAGTTTGCCGAAACAGTTTCCTAGCATGTAAAAATAGAAGTCCAAGACGCAATGTCCGTTTTTCAATAAAATCAATGATTATAATAAATTACGTAGCTATTATGTAATTTAAACAAGAAGAAAAAATCTAATGGAAGTAGCGGGCGGAGCGGCTTCCCATCAAAAATTCTGTGATTTGTCAACCATTTTACAATAAAAAGGATCTTATGAAATCCAAATAAACAAGATCATAAAAACGTAATACGAAATTATCAATACCATTTAAAATCATTAGCAATTTCGGTGGGCGAGGCGCCACTTGCAATAAGCATATCCGTTAGAGGTCAATAAATTTTATTAAATGTGAAGAAAACGAGACAGCTCTAACATAATATAGTTTAATGTAAATACGACATTATGTAAACATTTTTATGGGTAATTATATTGCTCCATAATAGCTAAATTTATGGTGCAATATGAAGCAATGTAAAGTGGAAATAAAACTACTTAACACGTTCGCTGCGTTATAAGGCTTAAACGCCCGATGCAAGTACGCGAGCTCTGTGCGGAGGCGAGAAACGGCGAACTTCCCCAGTAGCGCTAGCACAGCGACCAGTGGAAATGCGAAAGTATGGACAAACTGTGGAAATAACCCTAAGGTGTCGTTCCGATCTTTTTTCGTTCAGAAAAATTCAATTAAAATGCCACTTTATGACAGACTATAGTCACAAACTGTGGAGATAAACTTAAGGTGCCGTTCCGATCTATTTTAGTTCCGAAAAATTCAACTAAAAAGCCAGTTTATGACAGACTATTAGTCCTAAAAATTCAAATAATATCCTACTTTATGATATATACTATAGTGTGTCATAAAGTGGCATTTTAATTGAATTTTTGTCGGTCGCGATTAGCCGCGGCTAAAGATCGGAACCTCGGCCATATAATCAATGTAGAAAAATGATTGAATAAATGTTTCAGCAAGGAAGAAATCGTGAAAGTGAACGTTTTGATATACTTATATTATTTGAAAAATGACAAAAAAAAACAAGTCACAGCAAAATCCTTACTGGCCTGTTATTTTTTCAAAATAACAGGCCAGATATTTTTATTTCTTCAATAAATGATATTAAAAATAATATGTTGATAACTTATTTCCCATCATTAAAACTCCCTTAAATAAACCTACAATTCAGTGCGGTATCGGGTTACAAGACCTTATATATATTTTTGCATGTATCTCTCAAGTAAATAGTAGGAATCTAGGGCGAAGCCAGCACCATGAACACTAACTCTTCTACGATCGATATTGATTGGTGGATTTCCAAATTTTAAGGTTTTCGCATAGCTACAGGCATTTATATCGGTCCATACCTTACTGGGCCAATAAGCCCTATACCGCAGCGGCGGAGAGTTTAAGTATAAGGCTAATCAGCCTGGTAACGCACCATATAAAAACCGTGTCTTTTAGTCCCGCAGCGAAGGTGTTAAGGCGCTATATTGAAAAAACTGTCCTTTTTGACATAATACTATAGGAGCCTCAGAAATGTTACAAATCTGGTAATGAGATATACATATCTTCATAGCCTTATCTAGGTTTGAGAAGAACTAGAAACATGATTAATGTATTTTGCCTCGATACATTTAATTTTCGAATGACCTCTTAAAAATACGAAATTTGAAGATTATTTTTAAACGAAAATAGATGTATTGTGGGAAATTAGTCTAATTGATAGACACCCTTGCAACTCAAAATCGTATAGAAGCATTTTGCTTAAATGCTCCTAGTTATTTTTTAAATGATTATAATTACGTTTTTCGCATGTTTTCCGAGCGAGCCGATAGCTTCTGGCCGCAGCGTATTCACGACTTTATAGTCATACAAATTAAGTATAAAATTGCCCTTGCGGTAAAATAACTTTCGATGTAGCGCCTTAAGCTGGCTTAGCCTAACTGGCCTAAGCTACAAAATTGTTTGTCTTTCTGGTAACGGTATTCACACTCAAGCCTCTGAATCGATTTAGATAATATTTAGTATAATGATACTTTGAGTCCCGAGAAAGGACAAAGGATAGATTTTATGGAGGAAAAATGTACGGTTTACCAATGACAATCGATTTCCACGCAGCGAAATATCGGGTGATATATTATGTACTGATATATTTTAAACTGAGCACTGGCACCATAGTAAGCATGTGAATGCAAGTCAATATAAACAAACTAATTAACAGAGCGAGTGTTAAATTGAAGTTGACACGGAATGTCCAAGGTTAAGGCCATGCAAAAAAATGTGGACTTTAATGCTCACGTAGACCCTGTCCAACTTGAAATGACGAGCCTCTCCCTTCTAGTTTCAGTAGAAAAATCGACTATTTACACCAACTATTGAAGTAGTGTGTCGCAGCCATGAAGCTATTATAGAGGTCGCACCATTCATACTAATATTATAATATTATAAATGCGAAAGTATGCCTGTCTATTACATCTTCACGCCCAAACCGCTGAACTGATTTTGCTGGGTATGGACATACGAAATGGTAAGTGGGCGGGGCACGCGTGTCACTAGTTAGCGTTGTAACGCAAACTCGCTAAGTACTTACGCAAACTCGACATCAGTCGAGTCATTTGTTTGTGTATGGCAACACGTGTAGTCGGTTGTAAAAATTCAAACCAAAAACAATCTTATTACCTGAGAAATAAAGCATAATTTTGAAGTAAACATTTGATGAAAATTGTTCGATGTTATATATTATACTGACATCTAGCGTGAAGTAACTAAACTTTTTAGTAAATGCACAATATGTAGAAAAATCAAACAAAAAACAATCTTATAACCTGAACAATAAAGCATAATTTTGAAGAAAACATATTTGGTTTGCCTTTATAATACTGACATCTAGCGTGAAGTAACTAAACTTTTTGGTAAATGCACAATACGTGGAAAAATTCAAACCAAAAGCAATCATATTACGTGAGAAATAAAGCATAATTTTGAAGTAAACATTTGATGAAAATTGTTTGGCCTAATATTGACATCTAGTGTGAAGCAGCTAATCTTTTTAGTAAATGCACAATAAACGGATGCTCGAATACGAAATGTCTTAAGTGTCTGTTTTATGTATTCCATAGCAAACTCTATTATAGAGCACTGAAGGTGAGTATTTGGTTCAGTTTTAATAAGTAGACTTATTTGGGTTTAGAATTTCGCGTCCAATCAAAACATTTGTTTGTTAGTAGTGCAACGGTCTATTCTCTGTTTGTTTGTGTGAGTTTGGCGACAGTGGTTCTGGTAAACAAATCGTGGTATGTCATTTCTACTGTTTTTATTGTTCTGTGGGACATACATTGGGTCCCGGGAAGGACATAGGATACGTTTTATCCCGGAAAAATGTACGGCTCCCGCGCGATAAACTAATTTTACTAACTACGAAAACTAGTTTTATATAGGTTTTACAACCCGACGTAAAAATTTATAAAGTTGGTGGACTGGCCTATAATGGTCCAGTACAAACGGTTGCTATCATAAGTGTAGAGGGGCATTTATATATAATATTATCTCAGGTTCTCAATCATGGCTTTCCAGGACCCAACGTGTAGAACAGCCTTAAAACAGCCAGTTTCAACATTCGACCGTCTATATCGGCTGTAAGTAATAAGGAAAATGTAACAAAATTAGATACTTGATTGAACATTTAGTTACAATAGTGTTAGAATAAAACGAACTAAAAGCATAATAATTTACATTGTGAAACGCCTTAACAATGTCTAGAATAAATGAGGCCAATGTTTTTTTAATAATATTATTAAAAAAACATTGGCACAGACACAGACTTTTTTTTTAATTATTAAATAAGGGGGCAAACGAGCAAACGGGTCACCTGGTGGTAAGCAACTACCGTCGCCCATGGACACTCGCAACATCAGAAGAGCTGCAGGTGCGTTGCCGGCCTTTTAAGAGGGAATACGCTCTTTTCTTGAAGGTTTGCAGGTCGTGTAGGTAGACAAGACATTTATTTAAGTTTTTTGAAATATATACGGTTTTTGCGTCATTTCATTTTAATTAGAAAACACTTAACATAATTATTATGGTCCGAATCACATTTGAAACCAAAAAGCATCAAAAATTGCGAAGCTAATAATTACAAAGTTTTTAGTGTAGGTAAAAAAACATTAAACTTTGTGATAAGGCCAAATTTTAGACCATAGAGATAAAAAACGGTTACCAATATAAATTACTCAAGAAATATTATCTCAAACTATCATTATTGAGTTCAATTACCTTACTACAGTGTCGTAACAATAGGAATGATATTCGTGACCAAAGTCATTTAGTCTAACGTATGACGTTGCCAAATTTTAGTTAATCGTTGTATTAAGAGGACGTCTGTCGTCTAGTCAACGTTCTAACTATTTAATAATTTGTGATCTAGTAAGGTTCTATTTAATAATTTGTAATTCTACAGTAGGAATAAGTTTTGACAATTTATGAAAATCTTTATAAATAAAATTGAATTTTTAATGCAGAGTGGCAGTCTTCCACAGTGCGTTTTTCGCGTAACTTTCTGCCGCGCACTGTAAAACTCTGGAATGAACTGTCACCAGCTGCAGTTTTTCCGGACCTATACGACCTGCAAACCTTCAAGAAAAGAGCGTATTCCCTCTTAAAAGGCCGGCAACGCACCTGCAGCTCTTCTGATGTTGCGAGTGTCCATGGGCGACGGTAGTTGCTTACCATCAGGTGACCCGTTTGCTCGTTTGCCCCTTATTTAATAATAATAGAACTGATTTGCCAAATTTTAGTTATGAATTAATATTTGCTAAAGTTTAAGGTATATAGGATGAGTGAAATGAAGTTCTCCAGGTCACCTAGTAATAAAACATTCATTTTATGTTAATCGACAGGTATCAATGTTATACACAGTGTTTATGACATCAAGGCGAAAGGAGTATTGTACGGCTAAAAACAAACTGAGTTATAGGCTTTTTCATATAGTATCCGGCTTTTGATAGACTTTTTTTATTTTGCATACGACCTATCCCTGAGCGTTGAATAAGTAAGTTTTTTGATGCTGAATCAATTACAAATATTTTTAGGAAATGGGACTGACCAGGAAAACTGATGACTAATACGACTGGCGACTTGGCGAGAGATGCAATCAGAATTGACTTTTTATAATACTTGTGAACTTCGTATCACTTCCCTTCTGATATAAATCCTTCCTGGACTTTAAGACTGAAATCAGCCAAATCGATTCAGCTGGTCTCGAGTTACGTACGAGGCGTCGCCTTAATACAGTTTATATAGAAAAGCGATTTGTGTCACAACTGTTAAATATTGTATCTCAGTTACGTGTACTATGTAGGCAGCTATAATTAAGAGTTCTGGCCATTTAATTACATAAGACAATAGCATTATGAAAGCGATATCGGAACTCTATCATAAGATTCAGGGGCATTCATAAATTAAGTGAGGCTTTTAAGAGGTGTGAGAATCCAAATCACAGGAAAATGTTGTTTCTGCAAATATCACGTAAATCGTGTTTACAATGAATGACCCTTGCTATTTAAGCCCCCTATTAATCCGTCGATCACCAATTCCTGGAAATCTTTTGTTATCGCGGCCCATATGGGCCTAGGGGCTTGATGGGTTAATAAAAATATTTATCCAACAAATACGTTAAACAAAATTTTGTCCATCCTTTAATTCGTATTATTAAATTATTGGCAGTCTAAGCTTTGATTCATACTAAATATAATAAAATAAAAGCGAAAGTGAGTCTGTCTGTACTCTGTTACCTCTTCACGCCTAAACCTCTGAACCATTTTGCTGATAAAGAGGTACTTTTAGTCCCGGGAAAGGACATAGAATGTTTTCTACATACACTCGTATATTTTCCGGGATAAAAAGTTTTTTTCTCGGTAAATGTACAGTTTCCGCGCGATACCGAGTTGTGGGCGACATCTAATCTTGGGATGTTTAAAAGTTATCATTCGTAGATATTATGTTTTAGTAGTGTGTTTTCGCGGGTTTTGGATCACGATTCTGGGTCCACTCCACCCGCCGCTCGCAGCTCGCAAACTTTCTCGATCACTTTTTGTCGGTTCGAGCGGCGACATCGCCTAAAAAAAAAAAAAAGAGTTTGGTGTCAAAATAGGGGTTTTGAACCATGCCCGTTCGATTTATGCGATCCGTTTCTGCGTATTTGCACTAGTTTCAAAGTTAGCTTTTGTGTTTAACCCTCATTATCTACTATCACCACGCTCCATTGTTCCTTCATAATTACAATCGCTACTTATTGCATTGTTATGCTCGCCTCGGTGTCTAATTGTTCGTAATGACTACCTGGGCTTATCGCTTACGTCACCTCAATTTCTTACAAGATTTTAAATAAGTAAATAAAAATTGACAAATTTTTCATTACAGTTCTTTTATTTAATTAAAACATGTAATAATAATAACTCTCATAGCAGTATGTTTTCGTGCATTTTGAATCACTATTCATATAATATAGTTCCCCTCGGTATCTAGTGAATATTGACAATGCATTCCTGCTAATAACATTTTGCTGTGTTGCAATCCTCGTAAACAACATTCCAAAGTTTTTTTTAACAATACAATTAAAGCTAAGGTTAAAATAAAACTTTGGTTTACTTTCAAACAAATTATTTATTTCGTATTGTTCATAAAACAAGATTCAAACATTTTATTCAAAAACATATCATTTTTAAGTGTGTCACTACCAAATTCAGTCTGAAACTTTGACAATGACTTATTATGAAACTTGTATAACAAGTACATTAAACAGTACTCTCCACACACAGAAGTCCAATCATTTGGTAGCCTGATAGTATTATAACGCCATTTCCTTGCATTTCTATTCAAAAACATTTTGTGCATTCCCGTAGGGAAGCGACCATATGTATCAAAATATTCACCGATGCCATGTTTGTCTATGTGAATAGCTACCCAGTGAGATCCTGATTTTGAGTCCGGGTCCAAATCGCTTATAATATATGTAGGAGTCGTTATATGCATTGGCAATCGATTCGCGGCATATACGCTATTTTTAGAGTAGGATGAATCTTTTTTAAGTATGATTTTAGTCGTAAAGTATCCATAGTCCGTTAAAAAAGACTTATTCATTCACTCTATCATACGATTCACACGCAAGTGAAATAAATAAGATAAGACATTCTTATTTAACATGCAATTGACTGGGGTTTTTAATAAAAATGAAAGCACAACTTTAAAATATATTATATTTTATGTGATTTGTATTTTATTTTGTAATTTAATTTTATGATTTAAATGTATTTTTTTTTTTCTTTTTAGAAGTATTTACTATGTTTTCTTACCTCTATTTATTGTAATGTTTAGTTTAAGAACTAATAAAACAGTTTTGAATACGAAAAAAAATCATTGTTTTCTTGTATTCCGTCTAATACACACGTAAAGAAAAAAAAATAAAACATTTTATTCATCCATTCACTGCAATAGTTGCGGGGCCTAGTGGTTGTGGCAAATCAAATTTTGTTACAAATTTTATTAATAATATTGAAGAAATATGTAACGCATCTTTTGCTCAAGTAACGTGGTGTTTTGATGAAATGCAACCATTATACAATTTAAAAAATGTTAACTGCTTTCAAGGATTACCTGACCTAAACATGTTTGATAGTAAAGAGGCTAATTTGATTATAATAGATGATCTCATGGGAGAATCTGATGGTCGGATTGTAGACATATTTACAAAAGGTAGTCACCATAGAAATTTAAGCGTATTTTATATAACTCAAAATCTTTTTCATCAGGGAAAAGGTCAAAGAGATATTTCTCTAAATTCGAGTTATATAATTTATTTTAAGAACCCTCATGACCAAACTCAAATTCGATATTTAGCACGTCAAGTTTCACCAGATAATGTAAAATTTGTTCAAGAAGCTTATAAAGATGCTACAACAGAGGCACATGGCTATTTAATGATAGATCTTAAACAAAATACCAATGACATGTTTCGTTTTAAGACTAATATATTCCCCGCGGACAAAAACTGTTCAGTTTATGTACCGAAAAGAGGGTTTAAATACAACAAGAACTAACAAAGTCATATCATTTACAAATAATGCTTGGAAGGTTAAAGACGCATAAAGGCCTACTCATCGCTTTGCAAACATTAAAACCAAAGTATCAAAAAGCCTTATTAAAATCATGTGATGAAGATGAAATCAATTGTATATGTGAATGTATTCATAATGTGCTACAAGGGAACGTGCCATTAAAGAAAAAGGATAAAAAATCTTTAAAACTATATATACAGACACTCCGCAAACTTGTTCGTAAGACCACAACCAAAGTAAGAAAAAAATATAATTGTTCAAAAAGGTGGTGCATTTCTACCTATCATTTTAGGTTCTATATTAAGTGGGTTAGTCAGTGGTCTTGTCTAAAATGGAACACACTAAGAAAATGTTACTGATCGAACCAAGTTTGATTGATAAAATAAATGGAAGGAATGAGAGTCACGAAAATCCTAAATCACGATTAGATACTGAAATGCAAAATATTCTTGACAGTAAAGATGATGACAGAAAAAAATAGATTTTATACTTACAAACATTACAAAGGTATTTGCACTTCACTGCTGAGGATCGCCAACCTTATCAACTTCCAATAATAACTTTAAATAATGATTTACCTGAAACACTTTTGAATTGTTTGAATTACTACGATAAAAGTAGTGATTCAAACAAAAAGGATCCTATTGTTGATCAGACATTGAATAAGGAAGTTGAGCCCAAAGAAAGTGATATTATTTAAGATAAATGTATATACTCCAAGCAACAAATATTAAGTTTAATACCTAAATCTTACATTAAAAAAGGTGAGTCATTGTTAGATTTCTTATTGACAAGACAAAACAAAGTACACTGGGATGATGATGGTACAGTTCTCGTGGATAGTAATAAAATAACTGGCAGCAATATTATAGATTTAGTTAATGATTCTTTAAGACCATTAAAAAAAGTGATCCAATAGGCTGGTTTATAAAAAGTTTCCACGAAACAAATATATTATATCTGATATTAATTATCTGTGGCAAACAGATTTAAGTGACATGAGAACATATAGTAAATATAATGATGGCTATAATTATATATTGTGTGTTATTGATGTATTTAGTAAGTATGCTTATTTAATTATGCTAGTCCCATGAAAAATAAAAATTCTTTGACAACCAAAACTTGTTTTGAGAGTATTTTTGAGGAAGCTAATATTGTCCCTACCCACTTACAGTCTGATAAGGGTACTGAGTTTGTTTCTAAAGATGTTCGTCAATATTTTGAGAGTAAAAATATAAATTATTACACGACAAATGATCCTGACATTAAGGCTAGTATTGTAGAAAGATTTCAAAGAACACTTAAGTCAAAAATATGGCGCTATTTTACATATAAAAATACATACAGATATATAGATATATTACAAGATCTATTATATGCATATAACCATAGTTTTCATTCAAGTATTAAAATGTCTCCATGTGATGTAAGTTCTAGTAACATTATGACTGTTTGGAATAATTTGTATGCTCGAGAAAATAAAAAGTCACCACCAGATACCTTCTTACCAAAGTTTCACGTCGGTGATTATGTTATAATCACAAAATATAAACATATATTCCAAAAGGGATATGAATCAAACTGGAGCCATCGCTCCAGTTTGAATCTTTACTATTTCGAGTGTCATCCCAAGATCACCATGGGTTGTATACACCTTGAGGGATTTGCAAAAAGAAGACATAGAAGGTACTTTTTATGAACGAGAATTACAAAAAAATACACCTCCTAGCCCAACTTCAGATTACAAAATGGATAAAATAATAACTTCTCGATATTCTAGTAGCAGAAGGCAAGTGCTTGTCAAGTGGAAAGGTTATCCTGATAAATTTAATAGTTGGATTTTGGCATCTCATTTAAAACAGATATAATGAAAGGAAGTTTTTATCTAACGTTACTGAGCAACAGTTCAATACAATATTTTCCAGATAATATGACAACAAAGTTTTCAACAAAATTACCAAAATCAATTAAATAAGAAGGAGAATGGGTTGTCGGTGTTGTTGAATTTCAATATCCGTGTACAATGTTTACTGTTCAAGAACAAGAAAACATAGTCTATATTTTTAAGAATATGATAATGCCTAATGAAAAATATCCTTCTATTGTTCACTACAAAAAACACATTCCTGCAACCAATTATGATAATATTAATCACATTTTAAAAGCTTTAAATAATCCTTCAGGTCCCGCGCGAGCACCGGTGATCGCGACAACAATAGAATACAATAGCAATTCCTAGAAATTCCGACTGAAGTAATAATATGAGAGAAAATATTACCTTTCGTTACGATGAAATATCTAAGTTTGTATCTGTGACAATCGCAGATGATTCATTGCAGTCCTTAACATTGTCACCTAAGTTAGGCATTCAATTAGGGTTTGAGCATAATAGGAATTTGGTAGAAAAAACGTTTGGCAAACGCCCTGCAAACTTACATCTGGGACTTCCATCACAACTCTTTGTTTATTGTGATATAGTGGCACCACAGATTGTTAGAGATGTAATGACCTCTTTACTTAGAATTACACCACTAGACCCTTCAAAATATATATATGGAGCAAATAAGATGCATGTGTCTTCTCCCCCTCACTACTTACCAGTCATGTGCAGAGAATTTGATACAATTGAAATAGATATAAGATCAAGAACTGGTCAAAAGATACCATTCCAGTTTGGAACAGCGTGTATTAAACTGCACTTCAGAAAGTTATAAGTTATAATTCATCATCACAATAATATTATAAATTGACCATATGAAAATTATTATACTCATCAAGCTGGTTCTGGAATAGGTGTAATATATAAAGGAGTTCCTTATGAACGTGGTCATGGTGTTGGAAGCTTTTTGGGAGGTTTGTTTCGATCCGTCCTACCTTTGCTTTCGAGTGGTGCTAAAGCAATAGGAAAAGAAGCTTTGAGTGCAGGTGTTGGATTCCTATCTGATATGGCGAAAGCACGACCCATGGATGAATCAGTAAAATCACGACTTAAGGAAATTATTTCAAATTTGAAAAGAAGGGCAGATCAAAAAATTGATAAATTAAATATGTCTGGTACAGGCTATATAACTAAAAGAAAATGTATTGGAGCAGTCATTCCTTCATCGAGTGCTAAAGGAAGAGGTGTTAAGAAAAGAAAGTTAACTCATCAATATCAAGTAGATATATTTTCATAAATTTAAAAACAATGTCTTTCTTACATAGTCACTCTCGTGAATGTATAAAGTCTGATGTCTTAGATTTATTTGCTTTACCATCAACACAAACAAGCATCGAAAGTGGAATGTGGGTGCACTACAAACCAATATCATCTTTAGCCGACGATGGACCCATAGAATTTCAAGTTCTTGGAACTGGCGATGACTATATAGACTTATCCCATACACTCATTCATTTAAAAGCGAAAGTGTTAAACGAAGATTCTTCAAAATTGGCAGCTTCAACTGTTGTAGCACCTGTAAACAATTGGCTTCATTCAGTTTTTAGTCAACTCGATGTTTATTTGAATCAAAAATTAGTTTCACCTCCAAACAATACATATGCTTGTCGAGCATACATTGAAACTCTTTTGAATTATTCACCTGACGCCAAACAATCTCATTTGACTTGTAGTCTTTGGTATGAAGATGCTGCTGGTAAAATGGGTTCAACCGATGAAAAAAAATCAGGTTTTACTACAAGACAAAAATTAGTTTCAGAAAATAAGGAAGTTGAAATGATAGGACATCTCCATGGTGACATATTCAATCAATCAAAGTTTTAATTAATGGTGTTGAGATGAATATTAAATTGGTTAGGTCACGTGAATCATTTAACCTCATGGCTCCAACAGATGACGTTAAATACAAAATAAACATTACAGATGCGACTCTCCTTGTTCGAAGGACACAAATTAACCCTTCCGTCTTACTTGCCCATCAAAAAGTTTTAGCCACCACAACTGCAAAATATCCAATAACTCGAGCCGAAGTAAAAGTTCTAACGATACCGTCAGGGGTTCAGGGCAAGACATTAGACAATATATTTTTGGGTCAAGTACCTAAGAGATGTATAGTTGGATTTGTAAATAATTCAGCATTTAATGGTTGTTTGTCTAAAAATCCGTTCAATTTTGAGAACTATAAAATGAATTCCTTTTGTTTATATATTGACGGTCCGCAAATTCCTTCAAAAGCTTTACAACCATCTTTCGATAATAATATTTTCACTGCAACCTATCATACATTATTCTCAGGAACAGGAATACATTTTCTTAACGAAGGGAATGGTATATAACACGATAAATATTCGAAAGGTTATTGTTTGTTAGCATTTGATCTCACACCTGATTTATCAGCCAATTCTTCTGGTCATTGGAATCTTATTAGACATCGTAGTGTTAGATTAGAAGTTCGCTTTCAATCTGCTCTAACTCAAACGATAAATTGCGTTGTCTATGCAGAATTTGATAATGTTATTGAAACAGATAAAAATCGTAATGTAAACGTTGACTATAGTAGCTAAGAAATAAACATTGTATTATCTTTCTAAGTATTATTAAGTTCTTAATCTGTAATATGTTTTTAATGTGCAAATAAATGATTATTGTAAAGTTGTGCTTTCATTTTTATTAAAAACCCCAGTCAATTGCATGTTAAATAAGATTGTCTTACCTTATTTATTTCACTTGCATGTGAATCATATGATAGATTGAATGAATAAGTCTTTTTTTAACGAATAATGGATACTTTACAACTAAAATCACACTTTAAAAAGATTCATACAAGTCTAAAAAATAGCGTATATGCCGCGAATCGATTGCCAATGCATATTACGACTCCTACATATCTTATAAGCAATTTGGACCCGGGCTCAAAACCAGGATCTCACTGGGTAGCTATTCTCATAGACAAACATGGCATCGGTGAATATTTTGATACATATGGTCGCTTCCCTACGGGAATGCACAAAATGTTTTTGAATAGAAATGCAAGGAAATGACGTTATAATACTATCAGACTACAAAATGATTGGACTTCTGTGTGTGGAGAGTACTGTTTAATGTACTTGTTATACAAGTTTCATAACAAGTCATTGTCAGAGTTTCAGACTGAATTTGGTAGTGACACACTTAAAAATGATATGTTTTTGAATAAAATGTTTGAATCTTGTTTTATGAACAATACGAAATAAATAATTTGTTTGAAAGTAAACCAAAGTTTTATTTTAACCTTAGCTTTAATTGTATTGTTAAAAAAAAAAACTTTGGAATGTTGTTTACGAGGATTTCAACACAGCAAAATGTTATTTGCAGGAATGCATTGTCAATATTCACTAGATACCGAGGGGAACTATATTATATGAATAGTTATTCACAATGCACGAAAACATACTGCTATGAGAGTTATTATTATTGCATGTTTTAATTAAATATAAGAACTGTAATGAAAAATTTATCAAATTTTATTTAGTTATTTAAAATCTTGTAAGAAATTGAGGTGACGTAAGCGATAAGCCCAGGTAGTCATTACGAACAATAGGACACCGAGGCGAGCATAACAATGCAATAAGTAGCGATTGTAATTATGAAGGAACAATGGAGCGTGGTGATAGTAGATAACGAGGGTTAAAAACAAAAGCTAACTTTGAAACTAGTGCAAATACGCAGAAACGGATCGCATAAATCGAACGGGCATGGTCCAAAACCCCTATTTTGACACCAAACTCTTTTTTCTTTTTTTAAGGCGATGTCGCCGCTCGAACCGACAAAAAGTGATCGAGAAAGTTTGCGAGCTGCGAGCGGTAGGTGGGGTGAAGCCAGAATCGTGATCCAGAACCCGCGAAAACACACTACTTGTTTTAAAATTTAATAAAGACATAATTCATCTCTAAATTACCAATTGAACAATTAAAATGAAATAAATTATTCATCACCTAACATCTGTTGTGCAGTCACAAATCATAAACAAATAATATCCACAAATCATTTTCATTACGTAGATGACATCTCGTTTAGGCTGGCCGCATACACACGTTTTTCGTATTCGTTTTCCTGATGTGGAATTTTGATTCCGTGAGACTAGCGCAAACGTTCGTTTTTCTTCACGACTCACGAGCAAACGCGCTGGCTTCCATTCGAAACGCACGCGCGATTAAACTACCATGGTCTTAACCAGACCAGTAGCTTAGACTCTTTCGAAAAAAAAAAGCGCGGAATACGTTCCGTTCGGAAAAAAACATTAACGGCGTAATTTATTGTTATTTTCTACGGATTTCATGAATTCGAATGTCCTAATAAGTAATACGGAAAACCAATACGGAGATCGAATACGGAAAACGTGTGTATGTGACCAGCCTAAATCGCTTAATTGGTCACGACATATTACAGGGTGTCACAAGATAAATTTATCGTTAAATATTCAAGAGTCGTTTTATAATATCCGATACGATAAAGATGAATAGAAATATTTCCATACTAATATTATAAATGCGAAAGTTTGTCTGTCTGTTACCTCATCACACTTAAACTGCAGAACCGATTTTGCTGAAAGGTATGGAGGCACCTGAGTCGCGGGAAAGGACATAACGGACGAGAAAACATGTATAATAGGTACTACATAATAATAATATTATGTGTTTGTAGTTTATACACATACTTAACTCTATAACCAACATTAAAATAACATATCGTTTAGGTATTTGCCTGCTGGTCAAAATAATTTGTCAAAAATATCGTGGGGAATCAAAATGTCCAGGTGCGGAATATTTTGTTCATATTATTCGATACTAAATTTACTTCAAAACGTGTTTAGCCGGGAGCTACCGATGTTAGAATTAAACATACATTAGTATTATCATTTTGATCTATTATATGCTGGACACACGTCAACATAGTATGTGGCTAATATTCTACATTATATTTTGGTCTTGATCTTTGGCCTCCATAGGAAATAGAGAAATAAAAGGGTGCCTACATTATAATTTTTGTAGCGACTTTTCGTACGTAGAATGCGATGCGCTATAACAATTACTTTAAATTATTGCTATGTACTATTTTTCTCCTAAAAAGTATCGGTTGATTATTGCAGGATGTGGGCAGCGTTTTAACATGGGGCAAACCAACAGTAGATCAAAACTTTAATCGGTCTATCGGTCCTGTCGGTCCAGGGTCCTGTAGCCCTAGTACGAAACCGTTTTGAGACTCAAACAATCGGCTGAGAATGCCGCGTCCTGCTCTAACAACGCCATTTCACGTTTGTTAGAATAGGATGCGGCATTCTCGTACGATTGTTTGAGTCTCAAAACAGTTTCGTGGTACGGCCCCCGATTCACAATGCGCTATTCGACTCGGATTCGGAAACGTCATCGCGTGACATCCAATAAGCGCTTGCCGCGCTAGGCATTATCCAATGACAGCACGGCAAAATTTCCGAATCCGAGTCGGAAGAAAATAGGGAATCGTCCTGCTTCACTATTTTCACTATAATTTCACTATATTCACTATATTCACTAGGTAACTTATAAGTTACCTTGTACTGTATTCGTACCTCTAAAATACCTACAATGAATAAATTATTCAATTCTTTGTTGTCTCCGACAGGTCCCGGTTAGCTGCTAATTAGAATTAACTGCCAACCTTGTGCTAGTCTTAATTATTAACTTAACATACCGACCTAAAGGCTAGTTCGCACTAGTCCAGTATTTTAGTTAAGTAGCGAGTATTTTAGTAGCTAAACGTGTCTAAACACTATTTTTTATTAGTAAATTAGTCAAGTAGATTGGTAAGTAATTCAGTCGAGTCAATCCATTTTATTCTATTTTTCGCGGGCGAGTAGCACCTCCCACCACGCGTCCGCGCTACTGGCGCGCCGGCTAAACAAGTCCGACCCAGTCGCATTAGTCGAGTTCATTAGTGCTTCAAGCCCCAAGCGGTCGCACGCGTGACGCGACCGCGATAATACAAATCTATTGTGTGATGTGTCTCGTTTTTTCCACGATCGAGGGATTATTTACCGCTCAAAATTATTCAACTTTCAGGCATTCTCGTCCATTTTCGTATCCTTCTTTTTATTTACCACTAGGGCCCGGGTTTATAGTATGTAAATACATATTATTTTTATTTTACGTGATTTTCGGCCTAGAATGTGTTTTTTACACGAATTATCATGCTTAAACTGTGAAAAACCAAGTTTTATTTTCCATGTTTTAGGGTTTTCAACAAGTTTTCAAAGATAAATCCATATTTTGCGGAAAAATGTCACAATCGACAATATTTTCCACAAAAATACAAAAAAAAATACTTTCCCGCCACCATGTATATGTACGTATGTACGGCTGCGTATTTCGTTCCTCTCGCGTTTTATCGTGGTTCCAAAGAAGATTATTGAAGAAATAGAAAATAAAGTTTCAGATGCTGTTGCTGACATGGCTAAACAAAAACTGAAGTATGTTTCGATCGCGACAACAATAGAATACAACAGCATTTCCAAGAATCCCCGATCGAAGGATTAATACGGCATTGCACAACAATGCATGTGCATGCTTGGATCCGATTAAGGCTATATTTAGAACAATATATTTTTTTGTATTATTATTTGTCAGAGATTATATTATAATATATTATTATTAGTCAGTTTTAATTTTGATAATTTGAAGAAGCGCGGCATTGTGTATTGCAAACAATTTATTGCGCTGTAAGCTGTTCATCTTACAAAACATCACTCACTTGTGAACTGTACTCGAACGAAGTGCGAACGATTTTAGGGCAGAAGCGAGAATTTTAGCTACTAAAATACTCGGTACTAAACTAAAATACTGGCCTAATGCGAACTAGCCTTATCTCCAACCGAGATCATAATTCGACTGGATGTGACTAAAGTTAATTATAATTTTAAATCAAATTAACAACTGCTCTAGCTAATTTTTGATTTATACTTGCAAATTATAATAAACTAGATGTCCTGCGGGGCTTCGCCCGCATAAATTAGGAATTTGACAGAAACCGCACATTTTCCCACAAAAAATAGTCTGCTCTACGGTCTACTCTACGGTCTACTCTACGGCCCGTATAAATAGTCAGTTATACTCAAGACTCATCTCGGTCTCAAGACACGGTTCAGACTCTGTGATTGGTTGGCTGTCAAATTTTGGACCAATCACAGAGCCGAACCGCTTCTTGAGACCGGGTCGCATCTTAAGCACTATTTATACGGGCCAACATCTGTGCCAAATAACTTAAAATTTCATCCAGTAGTTCGTGAGATAAGCACCTTTAATCCTTCAATCGCGGATTTTTGGAAATCTATTGTTATTCTATTGTTGTCGCGATCACCGGTGCTCTTATGGGGCTTGATAGGTTAAATAATTTTCCCGGTTATTTCCACATTTTCCTCTGTTTCTTCGCTCCTATTAGTCTTAATTAAAGTGATAATATAATAATATAGCCTATTATAGCCTTCTTCGATAAATGGGCCATCTAATCACTGAAACAATTTTTAAAATTGGACCTGTAGTTTTTCAAATTAGCGCGTTCAAACGTTGGCGTTAAACCGAATACATATATACTATTATACTAATACTAATATACTAATATACTAATAATAATATTATAAAGAGGTAAACTTTGTTTGTATAATTATTGTAATGAATAGGCCCAAAAACTACTGGACCGATTTTAAAAATTCTTCCACCATTCGAAAGCTACATTATCCACGAGTAACATAGGCTACATTTTATTTTGGAAAAAAACAGGTTTCCGTAAGATATTTGGGTTTTTCGGACACAAGGTGCAAAAAATCAACCAGAAAAGTTACTTATTTTGCATACGCTGCCTAAACTATAAAATATAGAACCATATAATGTTCCAATTAATTGTAGATCTTATAAATATCTACAAACAAGTCGGCGACACACTATACCATTTTCTTTCCTCGTCCCACAGTATACCTATCTATCTATGTCGAATGAGGCACAGCTACCATTTTTTATTTAAAAAATCTTGATTTTTTTTGGACTACATTTAAACGCGTTTATTTTACTCATGCTATTAATCCTTATCAAAATAAATTATTTCATCACTAAGTACAGTTTATGTAGATAATATTTGGTCTTGAATGACTAAAATTGGACGTTTGGTTTTGAAGTTATGGCGAAATTAAAATATTATTACGATTTCAACTGCACGGCCCGTTGCGAAATGGGCGTCATCAGGCGGGGGTGCGCGTGCGAGATTTTTTCTCAGGGCTAACCAACAGTTCTTTTCAGGGCTAAACAACAGTTCTTTTCAGAGCTAGAATATTATACGCTATTAACATTTTCTTAAATATTTGAAAATACCAAAGAGAGCCAGGTCGGACGACCATGGCGCCATACTTATATTTTAGTCACTTCAATAAAATAATATGGGCAAAACAACGTTTGCCGGGACAGCTAGTATTGTATAAAGCTATGTCGGTGAATTAAAGTTGCCGGCAATATTATAATATTATACTACAGTGAATTTGTAATTAAATAATTAAATTCATTACTATAAAGACGTGACATCAAACAGCCGTTCTAGTTAACGTAGTTTTGTTAATCTTTGGTTGAACTAAACGAGACTGCTTCGGAACTTTTTAAATAAGAAACTTTAGTTTTTAGCTGCAGTAGTTTGCTGTTTACCGACTTTATTGCATTCTATTTGAGTTTGATGATGAATCGTGTATGCTTAATTCGACATCAAAAACAGTAATTATTAGTGTGCATTTGCGGAACGACATACATTTTTGACAATTAGATCTGTCATAATCCTTGCAATTTAAGCTGTGCGTCCATTGGATCGGAATCGGAGCGTACGGAGCGTACGGAGCGTCGTCATTTACGAAATGCCGATGGGGTGCGTCCACGGCATTCGGATTCCGCACCGGCAATTTAGTTATTTTTAGTCCGTCATAGCCTGCGTGTATATGCATTATGGAGGATAGTGACGAGGATATTCTTGTAATTAGCTGTATTTCATCAGAAGAGGAAAAGAGAAATAAGAAGAAACGAAAGATATGGGTTCATAATATAAACTCAAAAAGATTAATTTTCGGAGAACTTCATACGTTATATCCTGATTTATTAAAAGATGAAAAAATATTTTTGGGTACCTACATTCTTAAGAGTCGAAAAAAGTTTTTTGATTAGATTGTAAAGTTCTTCATATTTTTGCACTAAAGTCAATCAAAATGTCGTCATTCATCGTGAATAAGTATTTACGTATAGCCGTCGCGTCGTCGCAAACACGTCAGTACTTACTTGAAACCTTCGCAATCCGAATGACACGTTCACTGCGGATGACGTCATCGGCATAAATTCCGGTCTCAGGCGCAGAAATACCGATCCAGTGCACGCAGTACCATACAAATCAATACAAAGCAACAAATGCGTACGTTTCGTCCGCTCCGATTCCGATCCAGTGCACGCACAGGTTAAGGGGGCGCCCAACCCAAAAAATCAAACATCGTCCTTCTCTCTTCACACTCACGCCCGTCTTTCATATGCCAGGTGAAAAAGGACGACGCGGAATCATCGCCAAGTTAGCGGGCAGTTATACTTAGGTATTCTTTTTTTAAAAAAGATATCTATTATGTTATAAAAAAAATATGTTTCATAATCCCTGCCTTATCTAAAATGTAATTATGCTAAAAAGTTTCAAGCTTTATTTTAATGTATTACTCGAATACTAGCAGTTTAACGTGTTAATTATAGGTGATTCGGAAGCAATCTCGCAATTTTTTTCTATCGAAAAAATTGTATGCTATCGTGTTTTTGAGTAACATAGTCACTAGTGTTAGTCCTGAAGTGTGCTGCATCTTAATTTAACATTCAGTTTTTCATTAATATTGATATTATAGACGATCATATTGTAAAGCAATTTGGCCTAGAGCGGGCCCTTAAGCTGAAATATTAATGGGATGATTTATAATATCTATACTTTATATTATCGTCATAAAGTATGATTTAACTCCTTTGTGGTGAGAGTTCCAATCCATCCTCTACCGACCTTCGGAAAGGAGGAATTTTGGCTGATTAAAATCCTCTACAGGAGTTCCACGTCCCAGAAATTTAGTGCACATTGTAAGTTTTAGTTATAATTACAAAATATATTTTAATTATCAAAAAATACATTTGCACAATTACTGGACGCCCCTCTTATAGACGCCTACATGATCAATCTCTTAACACAACCCGCGGGCAGAACTAGTGTAGCAATACCAATCTCATTATCACGTCGTAGATTTTCGTGTCCGATGGAGAGTTTGTGTCATGTCGTGTCACGTTGTGTCAAAGAGGAATTTCTAGGTCAAGGTCGTGGGAAGCCGGATCCAGGATACTGACATCTTTGACAAATAAGAATAATAGTATCCAGGATAGATAGACCGGCCATAGTCGGACCGCATGTTGCAGTAGCGACCGACTGCTCTAGAGCGGTTGCGTTGAGGTCGTACACGACTGCAACACGACTGCAACACGACCGCATCATGCAGTTGACCATACATACCTTTGTTGTTCGACCGCAGAGCGACTGCTCCGACCGCTCAAGAACTGCTCGAGCGGTCCTTGTATTGCGGATATTGAATTTAGTATGGAAACTGCAGATCGCCGAGCGGCAACCGCATCTTGCAGTCGGTCTCGGCTGCAAGATGCGGTCCGTCTATGGCTGACCATAATATAACTTAAGAGCAATTGATAAAGTATAATAATATAACATTAAAGTAATAAACATAATGTACAGTTCACCTACTGAGTTATACCGAATTTTTAAAAGACTTTATCCACTTCTTTTAAAAAAGTAGATTATTATTTACTAGTAATGCTATTCACTAGCTAGTTCTTTTGATTGCCTAACTTCACATCAGTCAATCAGTCAACAACATTGTTGAATGCATAAACTTTTGTGAATAACCTCAATACCAGGCATTAAAAATTTAATGATATTGTAATGATCTAACGCTAATCCGATCAATTTCTTTTCATTCAGCCACTCTGCCCTTGACACGAGGCGTGGCGTGGGCGCGCCAGTCACAGTACTAACGCTGGCATACCACGACTTAGGCCCACTTGCGCCAGGCTGGGTTAGTGTTAATCGTGGATTAGATATAACATCGTTAAACCCTCTTCAATTAAGACCGCCGTCAATAAAGACCGCAACATTTACAACATTTAAACATTTGTATTGAATTGAAACGTCATGCAAGTCTGTCAATTCAATACAAATTTTGAAATGCATCTACGCGTCGCGTTGCGGTCTGAATTGATCCTTATTTATTACTCGGATTCGTATTCCAACTGCTTACAGCTTGGCTACTAACGTAAATTCCAGCTGCGTTTGTAGCCAAAAAACTTTTTGCAAATTCAACATGCATGACTTGTTTGACTAGTAAGATGATCCATGCATCGGATGGGCATACTTATAAAAAATCGGATCTGTGCCTGATCTCTCGCCAGTTTCAGTTTAAGTCATCCGTCTGACTGGGTTACGACTTATGAGAGTAAAAAGAGAGAGTTGTTTTATATACTAAGCAGCAAGCACTAAATTTTCATTATAAAAATACTCCTAGGTAACTAGCCTGATTTAAACCGGCTACCGTAACCGTTGTGGTCATTAATCATATTAAGTATCTTATTTTACTATATTGCATGATATTTGGCAAAAGATTAGCGACGATCCATACTGCGAAACTGGTCCTTAGACTGTATTGTTGCCCCTGCAGAAATTACCCTATATCTACGCATAAAGAATATTATAATATTTAATTCGTTAACAGTAATTGTAAGACCGTTATTTGGTGCCGTTTTTTATACTTTAAGATATAGAGATCTTTTTTTTTTTTTTTTTTATCTATGGACGCTTCACGCCGCGTCAGTCTGGCCCCATGCTAAGTACCTGAAGGACTTGTGTTACAGGTACCAGACAACGGAAATATATTTAATTTAATACTTTTATATTTATACTATACAAATATTTAAGATTTTTATTATAATTATGATACATATATTTAATACACATCCATGACCCAGGAACTTTATAAACTTTTTGTTCCATCGGCGGGACTCGAACCCGCGACCTTCGGCTTGAGCTACCAACGCGCTCACCACTGCGCCACGGAGGTCGTCAATATACTTTAGGATATAGTCCGTCTATTATACTTTAAGATTTATACGTGGGAGAGCCATGCTTCGGCACGAATGGGCCGGCTCGACCGGAGAAATACCACGTTCTCACAGAAAACCGGCGTGAAACAGCGCTTGCCGCAGTTTAGCGGAGGCCCAATCCCCTACCCTATTCCATTCCCTACCCTCTCCTATTCCCTTTTCTTCCCTTCCTTACCCTCCCCTATTACCCTACTCCCACTTAAAAGGTCGGCAACGCACTTGCAGCTCTTCTGATGCAGCGAGTGTCTATGGGCGACGGATGTTGCTTTCCATCAGGTGACCCGTTTGCTCGTTTGCCCCCTTATTTCAATTAAAAAAAATAGAGATGCTATGTAGAGTTATACATTTACAGAAATATTTATAAATAAGTAGATACACGATGGCGTCCGCAACTCTGTTGCACTGCTTGCGCAGGAATTCGTTTTTTTCCGGTCAAAATGAGAATCAAAATGAGTTCAGTGGTTTAAGCGTGAAGAGGTAACTGACAGACAGACCCACTTTCGCACTTATGTTATTAATATGGAAGTACGGATAATAGCAAAATATAGTAGTAGTAGTATTATTATAATTAATGGTTTCTCGTGTGTAGAGTACATTTTAATTAGAGGTCGAATCATAATTTCGTGACCTTAACATGAATTAAATTTTAATGAACTACATTTAATGAGTGATAGACTATGCGCAGTAAATAGCAATCACTTAATAATATCATAGTAGTATAACCCACAACCTGAGCACTTTTGTGGTATATTTTACGGAAAAACTATCACGCCTATTGATTCGTGCTTTAACATAGTAATGTCTATTAAAATATAAAGGCCTTAAAGATGACCAAGCATAATTAACAAAAAATTAAAACCGACTTCCAAGGTAAAAGCAATAATAATATCCTTATAATATGAACTAAAAAGTATTAAATAATTTTTCCTATCTCATGGTGCCTTTTTCCGAATTCGGCTAAAACTCAACTATTTCTGTACTCAATCTTCATAATTTTGAAGTCGGTACCAGATATAGCTGAATCCAGATGCCAGAATATTTGAAACATTTGGAACTGGCACCGACTTCAAATTATGAAGATTGAGTACAGAAATAGTTGAGTTTTAGCCGAATTCGGAAAAAGGCACCATGAGATAGGAAAAATTATTTAATACTTTTTAGTTCATAAATTATAAGGATATTATTATTGTTTTTACCTTGGAAGTCGGGTTTAATTTTTTGTTAAAAATAATAATTTCACTCTTTTTAGTTACCTAGTAAAATCATCGCGTACTATACGTAGATTAGGGCCGATTCACACCGGAATGGTAGAGGCGAGGCGACCAGTTTCAGTGTCATATGATTTTAAACTTTATCTTCATTATTGTAATACATAGTATCGCTTGAGAAATCGATTCCGCCGGCGGCCGCAAGAGGCCACGAGCGTCCACGGGTGGCCGTAGATTTCTCAAGCGATACTATGTATTATTAACAACAATGAAGATAAAGTTTAAAATCATATGACACTGAAACTGCTCGCCTCGCCTCCGCCATTCCGGTGTGAATCGGCCCTAATACACCTGTATATACGTATCTTATTACAAATTGTTAACAGTCACACTTACAAAATATAATATCAGCTGCAGATAATTTTAAACAATACATTTAAAAAAATCGAAGTGGACACGTGCTAGGGCCGCGCCAAACCGGAATTTATACATATGATATTAAAATTTATCTTTATTATTGTAATACATAATATCGCTTGAGAAGTCTACGGCCGCCCGTGGCCGCGATTGGTAAGTGTGACAGTGCACTAGCATGTTACTTGTATTATCGAAGCACCTTACTTCTCAGAAGTAATGTCAAATGGGTGCCTTACGCTCTGGAGATAAGGTTGAATATTTTGTTACGTTCAATTTTGGTGACATTGGTGACCCTGACGTGGTAATGATGATGATGATGATGAATGTAATTTGTATAGTGGCATATGCTTTCAGTTCATAAAACAACAACTAAACCCCCAAACTTGTATCTATAAGGAATCCGGAGTTCTCTTAGTATCTTCGGAACCATAGTATATCTTGGTGCAAAATCTTGCGTTTTGGTAGCATATGCTTAGAATGCTTCTCATAAATTCAAAATCACCATATGTTTCCGTATAAATTTCGAGGAGTTCCCTCGATTACTCATGGATACCATCATCAGGTGAACTTTTGTGAACATGGTACCAAATTGGAGTGAAACCTAATACAACAAAACAAAAATTTCGAAAATCGGTTCATGAACGGCGGAGTAATCGTTGAACATACAAAAAAAAAAAAAACCACAGCCGAACATATAACCTCCTCGTTTTTTGGAAGTCGGTTAAAAACGACGCGAGCCCTCACTAAGCTCGGCTTTTAGCTAGTCTGTATTAGAGGTAAGAAATCTACGTTAGCCTTTCCAGCCTTTCTATTCAACCCGCTGCTTTTCAATATATTTTTATTACTAAAGAAATCCAGTTAAAAACTGATAACAACACCGTCTCTTAATGGTTTACTCGGGTAAAATAATTATTGTATAAAATATACAAATACCCATGTTCAAAATCAGTCCTCAGGCTATAATTGCAGCTTTATCTAATTCAATAAGCGTAGGATTGACATATTTAATTCTTGACTTGGTTTTTGATGAAATTGTTTTAGTGCGTAAGTACAAAAGTGGTTTTTAATGCGCATTACGTACTAATTGTGTCAGGCCGCATTTTACAATTGACATGTATTACATGTAACACTCATAGATTAGCGTTCAGCTTTTTCAGACAATGTATAGATAGTAGAAGCTTTACATTTTCTTCAATTTGTCTTAGAACCAGCTAAAAGTTATATCGGGTATAAAAATGTAGATTGTAGAGCGATTCTCAGATTCATTATAAATTATAATAAAGCATTTTAACAAAATCGTCCAGTCGTTGCAGAGAAGAGTTGCAGAGAATTTTGTCTATAGAATTGTTATTATAATATAAAGTATTGATAAATTAAAATTATTTAATTACTTAACATTAAATAGTGACATTTATGATTGAGAGAACTCGGTTACACAACCTAGACCTAATATTTAGTACATTATTATGACATACATAGAATAAACGCGCTCACAATTTGAAATAATATTACCAACTACCATCCATTAATCCTAACAGGGCGAGGCCGCCAATTTTTGCTGATTTTGCAATTATTTTTCTCCGCTCTTTGTATTTTAAAAAGTATTGTGTTTATCTTATGCTCGAAAACTGATTCTAACGAAGAAAACAAAGTACTCAAGCATGCATTAGAATTATTTGAGTTCCAATAATAGTCTAAAAATATATTTACAATTAAACATAAAAAAAGGTAAGAAAATAGCTTAAAATATACAATCCGCCGTGGAAGAGGTGCACTGTAGCAGTAAGTATGACAGATTTGAAGACAAAACGCGCGTCAGCGAAGCGCGCGCTTCAAAACGCCCAATCTCTATAGCTTTGTCCACACTGTGCCTTTTTCTGTTCGTCAAGGGCATGTGTTATAGCACAGTCAACAGCGAACGTGAGGCATACCCTCGACGCATGCCCTCTGATCGTCCAAAACTTTCGCTTTGTTATTAAAAATGACAGTTGGTGACAAAACGAAAGTTATGGACGGTCGCGAGCATGCCTCACGTTCGCTGTTGACTGCGCTATAAGTTATAACGCATGCCCTTGACGAACAGAAAAAGGCGCAGTGTGGACAAAGCTTATAACTTATAACGCATGCTCTTGATGAACAAAAAATGGCACAGTGTGGACAAAGCTAATGTGTAGTGTGTACCTGCTCTTAGTGTTCCCGTACAACATGCCGCTTAGGTTGGATTAATATTAATAGACTATAGGCTATTGTGCTATACATATTTTGTGACTTCAATACAGTTTTCAGAGCTTGAAATTTAGTTTGTTATTATTTTTAGCAATATTGCTAAAAAATAATGACAGACAAAATTTTAAGCTATGGATTGGTAACGCCTGATTCTATTAACTAGTTTTCAGAGCATTAATACTCTATAGCATCTTGGCTAAGGACTAGCCTTTAGTTTGTATATACAAAATCGCGAGTACAATGCGACTACACGCATATTATGACACAAAATACCTTTATTTCTGTTTCTGATTATCTGGCATCACAATTTTACATCACAAGCAGTTTAATTAAATAATATTATGACACCACGCAAATATTATGCAAAAGCCACTTTTAGGAAATGTTAAAGGTCTCAAAACTCGTTCACTTTTAAACTATAGGTATTTAATACTTTAGGGATTCGTGCTTTCAAAATGCTATAATAATGTTACATAATAGTACTAAAGAGTCACTTACTCTTTCGTGCTGTAATCCATACTAATATGATAAATGCGAAAGTGTGCCTGTCTGTCCGTCTGTCTGTCTGACTATCTGTTACCTTTTCACGCCCAAACCGTTTTTGCTGAAATTTGGTATAATATAATATAGGTACTTTGAGTCCCGGGAAAAGCACATGGGATAATTTTTATCCCGCAAAATGTACGGTTCTCGTACGATAAACGACTTTTGGTGCAACGGAGTTTCGGGCGTCATCTAGCAACAAATAAGTACATTGTACAATAATTAGTACTGATAAATGACCGCCTAAGTCGTTTAAGTCTTTAGTACCGAAAAACGGACAATTAAATTTGCATTGACTTTAAAAGAATCTTCTGAACGGTGTAGTTACTACTTATATCCATTGGGAGTATGTCTGTCTATTTGTAACCTGTTCAAGCTTAAAGCACTGAGTCGATATTGCTGAAATTTGGTATGAAGATTCCTGGACTCCCGGTAAAATAGCAGTAAACTTTTATGTCGCAAAAATAGCTCCCGCGTATCATCATCATCAACCTATTGCCATCCACTGCTGAACGTAGGCCTCCCCAAATGAGCGCCAGCTGCTGCCAACCACTTTCTTCAAATCGTCAGTCCACCGTGCTGCTGGACGTCCTACAGTACGTTTGCCTAAGCGTGGTCTCCACTCTAACACTTGTCTGCTCCATCTACCGTCTTCCCGTCTGCAGACATGACCAGCCCACTTCCACTTCAGCGTGCTAATTCTATGAGCGATGTCGGTGACTTTAGTTCTCTGGCGAATGACTATATTATTAGAAATTTTGTCCACCAGAGAGACTCCCAACATAGCTCTTTCCATAGCACGCTGAGCAACCTTAAACTTGTGAACTTGTCCTCCGGTGAGTGTCCACGTTTCAGCTCCGTGTGTCCCGCGTATACTTATAATAAATTATAGAGCTAAGAAATTCTGGATTTTAGAATCCATACTAATATTATAAATGCGAAAGTCTCTGTCTATCTGTCTGTATGTAACCTCTTCACGCCCAAACCACTCATTACTCAACCGATTTTGCTGAAAGTTGGTATGAAAATACTTTGAGTCCTGGGAAAGGACATAGGCCACTTTTTTATCCCGGAAATATGTACGTATATTAAGACCTCTTTCCCTACCTTACATTTCTTATGTAAAGCAATAAGTACACAGGCTCACAAGCTTTTAACTTATATAAGAAAAAACGTTAATTAGTCCATAATACAGTAAACATTAAAATACTGAAAAAGTAATACAAAGTATTTAATATAACGATAAACATTTTTATTAACTGATAAGAATCTAAACAAATTATCAACTTAGTACAAAACATACTGTTGTTACATTAGTTCTAGCACTTATATTAAACACTTAGGGCATGTAATATGTAACCTAACTTGTAGTAAGATATACAGATAAGTTAATCACATGCTAAATTAAATGTGTAATTAGCACTAAAACGTACAGTCGTGAAAATCATCGGTTTACCAGCTTTGAACTCTATTACATTGGGAATAAAGTCTTAAAGTGCTAAATGGTTTATTTCCTCAGTCCTACGTTTATAAACCGACTCAATCTACATTTCCTGCGACTATGCAGCGTAATTACGAAGCTTTTTATAGTAACACGTAAAGGAAATAGTTTTTATAAACTCTCGATAGTCGATAGAATTTAGATTATAGTGCGATGACTGTTTAGCTAATGGTCCTAATGGATTTATTTTAAGTACATAATATATTACATCACCATTATACAGGATTATTATATTATGTACACTGCGTACTTTGTACTATTGTATTATTTATTAACCCGTCAAGCCCCGTAAGGACACAGGTGACCGCGACAACAATAGAATACAATAGCATTTCCAAGTATCCCCAATCGAAGGATTAATAAAGAATTTTAGAAGAAAGGTCATTGCCCTAACGTCGCAGCGACCCTTGAGCATCTATTGTGACTTCTTCGCATTTGATGTACTGTCCATGCTGCTGATAAATTGAACGATGTGGTTGGGGTTGGTGCCACGAACCCTACCAGGCTCACTGCAAAAATACCCTTTAGCACATTACCAGAGGAATTCCAGGTGCATGATGATAATGCTACTACGAAACTTGCGGATAACTGGAGCAAGTGTTTCAATAGTAGTTATGTGACAACATTTCGCTAAGCTCCAGACCAGATTTCCTCATCGATAATTGAAACTTATGCCACTATCCAATTCTGTTACTTAAAGTAATATCAGAGTCACTGAAAGGCCGCGTTTGGTGAGATGCGCTGACTTATCTTTGAAATATGTAAGTTTGAAGTTTGAACGCTATTTTGTTTGACAAAGCTATTTTCTTTTTAGTCTCCTGCACCTTAATGCTAAAAACAGGACCCTATAAGTAAGGTAAGGACCCAGTAAAGTCTTCATAGACTTTACTGTCTGTTTGTCTGTCTGTCGTCCGTCAGTCTTAACCAAGCTGTAACTCAGGAAAGGCGACAGCTGGCTTTGAATTTTTTTCCTCAAATAGCCTCTCCCCATAGCTCTCCCCACATTAGACCATAATAATTGGACTGTGGATTGTCGATCGTTAGCAACTGTGGCAAGCATAGGCAAAATATACCCCCCTCTACACGTTCGTAGTCGCTTGCATTGTTCCATCTGGGCCAACGTGGAGAGCCAGACTTCGGCACGGTATTAATTGTGCGTGCGCGACTAGACGTATGTGAATTATAAAATACTCGTTACAGATCCAAGTATTTCATTTAATATTTAATTAGGAAATATTACGCAAAGGTCCAAGCAGAGGGTGCCAGTAGAACATACAGCAAAAATCTGCCCAAAATCCGACATTTTGCACATGCCATAATATGACAGAAACGTTGACAAACGTCGAACAAAACTTTTTGTTTACTCTGTGTGCTTGTGCTGCCTCAAGCGAGAAAACATTGCAGTAGATATCTCATTGATTTCACACGCTGCCAACGCCACAAATTCATTTAATGTATAAAGGGAAATCAATTTAGTTTAGAATACAGTGCATTTTAATGGCCCGTATCGCTCATCTACCACGCGAACTACTGCTAATGAATTACCTGTGTTGAGAATCCCCCATGTTGAGACCCAGATTCTACAACTTTAATACAGTTTTTAGATTAATCTAGTCTGTTTTCTATATTTATAAAATATTTTACATATTTATATATAATATTTTTATATATAATATTTTATATATTTTTATAAAATAAGGGGGCAATCGAGCAAACGGGTGGAAAGCAAGTACCGTCGCCCATGCACACTTGCAAAATCATATAACAAAAAATTAAAACCGACTTCCAAGGTAAAAACAATAATAACATTAATATGAACTAAAAAGTATTAAATAATTTTTACTATCTAATGGTGCCTTTTTCCGAATTCGGCTAAACCTCAACTATTTCTGTATTCAATCTTCATTATTTTGAAGTCGGTACCAGATAGCTGAATCTTCAGTCCTCTGACAGAATATTTGAAACTTTTGGAACTGGCACCGACTTCAAAATTATGAAAATTGAATACAGAAATAGTTGAGGTTTAGCCGAATTCGGAAAAAGGCACCATTAGATAGTAAAAATTATTTAATACTTTTTAGTTCATATTAATGTTATTATTGTTTTTACCTTGGAAGTCGGTTTTAATTTTTTGTTAAAAATAATAATAATTTCACTCTTTTTAGTTACACTAGTAGGTAAACCTTCGCGTATATTTTACGTATCTTATTACAATTTGTCAAGAGTCACAACTCACACTCACAAAATCATATATTATCAGTGAAGTGAACATATTGTGCTAAGTAATTTAACAATTTTAATGCTTCAAGCCCCAAGCGGTCACCGGCGATTGAGATAACAATAGAAAGGCTATTGTGTCTCGTTTTTCCACGATCGAAGGATCTATCAGATAAAAAATTGTATAAACTTGCATAGGATGTAGCGTAGCTACTCATAATATTTAATATTATCATAATTATTGACAGCTCTGTTCTTGTAAAGCGCTTATTCCACTTATCCTAGCTAGGAAGTCCTAGCTAGGATCCTAGCTTTCTAAATGTCATTCCACTTGACTAAATTTTTTCCGATTTAGGATCCTAGCTAGGATCCTAGCTTCTAAATGTTATTCCACTTGACTAAATTTTTTAGGACCCTAGCTAGGACTTCCTAGCTAGGATAAGTGGAATAAGCGCTTAATCAAGAATTCAAATCGATACTTAGTGCGCCATCTATCGATTAATAAGTATAACTGATTAAAAAGACACTTAATGACTTTGTTTTGTGTAAATGCTCTTTTTAAAATAACTTTATTTTAATTCTATTTGTCTATTTAAATTTTATAAAGTAATTAGTAAAGTATTCGATCTGTTGTCTGCCGCCACGCGCCACGCGGCGCGGCACGCGGCGACGCCGTCGCCTCTGCGGCGCCGACCGCCATGTATTAAACAAACAGGTGTTGTTATACAGTACATAATTATTATTATTAGTATATCCATACCAGTGGCGAGGGGTGAATATTTTGAGAAGGGAAGCCGGAGTAAAAAATCTACTTACCAATTTTGGTAATTTATAATTGAATGACATGCTTTTAATTTTCAAAACTAAGTTTGGAAAACAAAGTTTCCTTCGACAGCAAAATATAATCTGTCAGACAACAGTCTTTCTGAATTAATGCCATATTTTCCGAACTACACGATTACGTCGTACGACTCACAATTCACAAGTCACAATATAAATTAATTTAATTCACGACACTCTTCTAAGTTCTAACGCTAAAACAAAATTTAAATTCGACAAAACAAAACAAACGACATGTTGTTTACAAACACACTATCCGCCATATTAATATGTCAATCTAAAAACCAGCAAAATAAAAATGTATTACGCGCCTGTCATATTTAGTACCGCTAAAGGCATTCTTAATAAAGTCGTATTACAAAAAATCCTACCAAAATAAAATGTATTACGCTCCAGCAAAAGTATAATGTCGCTACATTCATTCTTAAATTCGAATCATAACAATTTTACTTCATGACTCATCTATCTCGCTTGCACTTGTGCGTTGCTAATTAACCTTTCTCCGTAATAACTCGTCGGGCATCGAGTTATTTCCAAGTATATATCGCGCGTGCTAGAACGAGACAGAACATGACGACCAGTTCACAGGAATGAAAAGGACAGATGCTTACTATGAACTGTCGTTGTATGGAGAAATAAGCCGCTAATCCACGGCTTGATTCTCTGCGCCCGCACATTGCATTGCCTTTTAAAATTTGTAGGCGATAGTTATTAATTCAAACTATGTATTTCAAGTGAGAGAAAAATTTATTGCATATAACATTGTGAATTCAAAGTTTTTTAAGTAGGTATGTAAAATATTTATTAGATAAATATGTCGTTGGCCCATATATTCGATTTTTCTAAGCCCTAAGGGAAGCCGATGGGAATCGGGTTATATGGACGCTTCGCCACTGATCCATACCTATGCCTTGTACTATTATTAATTCTGTGCCATGAGACATTGGTGACCTTAATGATGATGATGACGATGATGATGATGATGATGATGATGATTATGATGATGAATATGAATTGCATAGTAGCATATGCTTTCTGTTCTTAAAACAACGCCGAAACTCCCGAACGTGTATCTATAAGGAGTCAGGAGTTCTCTCAGCATCTTCGAAACCATGGTATACTTTGACCCAATATTTGACTTTTTGGTAGCATATTCTTAGTACACTTCACATAAAACCAAAATCACCATATGTTTCCATATAAATTTCGAGGAGTTCCCTCGATTACTCATGGATCCCATCATCAGGTCACCACTTTTGTGAACATGGTACCAAATTGGAGTGAAACCTAATACAACAAAACAAAAATTTCGAAAATCTGTTCACAAACGGCGGAGTAATCGTTGAACATACAAAAATAAAAAAAAAAAAAAAAAAAAAAATATCCACAGCCGAACATATAACCTCCTCGTTTTTTGGAAGTCGGTTAAAAAGTTGTAGAATGTAGGGTGCGTTACCGGTTTTAAACAATCATGATTCCCATACATAACTTATAAGTAACTAAAAAAACGTCCGAGGACTAATTTTTGGCGTTTTGATCAAAAATAAAGCGTTTGTCGTTGAATTGACATTTCATGAGAACACTATATTTTAGGAGTCTAACTGAGTCAAACAAAGAACGAAGCTGTATTAATATCGCATTAAAATTATAGAATCAGGGTTCTAATATACGAAATAATTTACTACCAAGCCACAAGCTTCGATAGCCTAAGGTGTGAACAAAATTATATACTTAGTACAAATACTATGATTTTATGTTATTTACATACCACAACTTATTAAATTATGCATACCTACTTACTAATAACATAAAATCGAAAATAACTACGTTGCGCCAAAATTCGATTTCAGCGCGGAAGAATTGACAGACAAACAGACAGACAGACAGACGAACAGACACACTTTCACATTTATAATATTAGTACAGTATGGAAATATGGATGTCTGTCTATCGGGATTGCCAAAAACTACTCAAACCGATTTCATTCGATTTTTATCGATTATTTCGCTAGTAAGAGCCCACACAGCATTGATCTAATTTGGACATACAAGATCTATATAAGACAAACATAATAGAGCCCTTAGGGGTAATTTCTTCATTCAGTACCTTTTGAGTTTTGACCTTACTGATCGACAGTAATCGATTCAGCTTATCTGCGATCAGTGTCCACGCCTCCCACTGTCGTGAAATGTTACCGCCACTGTACCTACTATAGCTTGGTCACGGAAAACGCAGAAATTCATATAACGACCGATTGATACTTGTCTATTTTAATTAGTATGCCGCGTTTTGACATGGGTGTGATACGAGGGCGAACGTATTTTTGCATATTATAATATGACTACAGAAGTTAGTTTTTAGAGTTCCGTACCCAAAGGGTAAAAACGGGACCCTATAACTGAGACTTCGATGTCTGTCTGTCTGTCCGTATGTCTGTCTGTCTCCAGGCTGTAACTCAAGAACCGCTATAGCTAGACTTCTGAAATAAAAATTCTTAAATCCTACAGGATGGATAAATGGACACGCCCGGGGAGAGATCAGATCATAGACCAACAGTCGATCAGGTGATCAGCAAGCTTTAACCGAGGTAAAACGAAATTTATAAAATGGGTGAGGCCGCCAATTTTTGCTGATATGACGCAGAAAAATTTTGCGAGAGAAAGAAAATTGGCGAATATCTACGCTGCTTGTGACGTTGGAGCACCAAAATTGTAGCGAATTTACTCCTCTACGCTATCATAGCGTTGAAAAATATGACGTTGGAGCACCAAAATGATAGCATAGAGGCTATTATAGCGTTGGGAAAATCAAACTTATCTCTGTAAATAATACACAATGTGGTTTATATTATAGCCCCAAACATGGACCTTTTGACTACTCACATGATGCATTGATAGTTTTATGTGAAACAGTATTACTTGCATTTGTGTCACAAAAAAAAATTCCTTTGAAAAAACTGTCTACACAGCCCGACTGAGGTTCGAATGTGAACTGTCGAGAAATGGCGGATATTACAAGATTTTCCATAGAATACGTAAAAACTCAGCGTTGCCATCCCGATTTTACCTTCCCTAACACCCAACGATAACAATAAATTGGTATTATTGATGACGTTTAAAATGTGGGGTAGAATTGATGTTTCTAACGATTCATTTGATTTTAAACAGTTTATAAAGAAAGTTATCTTAAAATACTACAAGAATTAGATGAGATAATAACCATTTATATAAGTATTCATAACATATCCGACTTATATTCAAATCTGTCATACTTACTGCTACAGCGACAGTTAAAGTGCACCTCTTTTTAAGCTATTTTATTACCTTTTTTATCTTTAATTGTAAATGTATATTTATACTATTATATTATATGGAACTCAAATAATTCTAATGAGTGCTTGAGTACTTTGTTGTCTTCGTTAGAAACAGTATTCGAGCATAAGATAAACACAATACTTTTTAAAATACAAAGAGCGGAGAAAAATAATTGCAAAATCAGCAAAAATTGGCGGCCTCGCCCAAATATGTTCCTACGCTAGAATAGAACCCACTAGTCACGACCTAGACTATGACTCCGTTCTGTCAAAATGCGTTTATCGCATGGGAACTGTACGTAACATACAAAGCATTATATTATGTCCTTTCCCGGGACTCAAATTAGTATCTTATACCAAATTTCACCAAAATCGGTTCAGCGGTTAGAGCGTGAGGAGGTAACAGACAGACAGACACACTTTCGCATTTATAATATTGATAAGGATAATATGGATGTTCAACTTGTACAAAAATTCTGCAGAACTATAATTTTTACGCGTGTATGCCCTAGATCAGTGGTCCCCAACCTTTTTTTCATGCGGGCCACAAACATGTTTTGGTCTTGGTGTATGTCGCGGGCCGCAAAAAATTTTTTAGGGTTAAAAAAATAACATGCTTCAAAATTAAGGATTTAAAAGTGGAAAAAATTTAACGACTATCACGTAGACTTTACGTTACGACGCCGGTGGGCGTGAATTTCAAAATTCACACGGGCCACAAAATATAAAGTCCCGGGTTGGAGATGGCGGCCCTAGATAGAAGATAAATTTCATTGCGCAATATCACGCCCAATATATTTTATTGAACAACTTATTTGACATCAAGATTGAAAGGCGTTCAATATTAACATACGGTAATAATATTGCACAGTACGTGATATTTGCACAATAAAACTGATAAATCTAGGGGCCCGCTAAGGTTTCAAATGCAAGCCACTACTTATCTTAGTGCAGAAACTTCGTGTATTTACATCACAACTGGCAAGTTCTAAATTGAAGTTCCTAGTTCAAACAACTTCAGGAATACTTACTAGTTATCTGATGAAACTAAATTCTAAGATGCTCAATTTGTAATACTTTGTACACGTAAGTTTATCTGCAATTCTATTTCAGGACTTGAATGTCATCTTGTAGTGTTTTGTGTCTCACTGGTAAGCAAATGTTTAACCGGAAGCGGAACCAGTACCGCTTCCGGTAAATCTTTTCTATCCCTATACCGGATGTAACAAAACTAAATTGATAATACTTTAGGGTCTGTATGTATCCCCTGTATATAGTTTACTGTGAAAGTGGGAGCGCTGAAAAAGTAACTTTTTTAACACTTGTGTTTAAAATTCATGACGCTAGGGCGCTTGCCCATACAAATCACAAAAAATGCCCTTTCAGTGCTGCTACGTTTACAGTGCAGCAGTTTCTATATGAGGGGAATATCATTATTATTATTGAGGGGCAAATATAATATGCGGCGTAGGAGAAGTGGTAACTTCTACGCCGCATAAACTCTTTACTCCCTCCGGCTTACGCATTTTCAGTCACGTGTCCTGACGAAATTATGACGTAAGTACAGAATATGTACTATCAAAGAAGTTAATTCATAGGCAGATCGCATAGTAATTTGGTCGCGATATGTCAAACAGAATGAGCATTGAATTGACATACAGTAGAACCCGTTTAAGACGATCACGCTTAATACGATTTCCCGCATAATACGCCATTTTGCATGAGTCCCTGCAACTTGAGACATGCTTTCATACATTCTTTAACGCTTAATACGATCGTCATCCCGTTTAATACGCCCTAACGGCCAACACATATGCCGCCAAATCAGTGGGAATTGAGATGTTGATAGTTGATATAACGTGGATGGCAACAATTGTTGCAAAATTACGAATGCCAGAAAAATCCTGTTTTCAATACTACTATATGACTATATTGTCATGGTGGCAGAGCAAATAAAGAGAGACTGACTGTCCTGGCCTGTGCCAATTCTGATGGGCCAGAAAAGTTTCGTTTGCTGGTGATTGGTAATGCGAAAAATTCACGTCGTTTCAAAAACGTAAAATCGCTTCCTGTAACATATTATGAATTTATGATGCACAATCTCGAGCTTGGATGACCGGCATTTGTTGAAACGATTCAATTCAATTGGTTAAAAGCTCTAGAGTCTAGATTATCACTTCCAGATTAAATGTAAACGCATAATCTTCATTTATAGGAACATCCATACCCGAAAAAACATAATAAACATTAATACATACATATGTAGTAGGTTCGTTTTTTATTTCCCTAAATCCCGCATAATGCGCTTTCCCGCTTATGACGCGTTTTTGGTTGAGTCCCTGTCAAATCCTCTTAAACGGGTTTTACTGTAATTCATACAAATAGCTACGTCATATGACATATGAATCAATTTCTTTGATTATACAAGGATGATTTGGCGCGCGGTCGAAAATAAAAAGTCGCCATCACTTGAAAAACCGTTTTAAGATTATAGCTGATAAAGAATTGCTTTGTTCTAAGTGTCATAATATGTCTCAATATAAAAGTAATAGTACCGGCCTTGACTGGCCATGGCAATGCCAATCAGTCAAACTTATTCGGCCTAAATGACCATTATCCGACTTATACACGATAAGTGCGTGCGCCTTACGCACTCTTGCGCAAATAGTAACGATTATAATATTCGGAAAGGTCGTTCCGGCAGCGGAAATTTTTCCGGACACGCCTACCTACCTCTTAGGGCCAACCCAAACGTACCACAACCACACGACGTCGCAACGACAAAATGTCGTCGAGCAGTGGTTATGTGTGAATGGTGTCGCTGCAGCTTTTTGTAGTTGCGTTGTGGTACCGACAAAATGCCGACGTGGTTGCGTTGTCGCCAGTGGTTGCGATGTGGTTACGTACGAAAATCAATGAAACGGAGGGAGCGCGGGCGTGCGTGCACTGTCGCAATGTTGTGGTTGCGATGTGGTTGTGATGTGGTCGGTATCTGACAAGTGGTCGACAACGACTGCAAAATGTGGTACGTGTGAATGGTCCAGTTCATTTACAATACGAAATATACGCCCGACCACGTGGTGTGGTTGTCGTGTGGTTGTGGTTGTCGTGTGGGTTGGCCCTCAGGGTCAATTAAGGCGACGCCTTGATAATTTGGCTATAGCGATGCCGATTTTTCTCAGCAATGACTAAAGCTAAGAAACTAAAGTTCATTGTCAGTATTCATCATGTCTTTGTCTTTGAATTGCCCATAGCATAACACGATTGGACAACTTTTATAACACAGAATTATCAATCGAAAAGACCTCTGTAAAAAAAGGGATTCCTATTTTTCCAACAGAGGAGAGTGATTTAAGGTTCCAAAATTTGTACATAAATTGGTTGAAGCATACACTTTAATATGTGCATAGCTTATATGAAATGTATTTATGGTTTTTAAATTACGCGACAAAAACCATTTTATCGCTTACGCCCTTTCCATTTTTTGCTGTTCCATTGCTTGTTTTCTATAAGAGGCCGGCCCGGCCTCTCATAGAAAACAAGCAATCTAAAACATATCCAACACGGTTTCTTACTTTAACGCGGCGTCACCTTAAGACCGCAACGCGACGCGTCGATGCATAATTCTAAAATTTCTAAATTTGTAGGCATTTGACAGATTTGCAAGACGTCTCACGCATTTAAAATCTATTAAGTCAGTACGAAATGCATCTTCGCGTCGCATTGCGGTCTGAATTGACTCGTATAAAAGACAGATGGAATGAAATAAAAATGTGTCATTTCCAAATTAGTGCTTAGACAACGATATTATAATATTTTAAAAAACAACAAAAGTATCAACTGTTAGATAAAAATATAGAATTTGGGTACTATTGTAACTTCCAAATTTTTCGTTCCCGAGGCATATTGTACCATTTTTAGGAGCCCGTACCCGAAGGGTTAAAACGGCTATTACTAAGACTTCGATGTTTGTCCGTCTGTCCGTCTGTCTGTCTCCAGGCTGTATCTCAAGAACCGCTATAGCTAATGTTCTGAAATTTTCACAGATTGTGTATATCTGTTGCCACTATAACAACAAATACTTAAAACAAAATAAAATTCATATTTAAGGGGGGCTCCCATGCAACAAACATGATTTTTTTGACCTTTTTTGCTCTATATCATTGATTCCCAAGTAGCTGTCGGGGGTCCACCGGATCCAGCAAAATGTTTAAAGTGGTATATGAGAATAAAAAGTTTGGGAACCTCTGCTCTATAATATCACTAATGGCAACAGGTAAGTACTTCACTTTTTCACAAAATCCTAATAGTTATATGACGTGTACTTTAACATTTAATAATAATATTAAAAGAAAATAAAAATTAAGGGGGGCTCCCATACAAAAAACACAATTTTTGGCCTAATTTTGCTCTATAATGGTACGGAACCCTTCGTGCGCGAGTCCGACTCGCACTTGGACAATTATTTTCTTTCCCGAGGCATAGTATTTCAGGATAACATAAACTATGTCGCACCAGTTTTTTGGGTAGAATTTTCTGAATAAATAACGGATTTTAGCTTGGAAATTCCGTTTCGAATTTCGGCAGGCTAATTTATTGGGTCAATCGGACCAGATGGTGAACGTTCAGGATACATTTCTAAGCTACAATTAATGACCTTACAGCCTACGAGCTCTGGATTTAATTCTGTGCTGAATCACTGACAATATTATGAATTATATATTACAAGCCACCGACCCGCCCCGGCGTCGCACGGGTATAAAATATACAGCCACTAAAAAAAATATAAAAATCATTATAGCCTATGATCCTTCACGTGGTCTACTTCTTATTTGTGCCAAATAACATAAAAATTGCTCCAGTAGTTCGTGAGATTTTCAAATAATTTTCCCCGATTTTTCCACATTTTCCTCTATTTCTTCGCGTGATAAAATAATATAGCCTATAGCCGTTGTAACGTTGCAATTTCTTTGCATTCAATTTTTTTACTTGTATCGTGTTTTTTTTTCTCTATGGCAAACGAACACGACTACTTTGATTGTCATTGTCTTGCCAAAATAAGAGAAAAAAGAAATGTCATAGTATATATGTAGTTTTCACCGTCCTCGATAAATGGGCTATCTAACACTGAAAGAATCATCAAAATCCGTTGGGTAGTTTTAAAGATTAAAGGGAACGGGACATAAGGGAAAAAAAGCGACTTTGTTTTATAATAAGTATTATTATATGTATAGACACAAAAGTGTGTGTATCTCTCCGTCTGTTAAACCTCTTCAATCTTAAGCCGCTAAACGGATAAGGTATCTAAGAGATACTTTGAGTCGGGAAAGAATATAGGATTATTTTATCTAAGTAGTAAAAATGTACGGTTACCAAGCGATAAACGGATTTCGGTGCAACGGAGTTGTGGTCGTCATCTAGTGGATTCATAAAATTACATCTCGGAAAGAATTCTAGAGTAAAAATCAGTATTGTAAGTACTTACAGATATTGTTAGCTCCAATATTGCTACAATATTTTGTAGTTCTCGTCTTAATCTTGTTATTAAAATAATATGAGAGGACCTAACAGGCAAACATTCGAAGTATTAGAATGGATTATATTACTATGGATCTAAAATGTAATTAACACGACTTTGAATATTTTAAATTCTCGAGTAATTCTGCGTAACAAATAACAAGGTTATTGTAAAATGTAATAAACAGAGTTCCGCATAACGAATAACAATTGAAATGACAGTAACTGGCTACAGGCACTTTCGAGACTGGTGGCCAAACTCGGAACTAACGCTGCCTTCTTTTAAAATAAAGAACAAGGCACAAAACTTCACTTTTTTTAATTAAGGTGCAGTGGTTGTTGCAATTACGTAAAATGGGTTTTTTAAATAATGTATTTGTAAAGGAAATGTCATTATTTAAGTATAAAAAAGTACCGTTTTAAAATTGAGAAAATTTCCTATACGCAAAAGTATATAAGTACATAATTCGAAAAATTCTGCTCGATAGAAAATAATCTTAATGATGACTATTATAACAGTGTTTTTCATATTTAAATCATTTTATGGCTAAATTACACACTTTCTAGAAAAAACAAAAAATGTAGTACATTTGTCATAGCCCAACCTAAACGATTTGATATAATTGATTTGTGTAATACTAAAAACAAAAGGTGTTTTTTCCTATTTCCTATTATCAAGGCACGCGGCGAGCGCGTAAACGCCACTGTACAAGGCGCGCTGATATGAATGTTATTTTATGTCCTTTACGTCGATATTCGTACTGACAGACATCAGCCTGCTAATTTTAGGGACTACGGGCCTTAAGTCTGCGTTTCCACCGGATATGTGCGAAGATTCGTAGCGACTAGCGAGGGATGTGTTTGTAAAGAACCAATAGAGTCGCTTCATTTACTTCGCCTCGGACATCACATTTCTGGTGGAAACGGCTTAGAGGAGCTAGATTTTTGCGCATACAAAACAAGCGAGGCATGTGTGCGAGAGATGTGTTGTGAGAAATGTGTGTGGAGATGGATGTGTTGCTAGGCTTGCGCATACTGTACCAGCGCATTTTTACAGCTCCGCTACACATCTCCGTAGGCACATTTACATCGCACAGCTTTGGTGGAAACGCCTACACATTTTCACAGCACAGCTAGACATCCTCGCAGGACACATTTCAATCGCACATCTAGCCTTAACCTAATATATATTCTGTGCCTTAACATTAAGTTTTGCTTTGTTTTGCCTCAATAGGCGATTTGAACTTTAGCTGTTTCAAACTTGGCTCTGTATATTTTTTTTGTATTTGAAATGTATAAAATAAATTTCCGGACCTATACGACCTGCAAACCTTCAAGAAAAGAGCGTATTCCCTCTTAAAAGGCCGGCAACGCACCTGCAGCTCTTCTGATGTTGCGAATGTCCATGGGCGACGGTAGTTGCTTACCATCAGGTGACCCGTTTGCTCGTTTGCCCCCTTATTAAAAACAAAAGACTGGTTGCACTCCGGGAGTGCCGGCAGAAGTGAAAACTTGATTATTAACGTTGTGCATTTTTTTAACCCATTTTTTATGAAAATCGATTTTTAAAAAATCGTCAATCAAGTTGTTTCGATCAAGGTTTCGATCAAGGTTTCGATCAAGTTTCGATCAAGTTTCGATCAAGTTTTGAACAAGTTTCGATCAAGTTTCGATCAAGTTTCGATCAAGGTTTCGATCAAGGTTTCGATCAAGTTTCGATCAAGTTTCGATCAAGTTTCGATCAAGGTTTCGATCAAGTTTCGATCAAGTTTCGATCAAGTTTCAAATTGAGTTCGAGTTCGAGTTCGAGTTCGACACAAAACACTACTCTCCAACCGTCTTACGCGTTTTGTATGGTTTTTCGATCAACACGAAAATCTATCGCGAGTTTCACAGTTTTTACCCATCCCACAAGTGCTCAACGCCGCTAAAGAAGTTTTCACTTCAAAAAAAATGACTTTTTGCGTCGCTGTTATTCATATTCATATTATTTTGCATGTAGACAAAACAAGCGCTGCACTGCAATTTTAATTTAAAGCTGCTTCGAATACTCGCAGCAATATTATGACACATTATCCAGGCTGTCCAGAATTGAAAACGTGAGTGGAAGAATCGAACAAGTAACATTTCGTATCATACGGACAATACCTCATTTTTTCCCTAATTATTAAAAAAAAACTTGTAACTTATCTACCTAATATCCTAGCTAATATATTTGGCTACACATATACTTCATGGTTTTACTATTTCAAATAATTTTTCCGGAAAAATAATGCCCTAATGCCTTCATTTAAGCAAAAAAAACGGGAAGTTTTTTCATGTTACCTTATTCTTCTACTCACGTCTTGAATTATTTTATCAGTTACAGGATCTTATAGCAATGACGTAGGGGTCATATATAGGGTGTAACAAAACTAAGTGAAAATACTTTAGGGTGTGTATGTGTTCCTTATAAAGAGTTCACTGTAAAAGTGGCAGTGCTGAAAGACTTAATTTTTTTCACCTTTGTATGGGCAAGCGCCCCAGTGTCACGAGTTTCCCCATACAAAAGTGAAAACAAAATTGGTTTTTCAGCGCTGCTATTTTCACAGTGAACTTCTCTACAGGGAACACGTCATACACACCACTTAGTTTTGTTACACCTTGTATAGGAATTCAGAAGCAAAATAACTGAGCGATATGTAAATTGTATAAATTTTAATGAATTCATTATAATTTTCCGGCGAGCGGTGCTAAAAGTGTGGAAATATCGGTTGAGGTATGACGAGGCCGATCAATTACTTAACATGATACTTTATTCCAGTGCCTCTCAAACTGTAAGGTTCAGAATTATTATGTCTGTTATCTCTTCATGTTAAAACCTAGTCGTTATAAACGAATTTCTGTGCAACAAAGTTGCGGACGGCTTCTAGTTTTAGCAGATCGTATTACACGTAAACAGTTCTTGCAAACCTTCAGGAAAAATTAAAGAACAGGGCCACACTTTCCTGATATAAAAACGTGCTATGTATCTTCTCTTTCTCTCATTTCTATTAAGATTTATTTTAAAAACAGTTGTTTTACGTCTTATAAGAAAAAAATATGCAAAGGTCACAGCAGATGACGCTACTAGCATATAGAGTTAGGGCCACCATTAAAGACACGACAGTTTTTAGACAGACTATCGCATAATAAAAAGTATTAGACGCGCACATTTGTAACAAAACGTCTCATAGACAACGTCTAATGCGTAGAAGAACTGCACGGCGACAAGTCTGACTAACTATAACGACTGTCGGCTTCCTTTTGAATTGTATGCGAGCGCGCACATCAACGACAAAACTGTCTAGCGGTGTACCTAGTCTGATCCGAGCGTTCTCTACTATAGTTCCCCATAGGTACAACCACAAAATAAGGGTACAACTGAAACAAAAAAATTTTTTTTTCGTTTAACCTACGCGTATAGGGTATCTATGGATAGGTCTTCAAAAATCATATTGAGGTTTCTAATATCATTTTTTTCTATTCTGATTAGTTTGCGAGAGAGACTCTTCCGAAGTGGTAAAATGTGTGTCCCCTCTAACTTCTAAAGTAGGGGCATGATAATTCTAAAAAAAATATATGTACATTACTATAAAAACTACAAACGAAAATTGGTTTGAACGAGATCTATCGAGTAGTTTTTACCTTAATTTAACTTTCATTAAATCAACTAAAATATAAAAATAAATCAAAAATCTTTTAATTTTATAGAAATAAACCTTATTGCTGCTGCGCAACCCTTCAGTGGCGAGTCCAACTCGCACTTGGCCGGTTTTTCTTTTTAGTTGTTAGTCCTTCTTGAGTTACTACAGAGATATTTTGTTTTCAGCAGTTTTGAAGTTTTAATTATGGCAGTAAATAGATTCCGAGGTAAGTTTAATTCGACCAAAATCTGACCTGTTGCACACGTCATAATATTAGAATATTGACGAAAACGTTGTTAAACTTTTTGTTTACTGTCTATGCTGGTGCTGCCTCTAGCGTGAAAACAGAGCAGTCAAAAATCCTATTCTGATGAAAAAATAACAATGATAATTAAAATAAAAACATAACATTGAGAAACACTGTACAGAACCCTTCAACACAGCAAACGCATTAGCCGTGTATAAATTGCGATAACCAGAGGAAATTTCATGGTGTAGTTAGTTAAATCAATCACCAAGGTTTACGTGGGATAATTAATGAATAATGGCTTGTAATATATCAATTTCAATTTTAATAATAGTGTAGTATGCAATTTAATAGTATTGCCTATTATTTTGTCTAAAACGTAGACTTAGCATGTTAATAGTACCATAAGATCATATCCATACTAATATTGTACTAATACAAAAGTGTGTCTGTCTGTCCGTTTGTTTGCCTCTTCACGCCCAAACCGCTGAACCTACTTGCTGAAATTTGGTATGAAAAAACTTTCAGTCCCGCGAAAGACATAGGATATTTGTTATCCCGGAAAAATGTACGGTTCCCGCGCCATAAACGAATTTTGGCGAAAGGGAGTTGCGGGCGATATCTAATAGGTATATTATGGCCGCTTTTTTAGGAGGCAAAAAAATGCAATTCAAAGTTGTTGTAGAAAAACTGTTTGGCTTTGATAGAATTTCGTAACGTTTAGTCTACGGCACCTGATTAAAACGAGTATTATCGCATTTAGCGGACTGTTACAATTTCAGTACAACAATTAAGGTTATATCGACTGCCCACAGACTGAACAAGCTTTAAGACACGCCCTAAGGGCCGGGACACAAAAACACGATACGACGTCGTGGATTCCCACGACGCGACGCGCGGGAATCTACGACGTCGCATCGTAAAAAACTACGACACGATATCGTGACGTGCCACGATATACGGCACGACGTCGCGTCGTAGAAACTCACGTAGAAATTCAAAGATGAGTTTCTACGACGCGACGTCGTACGATGTCGTGTCGTGGTTTTTTATGACTCGCGTCGTAGATTCCCACGACACGACGTCGTAAGAGTTAAGACGTCGTACGACGTCGTGTCGTGTTTTTGTGTCCCGGCCCTTAGACGGGCGCGCGGGCAGAATTGTCCATTTTTTTACAAAGACTAGGCTACTTTGCGTACGCCAGAGTCTGTATCAGAGTATAATATTATGTATAGATGTAATTTGAGTAACGTTGAGGCCATATACATAGCTAGATGGGGTATAAAGAAAGAACCAAAACTATGTATGGGTTTGGGTATCCAGCAGCAGAAGCAGGCATACAATTTCGACATTAGGTAGAAAGAAGTATTACTTCCTCTCATGCGCTTACTCCTCTTCCACGTCGGCAGTCTACTCTCCCTCCTTCTACGGCGTAGAGGATACAGTGGATACTAACATTTTTCACCCATAAAGTTCTTCAATCACAAAAAGTACACAATGCTGCCAGAGGAGTATTTTTAGTGTGACTTGTCTAGTAGTTATAAGAACTGTGATTGTCCCCTTATATAGCCTCTAGTATTACATAATCACAAACCGCAGTGTCCTTAGCTAAAGTACTACTTAAGATACGAATCTTTTCAATACACCTCTCGTTCCGATCGTGTTACCCGTTACTGGCACTTTATAGTCTAAAGAGAGATGTTATCGATCTTTGGTCTTTAGCGCCAGCGATCGAAATAAAGTAAAAAAAATATTGAAATCGAGGATGTGGCGCCCGATTCTCGGACCTCAAAAGTTGCTTCGGTCGCAGTTCTCTTGTTCGCGAACACAATATATGCGAGACAGTCTGTTATGATTATTATTATTTTTAACAAAAAATTAAAACCGACTTCCAAGGTAAAAACAATAATAACATTAATATGAACTAAAAAGTATTAAATAATTTTTACTATCTAATGGTGCCTTTTTCCGAATTCGGCTAAACCTCAACTATTTCTGTATTCAATCTTCATTATTTTGAAGTCGGTACCAGATAGCTGAATCTTCAGTCCTCTGACAGAACGTTTGAAACTGGCACCGACTTCAAAATTATGAAGATTGAATACAGAAATAGTTGAGGTTTAGCCGAATTCGGAAAAAGGCACCATTAGATAGTAAAAATTATTTAATACTTTTTAGTTCATATTAATGTTATTATTGTTTTTACCTTGGAAGTCGGTTTTAATTTTTTGTTAAAAATAATAATAATTTCACTCTTTTTAGTTACACTAGTAGGTAAACCTTCGCGTATATTTTACGTATCTTATTACAATTTGTCAAGAGTCACAACTCACACTCACAAAATCATATATTATCAGTGAAGTGAACATATTGTGCTAAGTAATTTAACAATTTTAATGCTTCAAGCCCCAAGCGGTCACCGGCGATTGAGATAACAATAGAAAGGCTATTGTGTCTCGTTTTTCCACGATCGAAGGATCTATCAGATAAAAAATTGTATAAACTTGCATAAGATGTAGCGTAGCTACTCATAATATTTAATATTATCATAATTATTGACAGCTCTGTTCTTGTAAAGCGCTTATTCCACTTATCCTAGCTAGGAAGTCCTAGCTAGGATCCTAGCTTCTAAATGTTATTCCACTTGACTAAATTTTTTAGGACCCTAGCTAGGACTTCCTAGCTAGGATAAGTGGAATAAGCGCTTAATCAAGAATTCAAATCGATACTTAGTGCGCCATCTATCGATTAATAAGTATAACTGATTAAAAAGACACTTAATGACTTTGTTTTGTGTAAATGCTCTTTTTAAAATAACTTTATTTTAATTCTATTTGTCTATTTAAATTTTATAAAGTAATTAGTAAAGTATTCGATCTGTTGTCTGCCGCCACGCGCCACGCGGCGCGGCGGCGCGGCGACGCCGTCGCCTCTGCGGCGCCGACCGCCATGTATTAAACAAACAGGTGTTGTTATACAGTACATAATTATTATTATTAGTATATCCATACCTATGCCTTGTACTATTATTAATTCTGTGCCATGAGACATTGGTGACCTTAATGATGATGATGACGATGATGATGATGATGATGATTATGATGATGAATATGAATTGCATAGTAGCATATGCTTTCTGTTCTTAAAACAACGCCGAAACTCCCGAACGTGTATCTATAAGGAGTCAGGAGTTCTCTCAGCATCTTCGAAACCATGGTATACTTTGACCCAATATTTGACTTTTTGGTAGCATATTCTTAGTACACTTCGCATAAAACCAAAATCACCATATGTTTCCATATAAATTTCGAGGAGTTCCCTCGATTACTCATGGATCCCATCATCAGGTCACCACTTTTGTGAACATGGTACCAAATTGGAGTAAAACCTAATACAACAAAACAAAAATTTCGAAAATCGGTTCACAAACGGCGGAGTAATCGTTGAACATACAAAAAAAAAAAATAAAAAAAAAAAATAAAAAAAAAAATATATCCACAGCCGAACATATAACCTCCTCGTTTTTTGGAAGTCGGTTAAAAAGGACATTCTAGGTATAGGAAGCGAGATTTCTTTTTATAGGTTATAAATAAGACTGCGGTCGTGAATCATGCGTTTCCCGTAGTCCCACCTTCAGGAGCAGGAACATCATTGGGGTTTTAGTGGGTAGTCCCGGGTGCGGATACTACGTCCGCCCCGGGGAGTCCCACATACCTCGGTAGTCCTCCCCAGGCCCCGGGGATGTGTAAAGGCATTCCCCCAACGCAAAAAAAATTGTAACGAACACAACATTACCAGTTATTAACTAGACTGATATCTCGACAGAAACATAAAATATTATCTAGTACTGCAAACCATAAGTCATAACCAATTTATTAAAATAAAGCGGTGGTTATGAAATCTGTTATTTTTAGGGTTTATTGTTAGGCAGTTTGTCCATCGCCACCGTCACCAGGAGGTCACCGATTAAAATTAAAAAAAAAAGTGTCGCACTCGGAGACTGCCGCGGTAAACCTATAGCACAGCATTTTTTATTAAGTTTATTTTCGTTGCGGAATTTCTTGATTCGGTCGCCGGCCGAGCCCGCGATAAAAGCTTAAAAAATGCCACTTTATGGCTTATTTAGGCTACTCTATAGGCTTCATTTTGCTCTACGCCACTACAAAGCCGCGGCGGCATAGGTCGCTAGAGTCTAGACTTTAGACCAAGGCCTAGGTCAGTTTTTTTTAACCTTTTTAAAAACGGCCGCGTTATGAAAAATCCACGACCCCCTTTTTGGTTTGTTATTACTTATTATGTATGTATGTTCACAAACACATCGTAATGTTTAAATAATTTTCCTATACTAATAGGTATAGTAATCTTTATTGTTTTTAAAAATAAATAGGTTTCTCAACCTCTGGGGGTTCCCCCTTACAGAAGCTTCGCGACCGCCCGGGGTTGAAAACACAGGTAGTAAAAGTTAAAACACTGGCCTAGGTAATAAAGTGGCATTTTCTTAATTTCTGTCGGTGACGTTCCGGTGAGAATGGCGATGGACAAACGGATATAAGTTGAAGTTGATAACATCTCGAGGACAAGGCCGCCGGATTGAACTCGTTACAGAATTTCTGTATGATTGAAAGCGACACCTAGTTGGTGACAAGTAGGCGGAATTACGAAATTATGTCTACTAGAACTAAGGCGGCTCAATTTTAGGAATTAACATAATTGTTAGCAAGTAGACTTAGCCGGCCTCTATACGAGCAATTATTGTCAACAGCTATGAGCTAGCCCGCTGCGCCAGAATTTATTTATCGCGCCGGAACCGCACATTTTTCCGGGATAAAAACTATTCTATGTCCTTTCCCGCGACTCAAGGTATATCCATGCCAAATTTCAGCAAAAACGGTTCAGCGGTTTAAGCGTGAAGAGGTAACAGACAGACAGACACACTTCTTGCATTATGGATATCACACTTAAAATTGAACAGCTTATTTGACAATTAGATTGAAGGAGCGCGATATTTACTGTACGGCTATTGAACAGTTAGAGCAGAGGTTCCCAAACTTTTTTTTCTCATAGACCAATCAATTCAATATCAATATCAATTGGCAATAACCTTCGCTTCTGGGTGGTAAACCCCAAATTACGTGGACCAGTACCCCAACTGGACCACTTTGGGAATCAATGAGTTAGACGGTCAATAATATTACGCAATACGTAATATTGACAATAAAATTGCTCATCTAGGGGCCGGCTTAGCAAGGAAAACGTATATTTTAGTAATTAGATGATGCCCGCAACTAATCTACGCTTAAAATTGAACTCCCACAGCGTGATCTACGACAAAAAACAATTTATAAACGGTTTTGAATAAAAACAACATTATAAGTTAATAATTGTAAGCACCCTTTCGGTTCCAATTACAAATAGAAGTAAATGGTCATTACTTTTAATTGAAATTAAAAGGTACGATTGCAAAATCTAGAAGCTTAGCTCTGTACCTTTAGGCGTCTCGTATTATCTTGTAAAGTTATTTAATTATTATCGATAGTGTCATAATGTAGCTAACTATATTTTTATTTAACTAACTACTCGCCTGAGGCTGACAGCTCATGTCTACCATTATTAACTTTTTAACCGAAGGTTGTCTACAAGAAATGCTTTAAGGCCACACTCTGCGAAGGTTACTAAAGTGTGATACATTTAACTACTATACTCTAGTTCAGTCATTTCCAAAGTGTGCTCCGAGGAATAAAGGAATAAAGGCCTTATAGGGGCTCCTTACATAAATTGTTTTTAGAAAATATATCATTGGACACCAGCGCGGCAGCTTAGAGACAACTCATTCAAAGACAAAACATTATTTTTTGTCTTTGAATGAACCGTCCGTGATTGTCCGTCTACGAATGAATTGGTCCGTCAAAAATGTCACTTCCTAAAAGGGTACCGCCACCAAAAAAGTTTGAGCACCGCAGCTGCTCTAGTTAGTAGTTACGAAATTTTGTGTTATTAATATATTTTAATAACGAGTTTGACTATAGAATTGACTACCAACCGCTCTTAACTTAAAAAGTAATTATGTTTTATAAAATTTGTCTGAATTAAGTACTTTTATTTCAGAAAAAACAATTTTCCAAGTGCCATATTAACTACTCTGCCACTTAAGGGGAAGACAGCTGCCAATTCGACATCTTTGTGCAGTTTTCTAGACGTATGTATTTCATTGATTGGCACAAAATATATATATGTATATGTGATTTTTGATATTATTTGGAAAAGCTTGTCGAATTTAAATAATAAAATAATGTTCTCCTACTGGATGAAAAAAAGTGTGTCAGCTCCGACGCACGACTGGAGTTTACTCCTTAAGTACGAGTATCTAACCATACGCAAATAGAGTTTATTCAACTGAAAAAAGATTAATATAATATGAAATCAGATGTTCCGGCAATATTATCTACACCCCTTTCTGCCATAGTTATTTCAAAATATTTTTTTCTCAATTCTCGACTACCCCCGTTTTTGAACTAAATCAGAGACATCATTTTTTTTCTCAATTCTAAGGCCAGAATCAAATAGAGGAGAAAAATCCAGGAAGATCAAGCCGAAGAAACCCATATCCAGGACAAATAGTTGCCGAGTTACAAGCATTCAAACTTTGACATTGACAGCTCGGCAACTGTCAAACGTCTTACTAAAGTAGCCATAACTCCGCTCCCAATAGGCCTAGAGGAACGGGGTTTCTTCTAACATCAAAGGCAACACCTCGGCTACCCCCTCCCTGAATTTGAAATAATTATATTATTATATAATTATATTATTTTATATAATATTATAATATAATTATATAATAATATAATTATATTATTTATTTATTTATTTATTTAATATTGGAAAACCAACAGCTTACAATATTACTCAAATAGTTAAATTATAGATAAAACAAGAAGCCAATGACAGGTTTTCATCAATAACAAAGAAAAAACTAGCAAACAAACGTGATTCTTAAAAACAAATTTCTGTGTAACTATAATAGATTAAGGTTACAAAGTACAATGATGTTTAAGATTTAAGATAATAGAACAGTAATTATAAATCAATAAAAATATTAACCGAAGAAGTTAAGGTTCAGTTTGTCTCTTGCATTCTTGGTCCGCAATGTTACATGCAAATAAGGATCGAAAGAGAATTTTTTACAGACATTATTAAATTCAATGCTAGCTCGCACTAGACAGGAGTTTCGCCTATAGTTAGAATTATAACATGGAATAGCCAGTGGTGGATTAAATCTACGTGATCTGGTTGGTACATAAAAGTTTACTTTACTGAGAAGGTCAGGACGGTCAATTTCGTTGTTTATTAATTTTAGAATAAATATGAAATCAGAAATGTACCGACGATTAGACAGAGTTTGAATGTGGAATTTTTTACAAAGGGTAAGGTAGTTATCTTAATTATAGTATATTTTAAGTCTGTAGCATAGGTATCGCATAAATCGCCTTTGTATATTCTCAATCCGTGTAATATATATATGTATCATAGCATGGGTTCCATACCTGACAGGCCTAATCTAAATGGAGTCTGACGTAGGTACAATACAGAATTTTAAGGGTTTTTGCGTTTTTGAAGGGGGAGCTTAGTCTCATTATAAAACCCAGTGCTTTTGAGGCCTTCGCAATTATATGGTCCACATGTGTATCAAACATTAGCTTAGTGTCATGATAAACACCTAGGTCACGTACAATATTAGTTCTTTGTATAGCGAAGCCTTTTAGATAATAGTTGGTCGGGAAAATATTAGTTTTTCTACTGTAGGTGATTAGTAGGCATTTTTGGGGGTTGAGAGCCAAACAATTGTTATAACAATACTGGTCCAGACGGAGTAAATCAGCTTGTAACGCTTCAGCATCTTCGACGGAATAGAAAATTTTCATATCGTCGGCAAAGTAAAGAGTTAAGGCATGTTTAAAGCAAATATCGATATCGTTAATGAAGATGATGAAAAGAAGTGGACCTAATAAGGAGCCCTGTGGGACGCCACTAGGGATGGGAACCCAGCTAGACATGTAATTATTCACTACTACTGCCTTCGAACGGTTTTCAAGGTAAGAACAAAACCATCTAAAAAGATCACCTCTAATGCCAATATTATAAAGTTTAGTTTTAAGAATAGTGTGATTTATACGATCAAATGCCTTACTGTAATCAGTATAAACTACATCAACTTGATTACCTTCATCCATGTTCTGTGTTATAAAGTCATTTAGAAGCACTAGATTTGAAACAGTAGACCTGCCAGTTAAAAAGCCATGCTGTGATTTACTGAAGACACTGCTAAGAGATGTATAAACTTGCCTGTAAACAATACGCTCCAAGACCTTCGCTAATGTACATAGTTTGGAAATTGGTCTATAATTCTCAATCTCAGTTTTGGATCCCTTTTTATGCACTGGAGTAATATAGGCCAATTTCCAAATTCTAGGGACTGTGCAAGATGTGATAGATTTAATAAATAGCAGTGATACTGGTAGTGATATCGTTTCATAGCATTTGATTAAAAACTTAGGGGAAAGATTATCTGGTCCAGCAGATTTATTGGGATCAAGGTGTTTTAGCTGATTCTTTACAGAATCAAGCGTAATTTTAATTGAGTTAATATGTGAAGCGGACTCGGCATAGTTGGTGCTTGAGGTCAAGTTTCCACCATTCAAAGTTAGACTATTTGGGAGTATGTTAGACTTAGATCTGTGCTTGATATAATTCCAGAAATGTTTTGGATTATTTTCAATCACCGATTCGGTACTCTGAATGTAGCCATTGTAGCACTCGGTTTCTAATTTCTTCACCCTAGTACGTAAAAGTTTAAAAGTTATTTAGTCAGATACCCTACCATATAATTTGAATTTATGAAGAAATTCATATTTTTGTTTAATCAGGCGCTTTAGTGCCGGAGTGAACCAGACTGGATAAGAGCTGTGCTTCAATTTCTTAAGTGGGACATGTTTTTTCTGAATATTCTCAATACTTTCGTAGAAGAATGACACTGCATCTTCTAAACTCCTATGATTCAGTTCACACGGCCAGTTAATCAGGGATATTTCGTTATTGATTTTCTCAAAGTCTCCTTTGGTAAAATCATAGCGCATGGTAACAGCTGATTTTAAATACGTTTTAATACATAGGGGCACTTCTATGTTCAAAGCGGGGTGATAGGTATCTAGCGGGACGAGGGGATCAAGACATTCACGAACGGAAACTTTATCATTACATAGGACAAGGTCAAGTATTTTATTTTGTTTATTATATTATTATATAATTATATTATTTTATATAATATTATATTCCGATAGGTATATTACCTTTATGGTCTTAATACACTCACAGCCAAATTAGAAAGTTTCCGTCGTCCAAAAACGTGACACATTTTCGTTACTTGTTAGTAGGTTTTACCCCTCGGATTTTTCTCATACCGGGCGCCTTATATATGAAAATCGATTCTTAAGGAGTAAACTCCAAAAATTCCAAAAGCACACCTTTCAGGAACTTTAAACAGTTCTAACTAAAGTAATAATACAATCTATGCTTTAAAAAAATGTTTATTTGATACTTTTTACAAAAATCCAAAGATTTCCGGATTAAATTTTCGGTTCTGACATCTAGATTTCTCATAATATTTATTTTTTCCTCTAACAAACGATAAATGTATCCACGCTACCGAGTGAACACTTCACATCTCTGTCTCTCTGGCATGAAAATCGACACAGGTGCGAGAGTGATGCGAGATCAAGGTCATTGGCAGTTGTCAGCATCTTAATATGATGCAAATTATGGTAACCGAGAAAAGTCTAATTTTTATATCAACTGAGCAATTATTTGGGTCGGTTAGATTAACCGGGCTAGTACTTCAAATTCTAACAGAATTTCTGGTTGCTAAATAGTAAATACTTAGAAAGTTAAAGGCTTTTAAAGTTTCAGGCTCTAAGTAAGACAGACAGACTGACAGACGGACGGACCGACCGAAACTATAAGGGTTCCTTGTTGACTAGTGACTACGGAACCCTAAAAAAGTGTTTATATAATATATTTGCCTTCTAAGGCGGATGTGAACTGTTTTGTATTATTTGTTAATAAATATTATTATCTATATAAAATTATGTTATTGGTTACATTATTCACATTCAGCACAATGGAACGTAGTCGACAGCAAGGTCGTTCTATTGGGATACACTTTACATTGATTATAATAATTACTTAGACTAAAACAAAGACCAGTTAATAATATCTAAACATAGGTTTATTTACGAGTATGATTAGCTGCCTGTTACTTTTGTGTCTCGTTATTTTGATTCACATAATTTTTTTGATCTTTATAATGCGTAGAGATCAACTACGATATCATGGCGCGCCCCTCCAAAATTCAAAACGTTTGAAGTGCGTTGTCTTGCGCGGTAGGCTAGTTATGATTAGTTGACCAACAAGCTTGGTAATAAGTGACATTAACTGAAATGTTACGTGTACTACGATTGGTTGAATACTTACTTCATACAAACTATTTCATAAGGATGTGACTACACACATTGAAACAGTCATTTGGAGGGGCGCGCCATGTTATCGTAGTTGATCTCTACGTATAATTAATAATGGCTTATAATTAACTGATCACCAGAAATAGTAACATTTCACAGACAAAAATAGTAAGTAAACGATCACCAAAATAAATACCACCATTTTAATGTAAAATGATAACTAAAGATTTAACATCTTAAAACCAAAAAAAGTAAATGATCACCACAATGAGTACATGAACACCAAAATTAGTAAATGATCACCAACATTATACTAGCATTTTAATGTAAAATGATCACCAAAGATTTAACATCTTAAAACCAAAAATAGTAAATGATCACCAAAATTAGTAAATGATCACCAAAATTAGTAAACGATCACCAAAATTGGTAAATAATCATAACATGAAGCATCATAGGTACTAGCATTTTAATGTAAAATTATAAACAAAGTATTTTTATTTTCCTATCCTATTAAAGAAAAATGAACCAAAAAAATAATTGCTCCGAAGAATTATAAATACTTAATAAAACCAAATTTGAACTAGGTACATTTTAATTTTAAAATGAGAAACAAAAGAATCGCATCTTGTTATTTGACTATCGTAAATAAATAACAATATAATGATAACGGGACTCAGTATAAGTAAAACGGTTCAGTGGTTTGGGCATGAAGAGGTTACAGACAGACAGACAGACAGACACACTTTCGCATTTATAATATTATTACTTATTAGTATGTAAAACTCTAATTATCCATGCTAATTTTTAAATTGCAGGAATGTCCGTCTGTTATCTCTTCAGGTCCAAACTGCTGAATATAACAATAATAATATGGAATTATAATACTTCCTTGTTAATTATATGCTTACATTTTTTGTCAATCGTAGTGATTTATTTGGACAGAAATATCGCATTGATTTGCTGGCAAGGATTTGGTGATTATTTACTATATTTGGCGTTCGATTACAATTTGAAGTGTAGTCGTGACAAAAAAATCTGGTAGTATTGCGATTTTAGACTTTCTTTTTTTGCTGTTAAGTAACTTTTTTGGTAAACAAGTTTAGGGTATCAGAACATTTTTGGTGGTCATTATATTTGTTTCCATTAATAATTATATACGTACTTTAATATATTATTAGAATAATAAAATAAAAATAAAGTAAAATAAATATTTAGGGGACTCTTTCATGCACTTCACGTCGTCTATTATTTATTTATGCACGGGAAACTTTTAAAATATACTGTCATTTCCTTTTTAGGGTTCCGTAGTTCGGCATGAATGCACATATTAATGACTAGCTGTCCCGGCAATTTTAATTTTAACGGAAATTCAAGATGAGTTTCTACGGCACGACGTCATACGACGCCGCACGGCGCCGTGCCGTAGTTTTTTACGACGCGCGCCGTGAATTCTCACGGCGCGGCACCGTACGGCGCCGTACGACGCCGTACGACGCCGTACGGCGCCTTGCCGTGTTTTTGTGTCCCGGCCCTTTGAGTCAATTCAAACCGCAACGCGGTGCATTTCTAAATTTTTATAAATTTGACAGATTTGCAAGACGTCATATGCAATAAAATTCCGTCAAATCCATACAAATGTAAAATGCATCTACGCGTTACGGTCTGAATTGACCATAATGCACTCCCATTTTTTTTTAAATAATTTGATCGTCTATCAAATACAATTTGACGAAAGGCGCGACTCTATCGCGTAATATGCACTACATTAATATGTCATATACGATTTGACATTTGCTACATGCTACACAATACACACATACAGGTGGTCCTGCTCGAGCTCTGTGTCGTGCATAGGGAAATGTAAACAAATGAATTACTACTAGACATAATGTCAGCCGCCGAAACAAATGCCAATTAATTCTGTGGACTGTTTACATCGACTGGAAAATTGCAACATTAGAGGCCTAGAGCTTTGGGTTGTACTAATATGGATTCTGTGCTTGGGCCCAGTCTCTGTGGGTAAAGATTTGTGTTCTAGAGACTAGGGACCAAACAGATTGAAACCTACATCCTTGAAAATTTAAATACTATTTACTCCATAACACTCTGTAAAGGACGACGCTCTATTTGATCCAAAAAATAATGTTTAAGTTACACAAAAAAATGTGATGACATCTAGGCAGGACTTAAGGTGTAATGTCCATAAAAGGTGAATATTTAAATCTATTTTAATCCGTTATAACATCATATTACTATTTTAAATGACGGAAGTCCAAAAGCTGCTGTGGCAACATAATAATATTTCATCTATTACATCTATACATTTATTCAGGAAGAATAGAGGGTGGACTGTAGAAACAACAACATTTTTGGGAAACAAAATTGTAATGTTTTCAATTTGGGTTATTACTTAGCTGTACTTATCTTATATCTTTAAACGAGCAATTCTTGTATACATATAATTGGAATCTCGTAATCGGCTCCAACGATTTTCATGAAATTTAGTATATAGGGGGTTTCGGGGGCGATAAATCGATCTAGCTAGGAATCGTTTTTAGAAAATGTCATTTTATTCGTGTTTTATCGAATATCGAGCAAAGCTCGGTCAAATAGCTGGTTATGTTAAAGAAGGAACAATATAGCTTCGCCAGTCAACATTTTTTTTTACTTTTTCTCGCATTTTTCACTTATCCTTTCAGCACTTCCACAGAATGTAAAACGCCAACGCCGTCGGCTGTCCAATTGTTCTGTGTAATTAGTCCAAGGACTGTCGCAATCACGGATTAGATTATATCCGTGCCCATGAAAGTAACAGCCGCTCTAGCACGATGAATTTAAATCGCCTGTGGTCCGAGTACGGTTACTGGGCCGGAAAGTACATACTAGTAATAAAAAATGGATCAGTCCGTTAATCAAACGATTACATGATCATTCTCCCGTCAGTCTGGATCAGACTGATGCCAGACTGACCGTGTAACCTATGTCAAACGGTTACACGATCATTCTTCCGTCAGTCTGAATCAGACTGATGCAGATGGCCTGAACCGCACTCAAGTGGTTTAAGTTGCCCCATGTTATGTGTAGACAGGTAGTACAGCGAAGCTTTACTGCATGCATGGAAAGCATTGCACTTTACATCTTGTCAAAAAAGAGCCTGACGTGGTGACAGCTGGAACTAAAAGAATTTTATGGCAGTATTACAGTAGGTACTAATTGTCAACTCTCGTACATATTGTGTCCGTGAATGCAAGCGTAGCTTAGGGTTGCCTACAATAAAAAAAAGCGCCTTCATTTAAAACGCAGTCTTTTTCGCCAAGCTGTACATGGGTAAATTATAGAGTAAGTATCTCTTTAGGGTAATTTCCCCAAATTGAGTGTTTACAGTCCCTGTAGCCTAAGTTAAGTTAGGATATGCAGGCTCTTAAGTGATGCCTTAATTGCTCGACTAGACTGCGGGATTAAGACGCCTCCATCCTTTTTATTGGGTAGAACCATGCTACTATGGTACTGACTACCTAAGTCAGTAGGTACCGCATTTTTACATTCACTAAATCTTTATTCTTTAGCCCACTACAGTCTACAAATATACGAGTATAACCAATCAACAACTGAAAACAAAACTGCTATAAAAACCTCAGAAGCTGGCCACAAATAGCACAAAAAACAAACACGATTTTAACTCGGTGAATGTTAACAGCATAAACCATAAAATTCAATAAGATTGTTGCTAATAGAATTACAACATTTTTCTCAGTCACGAACCACCTAAATCATTTGTTCGAAGCAATAACCGAATTGGAAGATTTCAGATAAACCATTGTTGTATTGATGACAGTTAGATATGTTAGTGGTATACTGTTCTTACATAATAATCTCATGGTATAAAATTACTAGTCATTACAGTTATTGCCTTGGCTTATGGATCAGATTTGTCATTTCAAGAACAGCTGTACACCTTTGTTGTTATGTGCATTAGGGTCAATTCAGACCGTAACGCGACGCGTAGATGCATTTCTAAAGTTGTATGGGTTTGGCAGATTTGCAAGACGAGGCTACTTACCTACTTTTTTTCTTCATGCTAATCGCTTATTTATCATTCATTTTCACAAAAAAAACTAATATTTTAATATTTTACACAATAGAAACCCATAAAAATGTTGATTGAAAAATATGCCTTTTAAATGGCGCCGAAAACACTGTCCGCCATAGTGTGACGTCATACGTTTTGTATTTTAAACTCTCTTTATTGAACATTTTTATGTGCTAAATGTACGAGTCTAAAAGTGCCCAAAAATTATAAAAGAATTAAATATGAAATTAGAAATAATTTGTAATGTTGAAAACTATTGGAGAAAAGTTTTGGCCATTTCATTTCCCGTCTACAATAAATGGAGATAATATATAAAACTGATGTTTTATTTGAATTATTCAAGAAAATATATTTTACAAATCTTTCTAGGCTTATTCTTATTATTTATGTACAAATAAACTTACATATAACGAGCGCGATAAATAAAAGATATTAAATTACGAGTCTGATGACGTCACATCCAAATCGGAAGTACCGCAAAAGCGTTTTAGTCAGTACAAATCATATTTTCATAAAATCATATTTTTAAATCGAGTTTATTTATCAATCATAAGCTTTTATTTGATGATAAGGGTGAAATACGGTTTCCTAGGCCAAGTTCTACTAGAAATATGTATTTGTTCAATGAATAGGCCTATTGAAATCTGTTAATTCAGTACAAATTTAGAAATGCATCTACGCGTCGCGTTGCGGTCTGAATTGACCCTACGCAATACTGTATGTGATTTTAGTTTTAATACTTCAGTCGGAATTTCCAGGAATTGCTATTGTATTCTATTGTTGTCGCGATCACCGGTGCTCGCGCGGGGCCTGAAGGATTAACATAATAATGTACTTGATGTGGTAGAACTTAATAAATATGCTGTATCTTAAAACTTTGTGCGCCATGAATAAAATCGGCCAAGTGCGAGTCGGGTAGGTACAAACAGCTACAATAATGTTCTGGTATAGAAACCCGTTCATACTTTGGTACTCTCAACTGTCAAGTACCATTGCTCACCAGGTGACAGACAAACAGACAGAGATTTTTTTTAAATCATTTTAGTTACAACCAATTCAATTCTACCATATTAACCCATCAAGCCCCATAAGCTCACCGGTAAGCGAGACACAATAGAATAACAATAGATTTCCAAGAATCCACGATCGAAGGATTAATATTATCATAATTCTACCGCATTTATTTCGAGTTTCAGATATTTGAATTGTAAGCGCTGCCGCGCGACTGTCATTTGTATAGAAGTCGCGCGGCTGCCGCACTGCTTGCGACATAATGTGAAGGCAGCCTAAGTCAGTTTTGTGATGTGATAAAATCATGATAAAATGCCCAATGTATGTAAATGATGCACTTATTTATTTGTCCATCTCATTATGTATTCCTTAATTATGTTGATTGTCGTTACATAATAACGATCTACAATAAACCTACTTTAATTCAGTGGAACTTCACCAAATCTCTATACTAAACAAGACCAATAATAATTTATAATGTAACTAGACTGAATTTATTAATAAGAGAATATCCTACACGTGTATATATAAACAATATAATAAAATTGTAGGAAAGTCTATCTAGGAACTATGCTAACGCGGACGAAGTCGCGGGCAACAGCTAGTAGTAAAATAGGTATTACGCAAAATGCCTCACTTTAACGGCCTTTATTTGGGACCATTTTGAGACCATCTTGGTTGACTTTTAAATCTTACCTATGGCATATAATAGGGAATGTATACTACGGATTTGCTACGGTGATGTCGCCAATCCGATACTCAAAATTGATCACTAACTTGACATGTCCTGACACATAGTATAATACTTCCTTTACGTTCTTTTACAAAGAAAGTATTGTCTATTAGTATTATATTACCAATACTTCCTGCACAGTTCTGTACCTATTTTATGCTCGATTTACACGGGTGACTAAAGCCGCACGATTTACGCCGCACGGCGAAAATCGACCGTGTAAAAGGCAATTCGACTACGCCGCATGCGGCTAAAGTCGCAAGCCCCAAAGTCGTGCGGCCGATGGCCGCATGCGGCTGGTGACTAAAATCGACTGTGCAAACGCTCAGTCGCAAGTGATCGCTTGCTGCAAATTGATAGTTTGTCGGCACTAGTCACAGGCGATTTTTGTAGAATGTGTAAATGGGGTGGCGATTCGACTTGGACAGGCGATTCGACTGGTGACTTTTTGTTAGTCACCCGTGTAAATCGACCATTAGACTAGAAATTCTGACTTTGAACGTTTCCTTTTGGAATACGAAATAGGTGTCGATGGTTGCTCCGAGCTTCGGTGATCACGCAACTCGGACGTGAGATTGACACTAAAGTTCTATAGTCCAGGGGGTGGAAGTGAACATAACTTATATCATATTGAACAATAAGAATTAAGATCTTCCGTAGAGTTTTAAAATTGACGTTCTCCTTTGGCACTAAATAAATCAACTCATCTGAGTCCCCAAACGGCACCCGGCTGTCGCATAACAATTGAAAATCTATTGTGACTGCGATTCCCACGATCGAGGTATTACGTACCATAGGAGGACGACATTTTTAACTCTACGTTGCCTTAAATTATGCTTACCTGATAGATATCACAACTTTTCAGTAAAAATTAGTAGAACACATTAAGTTTTATTTAGGTAACAGGTAGTAAAAACAAATTAATTCGTATAATTTTACTAAAGAGTAGATAATACGAATGTATACGCACAATAAAATAAGAATATTATTATGTTCCCTTTACACACGATGCTTTATAGCAAACGTAGCTGATAATAAGATAGTGAGTAGTCATAATATCTAATGATGAAGTTATTTTAGAGTTTACAAAAAATTTAATATGTATAATAGGATCGTAGACAATAAACCTTCGTTAATCCACTAACCACCACCTACACTATAAAGTTATATGAACTCAAACTAACCGAATCGCTAGCTGAAATATAATACGTATAATTTGAGCTGGGTTTTAATTGTACACACGCTACAGCTGAGAAGCCACAGCTGACGATAATTAATATGGTTAATGAAGTGTTGTCTTAGGTAATGAAGGTGTGGTAGTAAATAGTAATGCTTATGTAATATGTGATAGGTACAATGCCTAACTAATAACTAAAAACACAAGTTTGTGAGTGTGTTTATTGCGTCCTTATGCAAGATGTAATCAAATAATCAACTATCAACCTATTGTTAGCTTGTATTTCGCTTTTGGCATGATATTTATATTTAGGTTTAGGTACTGATTAACACATTTGACATTACACATATGCTTTTTTCCTGGAAAAAAGACAATGGTCCTGTGAGATTCTAGAAATTGCAATGACTAGGTTTTCGTTCCCAGACTTAATATATTTATACGCAGGTACGTACGTAGTACCTATCCACTGCTTCTTGTCTAGGTACCAAAATGTTGATGTTTGATAATGAACACAAGATGCATCTCGGTCTCAAGACACGGTTCAGGCTCTGTGATTGGTAGGCTGTCAAAGTTTGGACCAATCATAGAGCCGAACCGCGTCTTGAGACCGAGATGCATCTTGAGTACTGACTATTTATACCGGCCTAAGACCGTGATTATCGTCGGTGCCTTCTTCTTTAGCAAAGAAGAATCTGAGAATCTTCGAAATCTCTACCAAACACTAGACATAATCTATCATCATAATATTATAATCATTAAGCTTTTCGCCAATAAATCATATCGAAGACGTGCTTTTTTAACACACAAGGAATTTCATTGTATTTTCACCTTTTTTAAATGGTGATGATAATGATGATGATGATTTTAATAGGGACGGAAATTACGTGGTATCAACCAGCAATAGCCCAATTAGTACAATCCGCGCGTCTGCTACAGATCCGTTAGCGCTTTCATACCATCTAGATGTCGATCACGGCTAGCATTAGGGCTGCTATTCTATATGAGTACTTATTTCAAATCTAATAACTGCATTCAAAACGCTTCTGGAACGAAAACTGCCACCTTTTTAGGGTTCCGTAGTCAACAAGGAATCCTTATAGTTTCGGTCTGTCCGTCCGTCTGTCCGTCTGTCTGTCTGTCCGCAGTTTTGCTCAGAGACTATAGGACCTACAAAGCTGTAATATATTAATGATGTAGTATATTAATGATGCCGACAAAAAATACACACATACATAAAATATTAAAAAAAAATATATGGTACCTCCCCTACACATCAAGCGGGGTTGCCCACCCCTTCGTGTGGGGTGTCATTGGATAGGTTTTTTAAAAATATTATGAGTATTCATAGATCATTTTCCGATTTAGGGATCCATTTGTGAAAGATTAAGTTTTAAAGTGGAAAATATCGTTAGGGTCTAATGTCCTCTACTTCTCCAGCTAAACGGTTGCTTCTAGAAATGTAAAAATATTCACGGGAGTAGGAAATATGCTGAATTTAAAAGGAAAACTATCGCGGCTAAGAAGACTTCATAAGTTATTAAATAATAGTCGATCAACTAAAAAAAATGTATTCGGCGAAGTATAAAGGAACTTTTCATTCAAATTTCTTTGAAAGTAACTGAGATGATGTTGTTACTAGTGTAAAACATGTTATAAAATTGTACATTCATTGACCATACAAAAAATTTCAAAAACTAGCGATACTACGGAACCCTATATGCGCGTGGCCCGACACGCACTTGGCTGGTTTTTTGAGAAACTGAATTTGGTTCCCAAAGCATAGGCAGCAATTGGGGAGGCAGTGTAAAGATGCAAAGGCTAAAAATCAAAGAGCAAAATTCAAAAATAATAAGTAATAATATTATTAGGTAATAAGATTCAATGTAATAATTATTATGACACTTAGGGATTTCGATATTGCCAAAAAATTACGAAAAAAATACGGACTGAGAGAGTCCGTCCGGACAAATCTATACTAGGTATACTAATATTATAAAGCGGAAGAGTTTGTTTAGATAGCCCATTTATCGAGGAAGGCTATAGGCTATAATTTATTACGACTAATAGAAACGAAGAATTAGAGGAAAATGTGGAAAAAACGGGGGATTTTTTTTTTCATTTATTTATTTAATAAATTACTTCAGTCGGAATTTCCAGGAATTGCTATTGTATTCTATTGTTGTCGCGATCACCGGTGCTCGCGCGGGGCCTGAAGGATTAATAAGAAAATACATACTAATTTATAGTTACTCTCCATAAACCACTAAGGTTTACCCGGAGTGTACTGTTGTTTTATAATATGTACTACATTATTTAGGAAACTTAATTCAATATTCTTTTACACAATATCTAAAATTAAACATAATATGTAACACTTAATCATAACATCAGAAAACAAAATATTTAAAAAATTATTACATAACACAATAGTAACAAATAACAATAAACAAGTAACAAGAATATCATATTATCCTATTAGTCGTTTTCATTTAACAGTTTATTTAAATAATATGTTTTTAGTTTATTTTTAATATTCTTTTTTTTTTTTGAAAGGGCTTATCTCATTTCCTTTCTTTATATTGTTATTTGGCACAGATAAGAAGTAGACTACCTGAAGGATCACAGGCTATTTTTTGTGGACTAATTTGTCTGTGAAATGTATGATTTACGCGGGCGAAGCCACGCGGAACGTCTAGTAATATTATATAGCGGAAGAGTTTGTTTGTTTGAACGCACTTATCTCAGGAACTACTGGCCCGATTTGAAAAAATATTTCAGTGTTTGATAGCCTATTTATCGAGGAAGGCTATAGTATAGATGATATAATGATATCATCACACTGAGAACAACAGAAGTGAAGATAAAGGGAAACATTTAAAAAAAAGCGGTGAAAAATATTTCAAAATGCTTATCTCACGAACTACTGGAGCAATTTTTATGTTATAATGGTTATATGGCACAGTAGACCACGTGAGACATAGGCTATTTATTTGCGGAAAATGTACAGTTTCCGTGAAATTCCTTATTTACGCGGGCGAGGATATACTGTCTAGTTGATAATAACTTGCACGAACTTTCTCACTCCGTAAATTCCGCTTACAACGACTGTACTTAAATAGAAAAAAAAACATATTAGGTATGGATAGCTTACATGGGGCTAAATGTGAATTTATGATACCGATTTCTGAGGTCTTTTTACATAACGATAACTCGTCACTAATATCACCATTGATGTCATGATAAGCCCCAGTCACAATATAAAATATCAAAAATATGAAACCATCAGAATCTTGCAAGTTCTGATGGTTTGATTTATTTTGTATCCTGCAAGGATTCTGATAATTTGATTTATTTTGAGATGTTTTGATTATTGATCTTATAAATACTCAATGTACGTAAATTTTGATTTGTGAATTCCTTAATAATAGTAATTAATATGCGATTTTACAAATTTAATCAAAATTCTATAATAGCTCTGTGACGTGTTAGCTGATGTTCTGTTTTTTTTTTTCTCGACTACCCGTTCAAATAAAACACCAACCGTATCAGAGGCGGTGCTAAGTAAAAAAATTGAATATTATAATAATAATATGTTTAAAGTGGATTTAGAGTCTCTTTATTTGGAACTTATCAACTTCTTAGTTATTCATAGTAAGGTAAGTTATTCATAGTAATATAGGTACTGTTGTACCCCTGCAGACGTGAGGTCTACCCACTAACCCCCATGGTACATTGCTTACACCCAAATAAGTGTTAGTTGGTACAGGGGGTACGCGGGTGCAGTAGAATTTAATCCTTCGATCGCAGATTCTTGGAAATCTATTGTTATCCTATTGCTGTCGCGGTCGCCGATGTCCTTATGGGGGTTGATAGGTTAAAAAATAGGTAGGTACTTGAGGAAACTATTGCCATCGCGCTTCACCCTGCGCCGGCACGTGCATTATTGTTACGGATACGGGCAGTTGTTTACCTGCGCGCGACAGTTGCGCGTACTTTCTAGAAAAGTCCAACCCTTGTTTATGTGAATTGCGTGTTTACGTAAACAATCCAGAATAGAACGTTCCAGAAAGCGCCGCGGGCCATATAAAAGGTAAACAAGCCGGCAATCAATTCAGTTTAATCGGAGCGATCTTCGAGGCGACTTAGAAGTGAAAACAAGTGATCAATAGTGAGTGATTGTGATAGGGAACCTGCGCTTGAATAACGTTGGCGCACCGTGGGAACGAATTGCAGTTGACGTAGCTGGGCCATTTCCTGTAACGGAGTCGGGAAACAAGTATTTTATGGTTGTCATGGATTACTTCACCAAATGGCCCGAAGTGTTCGCCATACCAAACCAGGAAGCTACAACAGTTGCTTCTAAGCTAGTCGAAGAAGTGATATCTCGCTTTGGTGTGCCTCTGGAAATCCATTCTGATCAGGGCAGGAATTTCGAATCGCAGGTCTTTCAGGAAGTATGCAGAATTTTGGGGATGCATAAGACGAGGACCACCGCGTACCATCCACAGTCTGATGGAATGGTTGAGAGGTTTAACCAGACCCTTGAGAGGCATTTGGCGAAATTGGTAGATGACAGACAAAAGGATTGGGACAAGTATATACCACTCTTCCTTCTCTCGTACCGTACCGCCGAGCATGAGAGCATAAAAGCTACCCCGGAAAATGGGTTACAGTCAAGTGAGAACATGAAGACCAGATACGACCGGAAATCGAACACGAGCGGCTTCAAAGAAGGGTCACTGGTATGGCTGCATAACCCAACTCGCCGAAAAGGGAAATCTTCAAAGTTGCAGACCAAGTGGGACGGCCCATATAAAGTGGTTACCCGATTGAATGATGGGACTCACAGGATTCAAAAACCACCAAGAGGCACATTCAAAGTGGTACACATAGACCGTTTGGCGCGTTATCATGGCAGTAACCACGCATGAGGAAGAGGATATTTTTTGAGGAAGAGGATGTGGATGAGGAAGCGGATGAGGAATAGGATGATAGGGAATTATAAATACTAGCGGACCCATCCCAAAAGCCTTTGTCCTGTCCGTACATAACAATACACAAAAAATAATTAAAAGGGCATTTTCCAGTGGACCAAACTATGAATCTAAACCATTCTCGAAACACACACAATAAAGAATCATCAAAATCGATTTTGAAACACTAGGCACATGAGTGCCTAGTGTGAATTTTCTGTTTCACATTCGATTCGATTTGAGATTTTGTATGGGATTTGTACAGCTGAGCAGGTGGCGACCTGCTCACGGGAGTGAGCCCAGCCGCAGCTCAGTGAGTAATCCCATACTGTATGTAACGCCAAATGCGTTCAAGATCGAATGTGAAACAAAAAACTCGCACTCGGCACACAGTAACATACACAACACACGCACACAAAAAAAGATGAATGAATGATACAATAGGGATGATGACAAAGTCAAAGATTAGCGAATTTTGTTAATAAAATAAAGAAATCACGGTAAAAAATAAGTGTTCCCAAAATTTCAGCTTGATAGCATTTGTATTTCTTTTTGTTATGCGCCTTCAAAGTTGGATAATTAAGTCGATTTTTTTTTCAATTAATATTTGTATACCATTCGATAACTTATGCAATTAAAAGCAACTTTTGTTATAAACCACTTTCATAAACGCAATATTTAATATACCTACCGAACAAAATTCTCTCCTGATCCGTACAAACTACGAAAGAGTGACGTCAGTCTTTCGTAGCACTTTGTATGGAGCGTTTCGGGCAGGTCTATTTTATGAGATATTTGAAATTGTCATATCTTGGTGAATTTTTAAGCTATCAGAGTCATTCTTTCAGCGATGTTTCTATTTTTAAGGGTCTTTCAATTACCAATAAGAAAAAAAATTAGTCATCATGCCTATTCTCGCACTCTGGCGCGTGCGTTGCCATGATTGGATACATGACGCGCATGCACAGTGAAAATCCTCATAAATTCCTCTTAAATTTTGAGGAAGCGATAGCGGAAGAGGATTTTTTTATTTTTATTTATGAGGATGCGGTAACGGTTGAGGAACCCAAAATATTGCGGAACTTCCTCATTATGAGGAAGCGGAAGAGGAATCCTCAGCAACCCTAATGTCGATTGGCGGGGTACGGGGCATTCATTTTTAGCGATTTTTGAAGGGTCATATTTTATTTATTTATTAGTAAATTTAAAAAAAATCGAACGTAGAGGAATAGCTTTAACAGATCCCAATATTGTATAAAATAATCATATTTTGTCTAGACGCATTGTCCAGGGAGTAAATTGGGGAATACGTTTGTATGAAAAAACAGTGCTATAGCATATCCTCTTGAAGCTAAAGAATACTAAATTGAACTAAAGTCACATTTTTCTGTGCTTCTTTACGACTTACGAGCTGTATTCAAGCTGCAAGAAAATACTAGGTGAGTTTCAGTTTTCAGTCAAATTAATTTAGAAGATATTAAATATGTATTCTGTGTTGCCCCTGAAACATAGAAGGTGTATTGCCTACATCCGCCACTGTTGTTACATAAGACCTTGTTAATATTTGCATATGATATTACACATAGGCTCAGTTAATATAAAATGTTCATAATTAACCTAACTTTCTTGAATAATTCTACGTTTTATTGAGCGTAAAAGATTAATTAAGTGTGCGCAAGACATCATTAGCACCTAATTTTTTTTTAAAAAACTAAGATTTGTAGCATTACTATTTTTAAGTGTTGAAATAATACGCAAAAGTATTAAATTACTAATAAATTATTATTATTATTGATACTAAAATTAAAGTGGGATAAAATTAAGTCACTTCTTTTCTTATTCATTATTTTTTTCGTACTAAGTATATTTTAATATACGCTGCGTTCTGACATAGAATTATAGAAATACATTTAAAAATATAATATTTTTAGCGTGGTATAATATGCAAACGAAATATCTTTGTATAATTTTTTTTTTTTTGGATTTTGGCACTGACACCGGCGGTGTACTTTGCCATATACAAAGGTAGGGAATAGGCGGTAGAAAAGCAAAATAAGTACGGAATTTAGGATTTTGGATCTAGTTAGGAAGTTTCACTACAAGGTATATACTATATATACAAAAGGTTAATGGAATTACTAAGTAAATATTGAGATAAACATGAATAAACTAATTTGTTACATGAATTTAATAAAGTTGGTACGGAAGTAGGAAAGGGTATAGACATAGAGGAGAGACTATCATAAAAGCAGGAGTGATCATACAGAGGTCAGGAAAGAATAATATGATTCAAATCACCCACTTCCAAACCGCAATCGCAAGCATCATTGTTGCGAATTCGTATCCTTTTTAGGTGGGCCGGGTGAGGACATGTCCTAACCTCATTCTTATTAAAGAAGAAGTGTGCTTTTTGATAATTTAATTTTGAAAAACCAAGGTCTGAACTGAATCTCAGGTAGTATTAGCCTATATTGTACACCTTTTTATGACTCGTTCGTACCCAGTCCTTACTCCAATCCTGTTGGAGAAAGTTCTTAGCAAGGGAAGGCAAGTCATGACAGTAATTCATATACGGAAAAATATCTCCGCTAAAAGCAGCATCTTTGGCCAAAGCATCCGCTTTTTCATTTCCAAGAATGCCGCAATGACCCGGTATCCAGACAAACGTAACAGATAAGTTAGCAACAATACATTTCTGCAAAAGATTTCTAATTTGAATGATTATAGGAAAACATTTTGACTTAAACGTAAATCCATTTAATGCTTGAAGGGCACTTAAAGAATCGGAAAAAATGACAGTTTTATTAAGTTTCGCAAGTAAAATGTAGTCGACCGCTTTAAATAGGCCATAATATTCTCCAGTGAATACGGAAGTTTGCGGCGGAAATTTGACTTTTTAGACTATGTTGTATTGGAGATGGTATATACCAACTCCAACACAATTATTATTATTAACGACTGATATTTTAGAGGCATCTGTGTAAATGTGATGCCAGCCTTCCCAATTATTGGTTGTTAAATAATTGAAAAATGGTTTTGTATAATATTTATCTGATTTTTTATACCTATGTCGTAACGGATATCCGGATCCAAAATAAGGGATTCAAAGGAAGATTTAAACAGAGGATACACAGGTAATCTATGTGTAGGGGCGTCAAAGAATGATTATCGCTCATAACTATTTACTAAGCGAGGGCGAGATTTGTGTAGCCAAAATTATCCTTGTTTACTAAATCTAACAATTTTTTCAGTTTCGGAATAAGTGGATGGTTTGAAAATTGCAAACAGCGAATGAAAAACTTGTCAGCCAGAAATTGTCGCCTGAGGTAGAGCGGTGGTTCACCACATTCTACCTGTAATGCATTTATTGGCGAGGAAGCCATGGCTCCACAAATAATTCTCATAGCTTTTGCTTGAATCTTATCTAACTGTTTAAAACCAGCTACATTACATGGTTCAATAAGGAACGTTCCAAAATCTAACACACTTCTTATCAATGTGTTATACAGTAATTTTAAGTTAAACGAGTGAGATCCCCACCACACTCCTGATAGGCACCTTATTATGTTTAAAGGCGTTCACACTTTGACGCAACATACTCGTTATGAGCATTACCATTGAGTTTTGAATCTAAAATTACCCCTAAAAACTTTGCCTCCTTGTCGACTGGAATTTGCAATCCATTATATTTTACCACCACAGGCGGAGGTAAGCGCATACGGGTAAATAGAACAGCAGTACTTTTATTAACTGAAAAATCTAATCCATTTGCATCTAACCATATTTTTAGTCTTGCTAGACAGCGCGATAATCGAATAGAGGCCCTTGCAATTGATTGGTCCATGACATAAATTGTTAAGTCATCGGCATATTGCAAAAGATATAATTCATCATCTACATATTCTATATCTGTTAACGTAAATAATTCCAAGTCTAAAGTCTCGCCAATAACTGCTTCTTCTAAATCTGATGTACAAATATTGTACAAGGGTGGACTTATTGGTGAGCCTTGGGGAAGTCCTTTATCTACAACCCGCAATTCCGTTGACGTTTCATTTTGCAAAGGCAGAGCGATAAATCTTTCAAGTAATATGTTTATAATAAAATTAATTAATATTATAGGAACACCCAATAAATGTAGCTTTCGTTGGAGTATATCTATTCTTACGTTATCATAAGCTGCATTTACATCTAAAAAAGCCGCTAAAACAGATTTGTTTTCTGTAAAAGCGACACGAACATCTGTGGTAAAAAGTGCAATATTGTCTATTGTACCTTTTCCTTTTCGGAATCCATATTGACTTTTGACTAGGAGGTTATGTTTTTCAATATACTATTCCAAGCTATTCTTTACGAGATGCTCTGCAATCTTTAATAACACTGATGATAAGACTATGGGGCGATAGGAGGAAGCTGAAGAGGGAGGTTTTCCAGGTTTTAAAATGGAAATAACCTTCTGTGTTTTCCATGAATTTGGAATATTACCCGTTATCAACATTGAATTAACTAAATCCAAATATTAAGTTAAAATTTCATCTGAAGCATGTTTAAAAAAAGAGTACGGGATTCCATCAATGTCTGGAGCCGAGTCGTTTAAATTTGCGACAACTCCTTTTAACTCTTGTAGAGTAAAAAGCGAGTTAAGGTCTTTAAGGTTAACTTCGCCTAAAGGTGATGGACGGAGAAGTGACACAGAGGGAGGTGCTAATCTCTTTAAAAAATCATTGGCTAGAGAATCTGGCATAGGATGGAAAGGGGGCTTATATGCAGACCTATACCTTCTAATATTGTTCCAAACTATGGAAGCATGTGTGTCCGGACTAATAGATTCGCAAAACCTTTTCCAGCTTGCAGACTTCTTTTTTTAAATAATTTCTTCGCGTCGTTAATAGACTTACAATAAATATCATAGTTTTCAAAGGTAGAATTATTATTATATTCTCTTTCAGCCTGTTTTCTTTTATGTATAGCGACTAAACAGTCATTATCCCACCAAGGAGGTGATGGAATGTAACGTTTAGGAGTTTTCTTAATGGGAAGAGTTTCATCTGCTGACTCGATTAAAGCAGATGCTAAAGCATCAGCACAAACAGATTCATTTCCTGGTGATATACTAAGAAGAAGAGACAATTTATTTTCCAATGCATGATGAAACTTTTCCTATTCTGCATTTTTTAAATTATATTTTAATGATGAAGAATTAGTAGGATGATTCTGCTTTTTATTTTTACAGGGGAGAGACAGAAGAATAGGGAAGTGATCACTACCGTGACTAGATGATAAAACTGACCAGTGTAAAAGAGAAGAAAGATTTGAAGTACAAATAGACAAATCAGGAGCACTATAACCCTCATCGGGTGCAGTTTGCCTCGTTGGAAACCCCGTATTGAGAATGCATAACTTGTGGTAATCTAATAAATCTAATATTTCAAAACCCCATTGATTATTATTACTGCTACCCCAAGACAAGTGTTGAGCATTAAAATCGCCAAGAATTACAAAAGGTTTTGGTAAATGACTAATTACATTTTTAATTTCTAAAAATATTGGATAGGATGGATGAAGATTATACAATGACACAAAACAGATGTTATTTACAGATACAGCTATTATAGAGACATTGGGATTATGTAATGGAAGTGAAATATGTACATATGAATGGTGATGGTTGATGAGTAAGGCGGTACCGCCATACCCATCGGATCTGTCCTCTCTTATACAGGTATAGCCAGGAATCTTAAAAAGAGAATCTGGCTTGAGCCATGTTTCTTGAAGAGCAAAGACAATTGGTTTGTATTTGTTTATTAAATGAATAATTTCACTTTTTTTGCTGATTGCACTGCGACAGTACCATTGGATGGAAATATTATTATCGCTGTTTGCTATTAAAGCTGAACCGTTTGAACCCATTGGTGGATTATAATCTTTAGTTAAATTAAAATGAGCTGTTTTATCATATCCACTTATTATCTTAGGTGGTGTCCTAGGTTGTCTGAACACCGTTTTCTTGTATGATTCTGTGGCTGTTTTATTTACAGAGTTATTGCTGGTTAAATTTTGTTTTTCTTGATTTATGAAAGCAGGTGAAGAACTAGGAGAAGATAAAACAGTTGAGTACAGTTTTGAGATAGGAGGGTGGATTTTTGAAGCTTCAGCATATGATAAATTTTTGTGAGCCATGGATTCTTTAATTGATTTTTGTCTGTGAAACTCGGGGCAATTCTTACTAGTAGCTATATGGGAAGCTTGGCATAAACAACAAAATACAGAATCCTCATCTACTGAACATTTGTCACCCGAGTGACTCTGACCACAACGGAAACATCTGGGAGTCGATCTGCACTGTGACTTAACATGCCCATACCTGCAGCAATTGTGACACTGTATGGTAGGGTAAATGTATAAGTCAACAGGCAAAGAGTTATAGCATATAAAAATTCTTTTAGGTAACATTTGGCCGTCAAATGTAAAAACTACAGACTCAGTATTATCAAACTGTACCGTATTATTTACAATGCTTTGTTTCTTTAAACGCCTTAATTTTAAAATTTCCCCACAACCATAAGGCAGAGTAACGTTAGCCAAAATGTCATCCTCAGTCCAATCTGCTGGTATACCTCGAACCAAGCCTACTCGGCAAACTTGGAAAGAAGGAAGGAAAACCTTGTAATTATTCTGTTTTAAATTTTCATTATTAATAAAATTATTGGCATTAGAAAACAGTGAGAAGGATAAAGATAATCTATTTCTGCCAATCCTTTTAAGGCTGCCGTTCTCCACATTTTTTATATTATTATTTTTAAGAAAACGACCAAATTCTACAGGATTTAAAAAGCAATTTCCGTTAGAAGTTGAAATCTCCTTTTGAATATGTACTACGTAGGGTATAGAGTCGGTATCTGTGTACAATAAGCGACTAACACGGGGATTAGTCAAGCCCTGATGTTTCTCTATGATTCCAACTCCTTGTGTTTGGATATTATTTAAGCTTTCTTTGTATGCTGTATCACTTAAACACAGGCAGTTATTATTTGGTTTAGTTTTATTAGGATTTTTCTTAATTTTCTTATTACATTTTCTGCAAATTCGTCTGGATGTTGCGGGGAGTTTTAGATGAATTATTATTAACCGAAGAGTCAGTGTCCATAGAAGAATCATTAATTTCTGTTGTCTGAACAGTTATAAATTGGCTAACAGGGGGGCACTCCGGCCCCCCCGGGTCCACATCCATATTTACAAAATAATATATACAAGAGACTTACCAAAATGCGCAGAAAACAATAAAAACTTAAAGAAACTAAATAAATATAAAAAGAAAACTAACTAACTAAGATATTTACAATAAATAATTCGAAAAATTATTTTTTCCAGAAAAAACACCACCGCCCTTTTTGGAGATTCCCGCGCTTTTTTTCCTTTGTATAATTAAATTGACCACGATTTTTTTTCTTTTACAAAAGCTAAGAAACTTCATTCTGTTAACTCATATCATTGTGCTCACTTCTTATAACTTTTAATGATAACCTATAAATTATAATAATATAATTAACGCGATAATTATTAAAATTATACTATGAAGTTGCAAATAAAAAATATTAAATAACACTTTGTGCACATAACTTCAGGTATAATGTTAATTTAATAATTACGAGCACACTATCAAGATAAGTAATTGATAGAAGGTGTAAAAGTTATAATTAATTTTTATACCCTTATAATAAATACTTATTCTTTTTATTATTATTTTTTCTTTCCGAATAGGTTACAAAATAACTCTTTCTGGAAAGTCTACGATGCCTACCACCACCACACACCACTAAGTTATGTTTTAATTGTGTTACTTTTCTTCGTTATTACTTAAGTTCTTTTGAAAACGGTAAAATACTAATTTTATTAGACTCGCTAATACTCGAGAACGCCTCAACGGATTAGGTATTTGTGCAAGTACGTCAGCGGCTACACGGTCAATTTTTCATCAATCTGATCCATCAATCTGGTACTGATTGACGAAAATTTGATCGTGTACGACTCGGATTGATGGATTGATAGTATTTTTAATATGAACTTTTTATAACCATCAATATTCCGTCAATCAGATTGATGGATCAGATTGATGAGAATTTGACCGTGTAGCCTGTGACATATAAGGAAGGTTCATATTAGGAAAGTGATAATAAGTTCACGGGTCATCTAGTACCTAAATCTAAATAAATAAATACATTTACCTTAAATGTCATCGCTCACAGCCCTACGTCGTCGTAATGACCATACCTCACGATGATGTCAGCGCTCGCACATGTCCGATCATTATGAATACTGATTCCAATTTCCCTTTCGATGGCCCTTATGCATTTTCTGTTCCATAACAAAACGAATCATCAAACATACCAAGGAGTTCTTCTTAAAAATCACTCTATGAGGTTAAAAATATTCCCCTCCACAAATAGGGGTTAAAAGTTTTATCTTTATCTTTGAGGTATGACAAATAATATTATTTAATCGAACCTACGTACAGATTCTAGAGCCCTTTTTTGTTTTCGTGGTCAAGGGCTGGAATATGGCTGGAATATTTTCTAACTACTTTACCACATAAAAATCATTTCTAGTCACTACTACAACTTAGCCTCTTAGGCTTCTAATGATACATCTGATAAGGCGTTTTACGTTTAGAATTAAGCGCATACGGAAGAAACATACATCTACTTATAAACCTATAATAAACTTAACTCTCCATTTGACACAGTCGGGTAAAAAGCTACTATTCTTGACTGGTGGACTTGGTGACTAGAAATGATTTTTTATGTTTCTATTATTACAGCAAAATCAGTTACTTTGACGAATGTATACTAGGCAACTTCCTGTTAACTTGACCTCTTGTTCCATACAATTACCATGCAGTAGTCAATTTAGAGTGGAAGTGAGTTGCCGGGTGTACACTGTACAACCTTAAGCGCGTTCCGTTTCCTTTAAGTACTTTCAATTTACTATATAACTATTACACAATATTATATTAAGCCATTTAGGTCGTATTCTAAATTTATACTTATTATAAAACAAAGTCGCTTTTTTTTCCCTCATGTCCCTTTGTTCCCTTTAATCTTTAAAACTACGCAACGGATTTTGATGATTCTTTCAGTGTTAGATAACCCATTTATCGACGATGGCTATAGGCTATATTTTATCACGCTAAGACTAATAGGAGCGAAGAAATAGAGGAAAATGTGGAAAAAACGGGGAAAATTATTTGAAAGGGCTAACTTGAACGCGCTGATCTCAGGAACTACTTGTCCGATTTGAAAAATTCTTTCAGTGTTAGATAGCCCATTTATTGAGGAAGGCTATAGGCTATATTTTATCACGCTAAGACTAATAGGAGAATGTGAAAAAAACGGGGGAAATTATTTGAAAGGGCTTATCACGCGAACTACTGGAGCAATTTTTATGTTATTTGGCACAGATAAGAAGTAGACCACGTGAAGAATCATAGGCTATCGATTTTAATCATTTTTTCAGTGGCTATATATTTAATACCCGTGCGACGCCGGGGCGGGTCGCTAGTATCTTATAAACTTAAGACCCAATTTCACCAACCACATTAGTTTTGTCAACACAAGGCATTACTTAACAGAACTAGAAAATTAAACAGACTGTCAAAATCATCAATGTCAGCGGATTAGTAAATGCAATGTTAAGTGAACAACGAGTGAACGACTATCAATTCATTCGTTCTTGATATGAGGCGACGAAATTGTACATTGTACTAGTTTAATACGACATGTTTGCTGCAATGTGTCATTCGTCTTATTATGGTAGATAATGCGACTGCGTTCTTTTTAATTTACCAGGTTAATAATCATTATCTGTCAAAGCTGAAAACATGAATCATGATACAAACTTTATTTACTTATTTCGGTTTGGTAATTTTGATACATGTTAGTGATTAGTATATTTGCAATGTCAAGGAAAATCCGAGGGCTGAATATTTGTCGAAATGAAAATAAATAATTATTCATCACAGTCAAGAAAAATAATAATATTATTATGTAAGGAGATGGCGGAAATATAAAAAAGTCCAAACTTCTTTTATTAATATTGGATAATATTGTCTTTGACAGTTGTTGTTTTGACTAATATAACGGCCTGTTAAATATATAACGGACCTATAGCGCAGGAATTTGAAATTTAGCACCGTGTTAGGTGATTTGATATGACATAAGCGCATGGTGGATGGCTCGATAGCTCTAACAGGCCGTTAACTGATTTAACAAGTCTTTATTTATTTAACATTGCTTGATGAAACTGAGTCTAAGTATAAGGAAGGAAATTATCAAAAAGAAATCTGCAAGTTCTCATTAGAAACGCTTAGGAACAGCCAACAGGCATTTTTTCTAGTCGTATCTTAATGAATTTCACAGTAGGTAATAATAATTATACATACAAAATACACAATACAAAATCATCATCAGTGTGTGCTTTGTCGAAACTGGTCGTGTAAAACATTAAAATTGTCATAAAATAAATTAATGAAGTGGGAAAAGTGCATGAAAAGTGTATATTATGTGAAACATGAATTACCACCAAGAAGTTACAGTACCTATATTCAATATCATAATATGTACATTATGTATTTATGTTTAATAATGAATTGACAGCCTCTTCTTCAAGAACAGATCTTAACCATAAGCTGTTTTTTACAAGACTATTTTAACCCTTAAAAAACAAGGGATATAATTATAGGACCCAGACGGGTGGATCGATTTCGATAATATTTTTTTAGACTAGACCACAGAATTACTCCGACTAGACGTAACTGGAGTACTGCATAAACTTTATAGACAATTAAGTCCACAAATAAACTTGACAGATTTTTATAGCCTTAAAATGTATAGGTAATTGTACCTATACATTTTAAGGCTATAAAAATCTGTCACTTTGAACTTCCGTTAAAATTGTAACAACTGAAGGCCATTATTTCAACAAAAATTGTATCCGTCTATAGCTGTTGAGTAAGAAATATTATTTTGGCCTTGTTTAATGAAATAACGCCCTCTCTATATTAGAGGTAATAAATAATGATAATATGCTTATTAGAATTAGTAAGCCCCGCCTTGAAATATAAGTAGGCATTAGCAGCCAATAAATATTATGGAAAGCCTTTAGAATTTAGACTTTAGCTTTGTTTCTTTGTGTTGGGCCACGATGGAAAGACAATGATACGAATCGATTATTATAGACATCGATATCCTTTGAATACAGATTCGTATAATCTCAATAATTTTGGTTTATACTTTAAAGCTTTCAATTTAAAAATTCTTTTTTAGGATTCCGTACCCAAAGGGTAAAAACGGTGCCCTATTACTGAGACTTCGATGTCTGTCCATCTGTCCGTCTGTCCGTCTGTCCGTCTATCCGTCTGTCCGTCTGTCCGTCTGTCCGTCTGTCCGTCTGTCCGTCTGTCCGTCTGTCCGTCTGTCCGTCTGTCCGTCTGTCCGTCTGTCCGTCTGTCCGTCTGTCCGTCTGTCCGTCTGTCCGTCTGTCCGTCTGTCCGTCTGTCCGTCTGTCCGTCTGTCCGTCTGTCCGTCTGTCCGTCTGTCCGTCTGTCCGTCTGTCCGTCTGTCCGTCTGTCCGTCTGTCCGTCTGTCCGTCTGTCCGTCTGTCCGTCTGTCCGTCTGTCCGTCTGTCCGTCTGTCCGTCTGTCCGTCTGTCCGTCTGTCCGTCTGTCCGTCTGTCCGTCTGTCCGTCTGTCCGTCTGTCCGTCTGTCCGTCTGTCCGTCTGTCCGTCTGTCCGTCTGTCCGTCTGTCCGTCTGTCCGTCTGTCCGTCTGTCCGTCTGTCCGTCTGTCCGTCTGTCCGTCTTCAGGCTGAAACTCAAGAACGGTAATAGCTAGAGAGTTTAAATTTTCACACACTATGTATTTCTGTTGCCGCTATAACAAAAAATACATACTTACTAAAAACAAAATAAATTAAATTATTTAAGAGTAGATCCCGTACAACAAACGTGATTTTTTCGGCATTATTTGCTTGGCATCAATAATGGCAAAAGATAGGCACTTGAAATTTTCACAAAATCCTCAATTACTATGTGTACTTACTACTTACATCTAATAATAATAACATTAAAATAAAATAAGAATTTAAGGGGGGCTCGCATACAAAAAACATAATTTTTGGCCTCCTTTGTCTCTATAGGTAATGGTAACGAACCCTTCGTGCGCGAGTTCGACTCGTACTTGGCCGATTATTTTTATATACATTTTTTGTGTGTTGTTACTTTGACGTTTGAAGGCGAGATTTTCTGAATTTTTAAATTTTGATGAAGATTTTGAGAAGTATTTACAGAAATTCATAGTCAGGGTTGTAGTTAAGTGTGTTTCAAAGATCATGCCAAAGACACATTTCTCAATTTCTGTCGCCAGGCAAACAAAACACCAGTTAAGATCTAATCAAACTAAAACAAGCAATGGGACGATCTAAGATTTGAATACAATCATAAAAACAAAAATATCTAAATAGTCATTTTAGATAATATTTTTAGATACCATCTTAGGGTATTAACACACAATGGCAGTCTAGATATTTGAATGTATTTTGACATTCCGTGGGAAAGTATGCCTAAACATTTCAAACTAGGTTTTAAACAATAGTAATCTTTATGTCAAAAGCAATAAAGGAGAAAATTGTAATGCAGTTGTAGTGGTCAACTCGCAAATTGTTGGGAACAATATCAACTCACGAATTGTTTGACAATATTTCACCATTTGCGAAATATTACAATGAAGTTGTTTCGAATGCGATATTGGTTGAACGAAGGAAACGTTTGGAAGGCAAATACTGGTGAAAAAAATACGTTATGAGCTAAGAGAAAATTTATTTTGATACCAATGGCGTGTCTGTGTAATTTGGTCGGTTTATGTCATGAAGCTAAATAGCTCCATGGTTTATGTCAAGTCCAGCTGGTCGATCGGATCGGGGTTCGGACTGATCGCAGGCCAGTCTGACCGCAATGCACGAACGGGTATATACTATGTACGTAAAACATTATTTTTTAAAATTATTTTACATTTAGATTTAATCTAATAGTACAGGACTCAGTTCCCAAGATTTTTTTTTGATTGATTTGATTTGATTACTATCAAGCAAATTTTTCGTGAGTAGCTTCATCTTAATAAGAGGAACAACAATATTTTCCTGTGCGAAAATTATCGAAAACAAGTTCTCGTTGACTACAGAATATTCCTAAAAGTCCTAAATCGGAACCCTAAGCAGCATATTTTTTGTATATTGATATATTAATTGTTATAATTATTAATTATTTAACAGGAACATCGTCCTACAAAATATAGAACACGACGAAGACGACCTCTGTGGCTCAGTGGGCTGCCGGTAGCTCAAGTCGGGGCTCGCGGATTCGAATCCCGCCGACGACGGAACAAAAAGTTTTCAAAGTGCCTGGGTCATGTATGTGTATTAAATATGTGTATCTTAAAATTAAAATCTTAAATATATGTATAGTATAAAAGTATTAAATATATTTCCGTTGTCTGGTACCCGTAACACAAGTCCTTCAGATACTTACCACGGGGCCAGACTGACGTGGTGTGAAGCGTCCATAGATATTATTATTATTATAGAACAATCCATATTTTGGGACCACCAAATCGAAATACTTAATCCTTTCTATCTCTGTGAGCTACCACTTTCGAGCATTTTCGCATAGGAAATTATTCTAAGTTGTAGTAATCAAGTCAAAAAAAAAATGTTCTAGGAAACCTGTACTGTCCGGATACTTATATTTAAGCACAGGCATATAAACCTTGCTAGATGCGATACCGGTCCGTCCACGTCGTGTCCCTGGGCACCTCCCCCGTGCTATCGTGAGCCTTTTCACGGTGACACGGGAGGGGTGGCTGAACGCCGGTATTTGTCCGTGGGAGAGCCATGCTTCGGCACGAATGGGCCGGCTCGACCGGAGTAATACCACGGTCTCACAGAAAACCGGCGTGAAAAAGCGCTTGCGCTGTGTTTCGCCGAGTGAGTAAGTTTACAGAGATCTCTTCGGATGGGATCTGCCGCTGCACAAAATCTGAAGCAGCTTGCAGGTGCTCCAAGAGTCGGTCCGTCTCGGGGTCACCACTATGGGTCCTATACAGGGTGTAACAAAAATAAGTGATAATACTTTAGGGTGTGTACACTGTACGTGTTCCTTGTAGAGAGTTCACTGTGAAAGTAGCAGCGCTGAAAGAACAAAAATTTTTTTCACTTTTGTATGGGAAATCTCGTGACGCTCGGGCCCTTGCCCATACAAAAGTGAAAAAAAATTTTCGTCTTTCAGCGCTGCTACTTTCACAGTGAACTCGCTACAAGGAACACCTACACACCCTAAAGTATTATCACTTATTTTTGTTACACATTGTATAGGCATGCATAGACGCGAGAGTGGTTGTCGCAATCTATGCATCTTGTTCTTGTGTTCTTATCTGAAACAGTTTTCACGCTGGTTTTCTGTAAGAACGTGGTATTTCTCCGGTCGAGCCGGCCCATTCGTGCCGAAACATGGGTCTCCCACGTATAATTCATTCTAAACGTACCTTTTTTTTACGCAGTAAAATTCTGTGACGAATTCGACCTGGGGATGGAGACTCCCACTGTGGATGAGAGCCGCGACGGGTGAGAGCCCCGGCGCTACCCACCGCAAGTGTTTTGAGGGAACATCGCAATATTCCCTCAACACGCTGGACCGATTGCGACCGGTGGCAGGAAGGTCTGCATTAATTTTCATTGAATATTGCACTCAATAATTATAGTTTTACATCGGAATTAAAATTTTAACAGTGCCACTTAATAGCAATAATCTCAATATTATAATGATAAATATTATATTCCATACAAAGAACTGTTATGTAGGCACTTCACATGGCTATTTGTATTTGCTATTGGCTATTTGTTGTATTTGGCAAAATTATTGACGAATACACAAACAAGCAAATATAGGCAAATACGGCCCTCCACACATGGACGTCAAATACCAAACTTTTACTTGATTTTCTTTACTTGCCTATTTGACTCCTTTGATGTGCGTCAAAAACCGACAAAGGATACGTGTATTTGGTATTCATATTTGTCATATTTGTCAAATAGGCAAATAAGGCCAATATTTGTCAAACATTCCGTCTACACATGGTGATTGTTTGGCAAATACAACAAATACGCAAATACAAATAGCCATGTCAAGTGCCTCCATTACAAATAACCGATGAGAGTCAAACACGAGTCAAAGCATGTCTTAATTTCATTTTGCACTGCAAATGCAATTCAGCGTATCCAGATTCCAGTGTATTCCAGTGCCCGTCTACATTATTCCAACAGCAATCCAGTGCTGGATTGGATGGATTGGAATAATGCAAACCGGCCATAACAGTAAAAAGTTTAGTGCGTGAAATTTTGTAATATTAAAAACATGCCAGCCGGCCTAAGATGCGCAAACGAGAAAATCTCGAGATATCTCACTCTCAGTCTCGTGTGTAGTTATATTGTCGAGAACGACATAATGTCAAAATCATTTTTGACATTATGTCGATAGCTTTTGACGACAGCTCTACACGAGAAAAAATATATGTCATGTTAGGGTCAATAGAGATGAAGAGAAAAGCCATCAAACATCGAGAAAACGTGTAGACAAAATTTTCTCGTTGGCGTATGCTTGAGGCCTGAGGGGCTGGTCATCTTTACATATAATAAAACTGTAGAAATGAAGATTCTGTACATTAAAAATATTCAAGAAATAATAAGCGGAGGGTGTCACTACATCTCTATAGAAGCCAAAAATGGGGTCAGTTTTTTGTCTGTCTGTCTGTCTGTCTGTCTGTATGTTTGTTCCACTATCACACGAAAACTACTGATCCGATTTGAATGCGTTTTTCGCAGATACATTTGTCTTCTTCCAACTTAACATCTGGTGTATAAAAATTTTTCTCCCCACCCCTCTAAAGGGACGAAAGAGGGGGTCAGATTTTGTATAAGACTTTTGCTTTAACACGAAAACTACTTAACCGATTTGCATACGGTTTTCGCAGATATATTTGCCTTCTTCCAACCCAACATCTGGTGTATAAAAATCACACCCCCCCCCCCCCCACCTCTCTAAGGGGACCAAAGAGGGGGTCAGATTTTGTATCAAACTTTTTTCCTTAATGGACTTACTTCATATTATTAACTGTTTTTCCAACTTCACATCTGGTGTATAAAAATTTTCCCTCTTTTGTCCCCTAAGAGGGGTGGCCTCTTAGGGGACAAAAGAGGGGCTAAGATTTTGTATCAACTGATGAAGTAGACATACTATGATGGCAAAACAACGTTTGCCGGGGCAGCTAGTACGCAATAAAAATATTAGTACCTACTAATCCGTGTAATGAAATATTATACAATCATGTTTAATGTTGTGAAAATTAAATAGAAGCCTTCGAATTTCGATAGCATGACTAAAACAGGGCATTTAGTGTTTCAATATTAGTGTTTCAGCAAATTTCATGGTACTTTCATGTTGCGGCCGAAAGCGTATCAAGGCCGACGTTATGTAAGCTAGGAAGTCGCATACTTGGTGATATGGTTTATCAAACAAAAGGTTTGTTTATCTACTAGTGCTGCCGTCTACCGTGAAGACATTGCCGCAATATAATATTATACCCTTCCTAGAGGTATAAAACACAAACACTTGTTTAAGAGGTGGGAACTGCAGGGCAATCGCGCTAAATGTTTTTAACTGAACCGCAAATGAAACTCGGATGTTGATCGACTTTTGGAACGATTCGGTATCGCGCTAACGTTTTGACAGCCAGTTGAGACGTTACTGAACCTCAGCCCAAGCGCAAACGCTGTCAAAACAAAAAGTTGATACAAAACTACTTCTACTCGCACGTTTCTGAAACGTTTCTTATTTTGGTGTGTTAAATTGACGAAAATCGATGAAAAAATATAACATAAGCTATAATCAAATTATAAGCTCTTCAAAGGACTATTTGAGTTTGTTAAAAAGTGAATTGAACTTTGACATTACATACATACTTCTTTACGTAAATGTTTTCTATGCCACAAAAAACTTTTGTCACAACTTTACAAGTCACTTCTCAACACGGCTTTTGTAAATTAAAGTAAAACAATATGAATTTAACTACGTAAATTATAAACTCCAAGTAATAATCATCCACAAATCACAATAACTACTTGAAACAACTTCACTCGTGTCATATTCATTCGTAAATAAACAATTTGTCAATTGACCAATTAACGCATCGGAAAAAATGTGTTCATATTTAAACCAATTAAGATTAAATCAGAAGGACGCTGATTGGTCCGCTGCAATGTCTGTCTAAAGGTCAAACGTTGCGCTAAGTTCGAGTTCCATCTTAGGTTAAGTTACGGTTGGAACGTTAGCACGATACTGAAATTTGTTCAGACGCAGCGGAACCGAACCGTAACTGAACCACAACCAAAGCAGACGTGAACCTGAATTGAAACCTGAATTGAAACCAGATATAGCTGAATCTTTATTTCTTTGACAGAAAATTTGAAACTTTTGGAACTGGCACCGACTTCAAAATTATGAAGATTGAGTACAGAAATAGTTGAAGTTTAGCCGAATTCGGGAAAAGGCACTACATATTAGATAGGAAAAATTATTTAATACTTTTTAGTTCATATTATAAGGATGCTATTAATATTGTTTTTACCTTGGAAGTCGGTTTTAATTTTTTGTTAAAAATAATAATTTCACTCTTTTTAGTTACCTAGTAGGTAAACTGTTAGTGCCAATTCAAATTGTATAAAAAATAGTTTCATATTGTCTTCACTAGATGTCACTGAGGCGCTCCTGTGTCGCGCTATCGCTTGTATGTAGAAGTTTTATATAGGTAGTTGTAACTTGTAACAGATTTTCGTTGTGTTGTTGAAAGTTTGTAAGCAACTGACGTCTGACAACTCAACAGTGAGCTTGGTGTGAGCAGTGAGCATTGAATTGACAACATAAATCATAATATTGAGTGGTAATTGATCTCGTATAATTGTTATTAAAGGTGAACGCAGATTTGGCCGCACCGCACGCACCGCAGTCGCCGCATTCGCAATTCTTCATATTATTATGAAGATGCGAAGACTGCGGCGCGGGTAGGTAGGTATGCGAGCTTGCCTATAACTTCATATAAAGAATTCCGAATGCGGCGACTGCGGTGCGTGCGGTGCGGCCAAATCTGCGTTCACCTTAAGTTGACCTCCGTCATAGTCCGCGAATTTATAAGTGGTCGTCGGTGGTACTGCGTATATTCTACGTATCTTATTACAATTTGTTAAGACTGATATGAGTCATACGGCATACCCCAAGGCCCAAATATCAGGTAGATAGATAAATTTAAACAATACATTTAAAAAGATCTAAGTGAACACGTGCTGCAAAATGCTCGCAGCGCGGCATCACAATAGACATAACTACCAGTACTTCGACTGCTATGAGACTGACGAGTATTAATATCTGTCGTTTCTTTCGTGTTTCGCCAGGATAAGTTTAAAGGCTGGCGCGCTGGCTGGTATAATTTAATTTTAAAAATAAGATTTTGAAATTGAATTCTGACAGTTTTCTTTGAATGTGCCAAAATATAAACAACTAAATTTGTAGGTTACGACCCTAGCGACGACTTTTGTCATAATACGTCAAACTTAAAAAAATTACATCAGTTCTAAGTCGGCATACTCTATCATTCTGTCTACTCTGGCGGCATGCCGCATGCCCTGACATTCCAGTTAGAACTTGAATACGATGTTTACGTACGCGTCGCCGCGCGCCGCCGCGCGGCGACGCCGTTGCCTCTGCGGCGCCGACCGCCGTGTATATTAAACAGCCTATAATAATTGGTGTTGTTATGTACATAATTATTATTATTGTATCCATACCTATGCCTTGTACTATTATCTATTTTGTGCCATGAGACATTGGTGACCTTAACACGACGTGGTAATGATGATGATGACGATGATGATGATGATGAATTTGAATTGCATGGTAGCATATGCTTTCTGTTCTTAAAACAACGCCGAAACTCCCAAACGTGTATCTATAAAGAGTCAGGAGTTCTCTCAGCATCTTCGAAACCATGGTATACCTTGACCCAATATTTGACTTTTTGGTAGCATATTCTTAGTACACTTCACATAAAACCAAAATCACCATATGTTTCCATATAAATTTCGAGGAGTTCCCTCGATTACTCCTGGATCCCATCATCAGGTCACCACTTTTGTGAACATGGTACCAAATTGGAGTGAAACCTAATACAACAAAACAAAAATTTCGAAAATCGGTTCACAAACGGCGGAGTAATCGTTGAACATACAAAAATTAAAAAAAAAAAAAAATATCCACAGCCGAACATATAACCTCCTCGTTTTTTGGAAGTCGGTTAAAAATAACGCGATTGCCCTGCAGAAGTAATATTATCACCATTCAGCACCGTCGTCGGGGCTACGCCGCGCTGGTCGGGTAACAAAACTCTTTGAAGTAATTAGTAACACACACTTTGAGGAAAATTCAGTCAGTTAACCTCTAGCAAAGTTATTATATATTCATAATTTTGAATTATTCTTTCGGAGACAAGCACACGCTTCCACGGCGATTCATTCAGACCGCAACGCGACGCGTAGATGCATTGAATGCATATTTGAATTGACCCTTAGGGTCAATTCAGCGGGGCTAAAATGGTCACATACCTCTCAGTCAATTCACAAAATGAATTATCAAAACTGTCATAGACACGAATATCAAATTAGTACTTCTTCTTCTTCTTATTTAATGGCGCCCATAGATGCAGGGAGTACGAATTTAGACCAATTGAATCGGTCAAACTCACGAATGTCAAATTACTACGAATTTAGACCAATCGAATTGGTCTAAATTTGACATTCGTGAGTTTGACAGTTTTTACAATTCATTTTGTGTATTGATTGAGAGGACTTGCTATGCGAGTTGCGACCATTTTAGCCCCGCAGACCACAACGCGACGAGGCAAGGCGCGATTAGACAGATTTCAATTGTGTGAGACGTCTTGCGAATCGGTCAAATCCACATACATAGAAATGCATCTGCGCGATGCGTTGCGGTCTGAATCAAACCTTAGGGCCGGGACACAAAAACACGGCACGACGTCGTACGGCGTCGTACGGCGCCGCGCGTCGTAAAAAACCCACGGTACGGTGCCGTACCGTACGGCGTCGTACGACGTCGTGCCGTAGAAACTCATCTTGAATTTCTACGTGAGTTTCTACGTGAGTTTCTACGGCACGACGTCGTACGACGGTAAATGTAAGCGGGCGCGCGATGAGGCGAATATTTAACTGCTGCACTCAGATACGTATATTAATTAACTGTAGTTAAATAAAGATTTTGACCCCCAATTATTATTATCTGTCAAACTCTTCATTCAATTGAAGTGTAATAGTCGTCAAATGTCGCTATTACTCAGGAATCAAATCAAATCAAAATAATTTATTCATATAGGTCACACGGTAACACTTATGAATGTCAAGATTCTTAAATATTACATAATAAACATCTCATTCTTAGAAGGGAAAAAAGCGACTTTTTTTTATAAGTAAGTATAGATATGTCATTCCGATTATTAAGTTTTTTAATTATTGTTGGTCACCCAAAATGAATGTCATTTTTCTTCATACTACCCGCATTTTTCTGTTTTTGAATGTCATTTGCACTTGACGCTGTCATCTGTGAGGTTTGACATAACGTGGTATTGATGTTTCGATTTCGCTTAGGACTTCCTAGGTTATTATAAACATTCTGAGTTCCAAGTTTTTTTAATAAGCTAACATCTCCGTCATATTGTGACAATGGGGAATTGCGACATGTTAATATCAAAGACTTTCGTATAATCTTAGCGATCGGTGTACAATATAATATTTTCTTCGGATTTAGTGATATACATGTGGTGTCTTCTTATAACCTTTTAAGAAGAGATATAGTTTTATTTTTAGAGGGACGTAACTTCTAGATTAAGGTGTGCAATTTCTTCACGGGCGCGGGTAAGTTCGATTTGCAAATTTTTCAATATGGGACTTAATTCTGTATCTATTTCCGAGTCTATGGTTTGGCTAGATGTTGAAATATTTATTATGTGTGATTCATCAACTGACATCAATGCAATTAATGTATTAGTCTCAGAACTGGCTTTGTGATTTTCCTTCTGAATGTAATATTTTCCATGGTACAAGATACTTAGTGTTTTTTGATGATTTCTGCTAGATGGCGCTAGTTGTCGTAAGCGATTTATTTAAAATCAGTTGTTACAAAATTTGAAATATAGTAGAATTATTTTCTAATTTCTGAATATAACATTTAAATTCTGTTGAAAAAGTAACTTCTTCCGTTCATGCAGAGTTAAAGGTGATGCAGAATGTAATAACATTACTAGCTGTCCCGGCAGACGTTGCTTTGCCATAATATTTAAAGTATTTCGCCCATATTATTTGATTGAAGTGACTAAATAAGTATGTCGCACAAATAATGGTAGCCGTCAGTCTCAGGTTGTAATAATTTACTATTATTTATTCAACAAATGCACTTGGGTGAATTTCAACATGTCCATATTTTTTTTCATTTCGGTGAACTTTTTTGTTCCTATGTTTTTTTGAGTTTTACCGAAGTTTCCTCTCAATTTTAATGTTTTATGACTACGAAACTAATGACATAAAAATTAAATACTAAACAAACGTAGCACACACGTTTATATTTTAGCTGTCACCGAGATGAAAAAGTCAGTCACCGAGATGAAAACAAAATTCACCGAAATAGTATACAGCGTGATTGTAAAACAAGCGAAATAATGTATTTTTATGGAAAAATTTTGACACTTTGGGTTACACTTTTGCAATTTTCGAAAATATCTGTAATATTTTTTAGAATAAAACATAGCCTATATCCATCACAAAAAATCCATCACGAAATCAGCTATAATTGCACAACTCTTTTGCCTCCGTGACGTACCGATGATAAGAAACGTGTCCATTATCAAGGCCAATGTTTCTATTTGAATTTCTACAGATCAATACGGCCATTTTAGGCATTGAGGCATTTTTAAAATTCCGATTTACGTCCGATTCTGATAGCAGACTAAAGAACAGACTTTTGAAAGACGAGCATTGCTCGTCGTTTGGGAACGCGATATTTCACGCGAAGTACATACACATACGGTATCTATCTTGATCTATGTCTGTGGATAGAACAATGTATTTTATTTTTAAAAAAATCATGTTACAAACGATTTTAATTACAAATAACAAAATATATTAATACTGGGAAATAATTGACACATTTGCTTTGAATAAAAATTACCACGCGCCAACTTCACGAAAAGGTATCTTCTAGTGCTTAGTTAAAATTTTTCGTTATAAAAATATACTTAAGTTAAACAGTTAAAGTAAAAATTGAGTAACTATTATTCTAACATTATTGTATCCAAAACTACTTTTTGATTGGATTCATTAAATTCTAATATTAAATAATCACATTATTATTATCTCGTACTGTTTTTGCTAATCAACAAAACACCAATAAACAAAATCAACAAAAGTCAATATTTTAGGTAATCCTAATAAACAACATGAGGTGAAAATATCAGTTCTGAGTTTCTTATTCATAAAATGAAAGGTAAATATTGTGTCCTTATAAATATAAAAAGTTAAAAAAAATACAAATATTGACTGAAACGACGTTACACGAATGTTAGGTGTTTTTCGTTACGGAATTTCTTGATAAACGCGATCAAAGCTATACAATAGCTCAAAAAATGAAACATTAAGAAGCACCATATTTCTTTTTTATTTATTGACATTTTTTACGATTTCGCAGATTATTATTCATCCTGTATAAAACAACTTTAAAAATCACCGAGATGAAAATGCATTCACCGATATGAAATCTATTGTCACCGAAGGTCACCGAAAGTCACCGAGTCACCATTTCCGTGATTTTTTTTTCATATCGGTGATTTTTTTTCATTTCGGTGACCAAATAGGTCACTGAATTCACCGAAACGGAATCACCGATATGAAAATTTGCGACAAATCGTTGAATATTTTGACACCTATAATAATTATACCGATATCTATACTACATACTGATACGTATTATTAAAAGTGTTTGTAAGAAAATAAATTAATACTTCTAGCTGGTTCAATTAATATGATAAATTGAATCACGGAAATGTAGAGAAAAGTGTCGGGTGACACCGAGACGATATACTTACGTTTTTAGCGGGAACACGCAGCGACGCAGCAAACCACCTCTAGCTCCGAAGGCACAAGCATGACTGGCGCTTGAGTTCAAGAAGCGGCATTACGTTCAAAAGTACTTCTGGTCTCGACAATTCATGTTTCTTTTTTATTCACCGAATCAAGACAAAATGTTGGGACAGTTTTATTTCTCCCGCTATTTTGAAAGTATAACGATTGAGATTATGAAATATGTATTGCTTATACCTCCATTCTTTAAGAATCCAATAAAAGAATCCATTTGTTTGTACCACTAATATTTTTTCCTCGGCTGACGAAATTAGGACTAAAAAGGTCGTTGGGACAGTCACCGAGGGGCCTAATTTCCACCTTTAGAATTTTTTATTTCTATGTTCTAGTTATCGAATTAAAAACGTGTCTGTTGCCTCATATGGATAATCACACAAACAACAATGAAATTTTATTTAACCCTAAAAAGTCATTTCACATCCCCAATTTCGCAGTAGCTGCGAAAAAAAAGCAGTTGGGAAATTCACCCACTTATCAATATATAAAGTACTCAGTAGCCGATTCTTTGACCTACTGAATATGCATATAAAATTTGGTAAAAATCAGTAAAGCCGTTTTGGAGGAGTTCGCGGACTAACATTGTGACACGAGAATTTTATATATAAGATTATAATATCTGCACTTTATGTCATATTCTTTTTGTAAGAAATAAAGGTCTGAAGTCCACTTACTACTTTTCTTGTATTTACGATTTATCTGCTGAATGTAGCACTTCACAAACAATTTGACGGATGTATCCAGAGTTATACTGTATAATTACCAACTTTCACTCTCAATAAATAAAAAATTGGAATTTTTGGAAATTATAAATACGGAGCTAGATAATATTATCGTATCAGGATAATTATATACATCCTGATTTCTGTCTTATCTGTCAAACTCTTCATTCAATTGAAGTCTAAGGCTGGCCTCACACAGCCGGAATTTCATAATCGGAAATTCATATTATTAATTCAGAAAGACCGGAATACCATACAATATCAGTACGCTCCACACACATTCTGATTTTTTTAGATTATGAATTTCATAGATCGATCTGTAAGAATATGTGTCATATTTCCGATTATGAAATTCCGGCTGTGTGAGGCCAGCCTAATAGTCGTCAAATGTCGCACTGTAGTCAGGACATTATATGCGCCATCAATAAATCAAGCATTCACATTATGCAATAATTACTCAATCTCATATGAACCCAAATCCCAATTACAGTAGAACAAGAGTTTTGCATTAAAAAACAATTTCCCAACGACAAAACATATCCTCATTTAAGTAATACATCGAATTTGTTATTGTATTTCAAGTTTCAACAGTTTCAACAGTAGTTTTTAGGGTTCCGTACCCAAAGATTAAATACGGGACCCTATTACTAAGATTTCGATGTCTGTCTGTCCGTCAATCTGTCTGTCCGTCTGTCCGTCTCCAGGCTGTATCTCAAGAACGGCGATAGCTAGAGAGTTGAAATTTTCAAATATTATGTATTTCTGTTGCCGCTATAACAACAAATACTAAAAAAAGTTAAATCAAATATTTAAGGGGGGCTCTCATACAAGAAACTTGATTTTTTTACCCTTTTTTGCTTGATATCAATAATAGCTACATGTAGGCACTTAAAATATTCAGAAACTAATTAATGTTATTTGTTCTCTAATAATTAATAACAAAATTTAAATAAAATAAATATTTAAATGGGGGGCTCCCATAAAAAAAACACAATTTTTTGCCTATTTTTGCTCTTAAATATTACGGAACCCTTCGTACGCGAGTCCGACTCGCACTTGGCCGATTTTATTGGTGGATATAGTAAATGCATCATGCTAACTTGCAGTTTACAATCTCTTACTAAAATTTTAAATGCGAAAGTCTGCCTGTCTGTCTCTCTGTCCACCTATCTGTCTCTCTCTGTCCATCGGCCTGACTGTCTCTTTGTCCATTTATCTGTCTCTCTCTGTCTATATGTCTGACTGTCTCTCTGTCCACCTATCTTTCTCTCTCTGTCCATCTGTCTGACTGTCTCTCAGTCCATCTATCTGTCTCTCTCTGTCCATCTGTCTGACTGTTTCTCTGTCCATCTATCTGTCTCTCTCTGTCCATCTGTCTGACTGTCTCTTTGTCCATTTATCTGTCTCTCTCTGTCTATATGTCTGGCTGTCTCTCTGTCCATCTATCTGTCTCTCTCTGTCCATCTGTCTGACTGTCTCTCTGTCCATCTATCTGTCTTTCTCTGTCCATCTGTCTGACTGTCTCTCTGTCCACCTATCTGTCTCTCTCTGTCCATCTGTCTGACTGTCTCTCTGTCCACCTATCTGTCTCTCTCTGTCCATCTGTCTGACTGTCTCTTTGTATGTCTTTCTGTCGTTTGTCTGTTATAGGTCTACCAGAATCTGATGGCAAAAAGTGAGAAATTAAATTGACTCTAGCAATACGGGGGTAATTGGAATAAAACATTTTGATCCTTTTTTTTCTAAATAGCGGCTGATTCTGTGTGTTAAACATGCAAATATAAAAATTTATCCAATGATCAAGGATATTTTTAAAAAATCTGCTGTCAAAAATTGCCATCAGATTCTGGTAGACCTATACCTCTTCACGCACAGACCATTGAATCAATTTTGTTGAAAGGTATGGAGCTTCTTTGAGTGCCGGAAGAGGACAAAGCATCCCGGAAAAATGTATGGTTCCCGCGGGGTGAACTGAATTTTTTGCCAAACAGCAATGATATTCTACTTAAATACAGATATGTTACGTTCATACTATTTTTCGGCTTAAATAAATCTCTTCCGAACAATTTTCAAATTCAAAATTGGACTTTGACAGATAAGTGAAACAAAAGATACGAAATTCAATTTACATAAAAGAGACAGACTAAATAAAAGACGACCCAATCGGGCCGTATTTGAATCTTTACAACGCGCGCGGTAGTAACATATATCTGCTTTGAGTTTTTTATATAATATCATTGCCAACAGAGTTGCGAGCGTTATTTAGTAAATAATATTTTGTAATCATTTTTACAATAATTGTTACTAATAATAATAATTGAAGACGTGAGTGGAAGAATAATTGAACAAGTAAAACTTCGTAACATATGGACAATAACTGATTTTTCCCTATTATTTAAAAAAATCTTGTAACTTATCTGCTTCATAACCTAGTTAGGGGAATTGTGCTTAAGATAACATAGTCAGGTAAGACCAAACATCGGCAAAATTCGTTGAAATAATAGTGCTGTCTGTGAACTTGTGACGTTTTATGGAGCACCTCAGTGTGCCCCTAGTAGCCCAACTTAGTATGCCGGACAGGGACCGTACTTTACAAAGTAATAAAGATTTTCCTAATTTTGATGAAAGAAAAATTTTCTTACACTTTTGTTTTGGGGTGAAAAAACGCATAAGGTCAGAATATTTTCTCATAACAAATTGTTATTATGAACATGGATTCTTATAGGCCACAAATATTAATGAAAGTGTGTTCTAACGTTAAGTATTTTTTACAAAATTTATTTGTATCCACTATTAGATTAGGAGGTCACGACATTTTTGGTAACGATATCCAAAATGACTTATTTTAGATTAACAAGATAAAGAGCAACTCTCTGATGCCAAATATGTTGGTCTGCCTGCGTAAAGTAGTTGCGTTCTCTGTATAGGGCGCCTGAAAACCCAGTTATCATGAGCAAAAAAAAATGATAAGGTAAATGGCTGAGTAAGTTATATCAGGTAAGTACTAGTTGTTCTCATATCAGTAGCGTAAAAACTGACCAAATATTCGGTTGCGTTATGAAGCAACGAGCGTTCAAACGTGACTTATTATTGTGACAAAAAAAATGATCAGGTAAATGGCTGAAAATTACAAATTCATAGTTATCGGCGACATATGTCTGAACGTATAATCTTTCAAAAGTAAGTATTTTACAAGTAAAGTGCTTGGTTTAAAAACGAAAAACACACGCTTTTATGACCGGTGAGGAAACTTTTCATCGATGATTAAAATATCTAATCGCTAAAAAATCTGAAATCTCACCCTGCTCCGTCATCAGACTCTCACCACCAACCAAGTGTAGCGAATTAGGTCATCAGTAGAAAACAAATGAGCCCAAGCTCAAGGGGTTTCGCAACAGCCATGGAAGAGTTATATTGCCCACCACGACACCATCATATCAGAATATACGTTCAGACATAGGTCGCCGATAACTATGAATTGCAACCAAATATTTGGTCAGTTTTGGTGCCAATAAGCTAGTACGTACTGACAGTTTACGAGTTGTAATTTTCAGCCATTTACCTGATCATTTTCTTTTGGTCACAATATTAAGTCACGTTTGAACGGTCGTTGCTTCATAACGCAACCGAATATTTGGTCAGTTTTTACGCTACTGATATGAGAACAACTAGTACTTACCTAATATAACTTACTAAGCACTTTACCTTATCATTTTTTTTTTGGTCATGATAACTGGGTTTTCAAGCGCCCTATACAGAAAACGCAACTACTTTACGCAGGCAGACCGACATATTTGGCATCAAAGAGTTGCTCTTTATCTGGTCAATCTAAAATAAGTCATTTTGGATATCGTTACCAAAAATGTCGTGACCTCCCGTAATATATTACTCATTTGGTAAGATGACATACTAGACGTCGGCTTAAGATGACATACTACAGTTACTTATGTTTCTGCTAAATCGGTAACAGAAGCATTGTATATTTTTTGACAATGATGAAGAACTTAAGAATCCTTACACCACTGGCAACTAGAGGGATGATGATGCAGCTTGGAATTTACGTATTGTATAAGACGACATACCATCAAAGTCTAAGGAATCATAGTATGTCGTCTTACCATATCGATGTGTCATCTTACACTCGTCGACCTGGCGTGCAATTTATGTTTTTTTTTTCACTGTTATAAAAAGTTGATTTTTCCAAAACTAACATAATTTCGTTAGTTATGAATCATTTATTAAAAGTAAGTCACTGATCTCATGTGACTTATTTTATTTTAAATATTTACCTTCTAACAAAAAGTATGTCATCTTAAGCACAATTCCCCTAATATAATATTATCTGTTTACACATAATATTATAATCCATATTTTTTTCTATTTCAAAGAATTTTTCCGGCCCTAAAGCCTTCATTCAAGCAAAAAAAAACGAGAAGTTTTTCATGTTACTTACCTTATTCTTCCACTCACGTCTTAAATTGAAATAATTCTTTTCTAGAAGCTCATTCATTTATTACATGCAATAAATGCAGGCTTGATTACAAATGTATTCAAAATTCCATGTAGCCTAGTAATTAGAAGTTCGCGTGACTTACTTTAATGTAAATTTAATAATTAATTAATTAATACAAGCAGGACTCTTGGCTCGCCCGTAAAACCTTATTGAATTTATTTGTTGTTACTTATATACACCGGTTTTGGTGACGGTGGCCGGTTTCATTGAAACCAGGCCAGCTACGCAGGAGTAATTTTATAGTGCCCAAGTGTGTGCGCAGTACACAAGAGCACTCTCTGTTCCTTTACTCTCATAACCCAGTGGGACGGAAGACCGACACGACTGGCGAGAGATCAGGCGCAGGACCGACTTTTTACATGCCCATCCGACGCATGGATCATCTTACTTGTCAGACAATCAGGTGATCAGCCTGCATTGTCCTAACCAAACTTGGAAATAACATTACTTGTTTCCAACGCGGGAATCGAACCCACGACCTCCCAGTCAAGAGCCGCGCTCTCTACCACTAGACCACGGACCACGGAGGCGTTAAATTTTGTAGAGCCCAAGTATGATACACAAGAACACATCTCTTACATAGACTCATGTGGGACGGATGACCAACACGACTAAGAGTTTAGTTCATCGCAGGACTGATTTTTAGATGCCCATTTGACACATGGATTATCTTTAATTGTTCTAACCATACGTGGAAATAACATTTTGGAAATACCATCCAATGAGAGAATCGAACCTACGACCTCTGAATACGACTCTGACACTTTTTATTAGTAGTTTGACTACTAATAAAAAGTGCCAGTAGCCAAAAAGTCAAGTTAAAAATCAATCAATCCAGTTCAAATATTCATTTGACGTGTAACGATGGTTCAAAAGTCAAACACGAGCAGAAATGTGCATGTAACACACGCTTGTGCATATTGCATAAACTATTTAATGGGAAGATTATTGTTTCTAACAACAAAGATTATATCTGTAATGATATAAGAATGTTATCTTCACGTCATAGTTTCATAACGAGCGTACAAAACCTATGAAAGTCGATAACAAGCAGTTTATGTTGAAGGAAGTGCAACGTTAATTTTAATTATTAATTAAATTTCACAGATAATATTATAAATTTTAACGAGATATTTCTCGCAACTGTTGTACAGAAATTTACCTTTTTGCCTGTGAACCGTACATTTTTGGAGAATAAAAACTATCATAATAATAATTAAGTATAGTTATTAATATCCTTTTCCGTTATTCAAAATATCTTTTCATAAAGATAATATTTAGCTTAAGCTAGAAAATGTACTTTTTTTGTTGGCTTTTGGCACTTACACCAGAAGTGTACTTTGCAACATATAAGGGTAATATTCTTCTTACAATATTTTTCATCATCGTTTATATCGTCAAGTCTAAAGAGTCTAGTCAAAGTCTAAGTAAAAGTCAAAACAGTCAAGTAATCAAGTCGGTCAATTCAGTAAAGTGGGAGACGCTTTACTGAAACTTTCGACGGAGTTTTGGAGGGAACACAAAATAGCACGTTTTTGGATATTGCATCATTTTACTACTCTTGTGCTATCGAATATCTAATGGTTAATATCCTCCAGTTAACACAATTTAAGGAAAATAATACAAAAACACTACAATATCACTATTTCAGATTCCCGGTAAAATTCCCAGGTAAAATGTAATGATTAGGTACTTATATCATTCTCTTTGCTCCCAGGCAGACAGCTGTGTAATAATTTTATTATTTAAACTTGATTTAAACACTTTTTTAATTTTAGTTCGCTAATAAACACAGACTGTATTGCTACTTGATGTTGGCCTATTTTCAAAAAAAGAAAAAAAAACAAAATTTAAAAATGGAACTACTCGCACTCGCGTTTAGTCGTGATCAAAGAGGATGTAAACTGTATACTACGTAACAAGAGGTCGGACTTAGAAGAAAAAAAATAAACATCCGTTATTTTTTTAATTTGAAACTGAAGTTAAAATTTTTAAGTGCAAAACCTTTCGCTCTAAACATACCAAAAATTAAAAAAAATAAAATAAAAAATAAATAAGCTCAAATAAATGTTTTATTTCAATAAAAATTATTGTACACAGCTAAATAAATAGGCTAATAAGGTAAATTAAACAATAAAACAGATTTAATCCACAAGCTTTTGTTGATTTCTATTACTCAATATTATAATATTACAGTACAGTTTTATGTATTTTATTTATAAATAGAATAGCTGTCTATGCTACTCTACTAACTACTTGATTGGCTTACACAGTAAACTCTATATAGGGAGGGGATTAAAGCTGCGCGTCCACCAAATCAGAATCGGGGCGTACGTTGCGGACTGCGCGTCGTGTCGTCATATATATTTTGTTAGGCGCAGAATGACGTTCCAGTACTTCTAGTGCAGTTCACAGTAGTCAGTACCATACATACAAAGCAACAAATCCGTCCGCTGCATACCTACGCAGTATGCTCCGATCCCGATCCAGTAGACGCGCACCTTTATACATGTAACACACTTAAGTATCATTACTTTGTTTTGTTACACCCTGTATACGACAGCTGAAATCTATCGCGTGGGCTCAGGCCAGCTGCATACCACCTCACGTCTTGATCAGAGGATTTTTCCTTGGTGGCCGTACCACTCATAATCCCATACCTTCCTTCTCCAGCTATTGCTTGCAGACTTGCAAACTAGTATAGGGACCTAAAAATCTGAAATTAATGACACATTTTTCATTTACTACATTTCCATACAGTTTACATAAATTATTAAGTATACTTATCAACCTTACGTATTATTACAATAAAACAATATATACATTTTAACATTTTCCAAATTAACTGCATACTGATATACATTATAATATTTTCTATGAAATAATAATCTATCTTTTTCATATTAATATAGTTTATGTTGTAAATTATTGTACAAATATGCAAATAATACTGCGACATACTTTGTATTAGAACATGGTATGACATAGTTATGTTTTGCTTCAATTTATCAATTTACGGTTACATTTACATTTTACAATGGCTTACCTTTCGTTTTTCATTAATTAATCCACTTAATTTACAATTTTTGTATGAGTTGCTACAAAATAATTTTCACAAAATGAAAATCGAACTTTGAATTTTAAACTCCTTCTTCGTCTTTTTTCTCATGTAGTTTATATTCTCTATGGTCTTTTTTATCAGCCAATCACAGTCGACCTTGCACAGATTATCTGATTGGGTACAGTTGCTACGTTTAAATTTGGAACCCAAATTTTTTTTGTTCGGGAATTTCGTCCACCTGGTCGTGATGCAAAATGGCGCTAAGCCCCAATCTCGTTAGCAAACGTTGGTTAATTCGTTTCCAATAATCAATAGACTCAAATTAATCGGTTAGAGCTAAGCTATTATTTTACCCAATGAACATCGAAGTAATGAAGTCATTGCAGAATTACCAATAAGCATCGTGTAGCGGTATGTTATTTTTGGTAATAAACAAATACATAAATCAATACTGTAGTAAATATTTCTGAGTGTTCATTGTGTCATAAACTAAATTCCATACTAATAATATAAATGCGAAAGTATATTTATATTCTATCTGTCTGTTTGTCTGTCTGTCTGTTATAAACCTCTTCACGCCCAAACCACCGATTTTTGGTATGAAGATACTTGGAGTGTAGGGAAAGGATGATATAATAATAATATGATACTTTTTATTTTTTAGAAATATACGCTTCCCGCGTCACAATAGATCCTGGGTCGCAGTGACGCCAGGGCTATAGCGACCTGCCTTCTTTAAAAAAAAAAAACGCTTCCCGCGTGATAAACAAGACCAATGATATTCTACTTTTTTATATAATATCATTGAACAAGACCCTATCCGCAATGAGAGCACTCTATCCAGAGAGTAGTTTTAGCCAATTCTCGGCGTAGATCAGCTGATGATGATGAGTTACATAAACAGTATGTTGCGGTCAGGTAAGTCGATACAAGTGTGATGTATGAAAATCTGCGGCCGCGACCTACTGGATCGAATTCATAACACTTCTTAAATTCGATCTCAAGGATGTAGATAATGTAGTTACACTTCAATAAAATAATGCCTTCTACCACAGAATATGTATATTAAGTAGTACCAACTTCTACACCGATTTCAATGAGTGTGTCCGATTTTGAAATCTGCAGCACAGAATATATATTAGTTGTACTAACCTGCAGGGCGATTCACAATTCCCGTTCGACACGCATTCGGATTACCGTGCGGTCATTGGTCAATGCCTAGCGCGACGAGCGTTTATTGGATGTCGCGCGATGAAGTTTTCGAATTCGAGTCGACATACGTATTGTGAATCAGGGCCCTGGCCAGGTACCTAAGAAAATATTATGTTTTAAAGAGGCTACAAGACCATTATCTCTGCCCAGTGGGATGGACTAACCTAACTGGCGATTGTGAGGGATCAGTAGGCCTACTACGAAACTGTTTTGAGACTCAAACAATCAGACGAGAATGGCGCGTCCTTCTCTACGTCATTTCACGTTTGTTACAGTAGGACGCGGCATTCTCGTCCGATTGTTTGAAACTTAAAAATGTTTCGTAGTAGGCCTACAGAGATCAGCTGAAGCAAGACCGATTTTTACGTGCTCATCCAATACATATCGTTTTTCTTGTCAGACAATCGAATCATCAAATTCAAATTATTTATTTCCGATTTTCGTCCATATTTTAGTGTTAGTAACAAAAGTCCAATATACCCTGTGATTTGTACCCTTACGGAACTCGAAAACCGCATTTTTTCAACGGGCATCTCACCATCTTTACTGAGTTGTTTTGCTGTAAGTTAAGTTTAAGTTAACTGAATACTATTGTGTGCCTGCACTCAATTTGAGTCTTGTATAAAATAGTCCATTTCAACGGTGTTAAGAAACGTCTCATTTTCCTTATTGCCTAAAAGTGAAGATCTAGTTATACCAAAAACCCACACAAAAACCACAAAACAGTAAGCGAAGAAAGTAAGATCTTATCAAAATCTGAACAATACTTAAATTAAATTAACATGATATTTTCTTGTAGCAATTAATTTGAGCAGTTTTTAGCTGAATGAAAGTAACATTGTTCTATGAGAAGTAAAAAAGTTTGAGAGCTGATAAAAGATAACTTTTGTTAAAAAAATCGTCGCCACAGTATAAACACTATACAGTAGATAATATTTACATTAGACCGTTTTATTTTAACATACGCGCATCCATATCCATACATCCATACAAATATAAATATTATAAATGCCAAAGTGTGTCTGTCTGTCTGTTTGTCTGTTACCTCTTCACCCCCAAACAGCTGAACCGATTTTGCTGAAATTTGGCATGGAGATACTTTGAGTCCCAGGAAAAAAATATACGGTTCCCGCGCGATAAACGAGTTTTGGCGCAACGGAGTTGCGGGCATCATATAATATAATTTTTATAATATAATTTTAGGTAACAGGAAATGGCAAAATGATGTAAGTATAGTAGTAATTACACGCGCGTAAATCTATTGTTTCTAAATTCAGCAAGCTTGGCTTGACCGCTTGAATGACTCGGCTGGGTTAAACTACTGTATGATATTCATACTATTATCATTATTCATTACTGTACATAATAATTGTGTGAACTTATTATTACTATCACTATAATTTAAATCATGTTCTGAGATAAAGAAATCTTATAGAATTTTATGATTTTCTTTTTTCGACTTCGGACCCAAAGATACAGGCCAATAGAATAGAATGGAATAGAATAGAATATGTTTATTGCAAGAATGTAGTGTTACAATTTTACAAATGACTATTGATAAAGAACTTTTATAAGATTGCTATTTTTGTTATTTTCAGGGTACCTAGTCCAGAAGCATTCGATATTTTCGACAGCAGCTGTAAGTGTCATAATATTAGTTAATATGATTTACTGATGCGTGTTATTAGCAACTAATTAATATAAAACTTGACTGAGTATCCAGGTCTTATCGGCAACTAGTAATTTAAACAAGTAATTTAGATTCCAAATATCATTATGCTTCAAAAAAAGTAAAAGTATTTTCGCAATTGTATTTCTTGATTAAGGCGAGGATAAACCCCAATTTGTTATTCCGTGACTTCCGGTTTACCTAGTTCCAATACAATAACGAAATGTAAAAAATATGAGATATAAAGCACAATATTTAAAATACTTTAAACCATAAACATTTTTATAAAACGTAATACTTTGACTGTAATTAATTTACAAACTCACCTCCGACAAAAATCTAATTCATTGAAATACAAGTATTAACTAGGATAATTATACATTTTATTTGAATAAATTATTAGTAAATCTATATTAAAATCTTCTGAATCGAACAATTTTCTTTCTTAATACATAATATTTATTTCCAAAGATATTAAAAAAAAACATGAAAAATAGAGAAGATCCGCCCCTAGTAACTACAGTTTTATGCTAAGCTAAAATGAATCTTATTGCGATGCGTATACGCATGGTCTTTGGTTGTGTGCAAGGTTATCGTTTTGGATTGAGATTAATCCCCGCCTTAACAGTTGATTTGCAAAATAGTGATGGTCTATTAAAACATCGACAAATACAATTATTGTTATCGATACATTTTAAATGAGTTTTGTAGGCGGGCCTTTGTGGCATAATATGCGTCCGGTTCTTGCGATACAGTGAACAGTGATGTAACCACAAAATTGACTGATAACAAGCGGTTTACGTAGCAGGAAAATATTGCCGCTTCATTACCTACCCTATCACATGGTTAATTATTAGTCAGAAGTTTTATAATGCTTTAAAAACTGCTTGCACTCTGTAAATGCTGGCAGAAGTAGAAACGAAACAACAGAGCAGGCATATTTTTATAATGATAAAGACTTAACTTTTGTGCCATGCCAAAAATAAATGATTATTTATTATAGTCTACTAGATGACGCCCGCAACTCCGTTGTGCCAAAACTCGTTTATTGCGCGGGCACCGTACATTTTCCCGGGACTCAAAGTATCTCCATGCCAAATTTCAGCAAAATCGGTTCAGCGGTTTGGGCATGAAGAGGTAACAGACAGACAGACAGACACTGTTTGTGTTATTTACTTTAAACTTGTGGACTGTTAGATGTAATTGTAAAAATAAGATATAATTATTACGTTTGTAGAAGAATGGATGATGCGTTCCCTGGCCAGGGATCGGATGTAAAGTAAAGTCGTCTGTGAAGTGAAGATATATCCGGTATTGCCAGTGCTTCTGTGTTGCCAGTTGACACAGCCGGAAGACGTCTTGATACCTTTGTGTTTTGCCCGTAAAAAAAGTGATAACCGTTTATGGTTACTCTAAATGCGATGATCGCGTACATACTCCCGGGCCTTGAAGTATGATCTTCAATGTTGTTTTATTTATTGATGAATTGGAAGAGGGCACAGGTTATTGAAGCTCCGAATTAAAGTGCCCTTTTTTGTATGTATTTCGGCAACTCGACCGACTCCGTCGCTACCCTTTGTTAGCCTTGTGACTCTACCCAAGAGCCAAAGCAAAGGTGGCACGTTGGACTCCTTGATGAGCACCATATCTCCAATTTGTAGTTTCCCAGAAGAAGTGTGCCATTTCTGTTTTTGTTGAAGTTGATAGACGTATTCTTGAGAGTAGCGACTCCAAAAATGCTGTCTGAGCTTCTCTATTCTTTGATAACGTTGAAGGACATTGATGTTTGTATTTTCAAGTTGGGGATATGGTACAGACAGAAGTGGCCGTCCAATTAAAAAATGAGATGGAGTTAAAAAGGATAGGTCTGTCGGTTCGGTAGACAAAGGAGTAAGAGGTCTTGAATTCAAGATTGCCTCAATCTGATACAAACATGTTGAAAGCTCCTCGTAAACTAAGTGTGTTAAATTTAAGACGCGACGCAAAAGAGTTTTAACTGACTTTACTGCAGCCTCCCAAATACCTCCAAAATGAGGAGAATATGGAGGTATAAAATGAAAATTTATATGTAATTCGGCTAAATTAGCTTGAATATAAGAATTGTTAAGTTTTAAAAAGCGTTTAAGTTCATTACATGCTCCAACGAAAGTTGTACCATTGTCAGAGTAAATGTTTTGAGGTTTACCTCTTCTTGCAATGAAACGGCTAAAAGCAGCCAAAAAGGCCTCCTTACTGAGGTCTGTTACAAGTTCTAGATGTACAGCCTTAACTGCAAAACAGACAAACACACAAATATAGGATTTTTGCAATCTACAACCGCGACCCTTTCGATCAGCTATAACAATTGGACCAGCGTAGTCCAGGCCGGTATTGAGAAATGGAAATTCAAGATACGTCCTTTCAGCTGGCAAATTACCCATAATGGGTTGAATTTGCTTTGCATTGTGTCTTGTGCATCGAATGCAAGCATGAACAACTGATTTCGCTAAATTTCTACCACCTAAAGGCCAAAAATGTGTTCTAATATTACATAAAATCAATTGAGCTCCACCGTGTAATAGTTCTTTATGCTTGCATTCAAACATGATTTTAGTTATATGATGTTTTGAGCATATTAAAATAGGATGTTTAATGTCATATGAATAAAATGAATTATTTAATCTTCCTCCAACTCGAATTAAATTGTCCTTATCGATAAAAGGTGTAAGTGATTTTAATCTACTATTTTTTGGTAATGGCTTAGAAGTCTTAAGTAATAAAAATTCATCAGGGAACATTTCCTGCTGTGAATAGCTAAGAAGACGCTGTTGTGATGATTGCAATTCTAATGAAGTTAAAAAATGTTTATTTTTGTTTAATTTGTTTCGACAATTGAATATGAATCTATTAATATATGCAAAAACTCTTATTAATTTTTTATAATTTGATGATTTATGAATTAATCGATGTAATGAATTATTATTTTGTTGTACTTTAATATCCGCATGATGTGCAAGTTCAGGAAGTAAAATGTTATCTAAATTTGGATTAGAAGTGGTACAAAATTCTGGAGAATGTAAAAAGTCAGGACCGCTCCACCAGAGTGCGGAAGCGCTGAGGTACTCAGCATTCACCCCGCGGCTTGCCAAATCACCCGGGTTAAGTTTGGATTGCACATAACTCCATTTCATAGAACCAGTGGTCTCTTTTATCTCATTTACTCTATTTCTAACAAATTGTTTAAGGGAACTTGACTCGGTTGAAAGCCAACCCAAGACTATTGTAGAGTCACACCAAAAATAAGAATCGTTAATCTCTAATTTTAAAGAATTTACAACTTTTTTATAGAGTCTTGCTCCTAACAAGGCGCCACACAGCTCTAATCGTGGTATTGTCGTAGGCTTAAGAGGCGACACCTTGTTTTTTGATGTTAAAAGACACACATTTATAGAGCCACTGGTAGAGATAGTTCTCACATAAACACACGCACCGTAACCACGCTCAGAAGCATCTGTGAAAGTATGAAGTTGCACAATTTTTGAATTATCTTGTAATGTCCAACGTGGTATACGAATCGAATTTAAGTGGTCGAGACAACTGATTATGTTATTAAATTGTTGTTTTATTTCTGGAGACACTTCATCATCCCAGCTACATTTTTGTTTCCATAAATGTTGTAATAGAATTTTTGCTTGCAAAATGCACGGACCTACCAAGCCTAAAGGATCAAAAACTTGACTAATAAATGAAAGTATGTTACGTTTTGTGTATTTTTGTTCAAAGGAATTATTAATTGAAAAATAAAAAGTATCAAGTGAAGTATCCCAATATAATCCTAATGTTTTAGAAGGAGACGAATCTAAATTAAGAGTTTTATGTGTACAATCATTGCTAAAATTTAATTTGTCTAAAATTATTGAACTATTTGATTGCCATTTGCGTAATTTAAAATGAGCTGATTCTAAAATGGATTTTACAGTTTTAGCCAATTCAATAGTAGATTCTATAGAGTCTGAACCGCTTAAGTAGTCATCAATATAAAAATCGTGCTTGATAGAATGTGAAGCTAAAAAATTAGATGTTTCGTTGGCAAGAGACGCCAGACACTTTGTGGCTAGATATGGAGCTGATGAGGTACCATATGTAACCGTATTAAGAGTGTAAGATTTTAAGGGTTCATTGATATTAAACCTATAAATAATTTGTTGTAGAGGACGTTGTGACTCATGCACTAAGACGCCTCTATAAAATTTTTCTACATCCCCTGTTACTACAAATTTATGCTGACGAAACCTTAGCAATATTGACATCAGGTCTTCTTGAGTTTTCGGACCTATCATTTGGATGTCGTTAAAGCTCTTACCAGAGGTAGTAATAGCAGATGCATCAAAAACGACACGTAATTTTGAAGTTGTACTTGACTCTCTAATCACTCCATGATGAGGCAAATAATAATTATGTTTATTTGAAAGGTGTGAATTTGGGAAATTTAATGTCATGTGACCAAGATTAATGTATTCTCTAATAAATTCATCATAATCATTTTTTAATTTAGGATTTCTCATAAATCTGTTCTCAAGTGCTATAAATCTACGTTTAGCTAAAGCGTATGAATCACCCAAAATGTCTGGTGACTCCTTCAACGGTATTGTAACTACAAATTGACCAGTTGAAGTACGAAAAGTAGTATCTTTAAATAAATCCTCACAAGCCTTTTCTTCGTGAGAATATGTATGTTTAGAAGAAATGGAGTCCAATTCCCAGAACTTTGATAAGTTGTAATCTAATTCATTATTAGAAATATTATGACAACAAACATTTTGTGTATAATTGTTATAAATGCAACCGGATATAATCCATCCTAGTTTAGAAGAATGCAATTTTGGATGAGACGAACCAATGTTACAGGTTTCTGAATTTAATACTGCCCAAAAAATTTCTGCACCTACTAAGATATCTATAGTAGATGGAATGTTGAATGTGGGGTCAGCTAATTTGATTTCTGGTGGAATTGGTAGATGCGTGATGTTTATGTAAGAACTAGGAAGAGCGTTTGTGATTTTAGGCAAAATATAGCAATCTATATTTGCCTTGAAGTCACCTAAACAAGACTCAAAAACTAATTCACATACCTGAGTGGCATTTGTTATGTTATTGTTTACTGTAGAAATAGCGGAGTCAGTGCAATGCCTCACCAAACCCAGTCTATGACATAGTTCCTCGGTGATGAAGTTGCAAGTACTTCCGTTATCCAGCAACATTCTTGCTTTATGAAATTGGCCATCTTTGTCTTTTACACGCACTAAAGCTGTGGATAGTAGAACACAAGATGCATTAGAAGACAATGAAGTGCTTGATGTAAGAGCTATATTAGAAGTAGAAGCAGAAGATGATGATGATGAATTTTTGTTGACCTTATCTTTATGTAAAAGTGTGTTATGTTTAAAATTACAATATTTGCAATTAGATAATCTGCACCGGTTTTGATGATGACCTGGGCGCAGACAATTGATGCAAACTCTACTTTCATTCACCTTTTTTATTCGTGAATCAACATCAAGTTTGATAAATGATGGACAAGAAAACAAAAAATGATTTTGTGAACACATAGGACATGAAATGTTACTTTTAGAATTGTTATTATGTTCACTGTTAAAATTAGGTTTGTCTTTTTTAAAAAATGAATTTTTGTCACTATTCAATGAGTTTGAATGACTTTTATTAATGTAATTTAAACGTTGTGAGTCAAAATTCAAAGTTTCCAATAAATCGCACCTATTATTTAAAAATTTTTTGAATTGTTCAAGACTTGGTGAATTACAATTTAAACTGCCTTTATATTCCTCCCATCTTCGAGCAGTGGCAAGGTCTAACTTTTTGGATAAAAGAAATATCACAACTGAGTCCCAGTGGTCGACTGGCTCACCGAGTGCAGAAAGCGCTCGGAGGTTCTTATTCATAACATCAATCAAATTCCTAATTTCCGCACTTGATTCAGTTGTTATATTTTTTGCATTAAATAAAGCTTGTAGATGATTATTAATTAAAAGTCGTGTATTGTCAAACCTGTCAGTTAATAATTGCCATGCAATGGGGTAGTTGTTCGCTGTTATGTCTAAACTTTGAATAATGATAGCGGCACTGCCTTTTAAGGCAGCCCGTAAATAATGAAATTTGTGTACCTGTGATATGTTGTTGTTGTTATGGATAATAGAAAGATACGTATCTCGAAATTCCAACCATTCCTGGTAGTCTCCACTAAATTGAGGTACACTGATAACCGGTAAATTGAACTTGGGAGCACAGTTAACATCTTGATCGACAACCATTGATACATCTCGAGAAGCTGGTGGTGACATGACAGTATTCAACAAAAGGCGTGCCGAAGAAACTAGACTGTAATATTGTTCCTCGTATTGCTCACGAACTAAATATTCGTCTTCCACTTTTTCCGACAATGATTCAATTTCCGTCTGTAATGCATCGAATTGATCGAATGTAGTGTTTATTCTATTTATTCGACATTCTAGTTCGCATTTTTGTCTTTCGGCGAGTGTTTCATGACCACTAATAAGCTCTAAAAAACTTCCGAATGACGTTAATTTAGCTTTTAGACTTCCACGTTTCTTTATTAAATCTTTAATAGAAGCCATTTTATGTTAAAAACAAGATTTCGAACGATAATATGCCCCTTAAAAAACGTCAATGTTTAATAAAAACCCGGTTTACGTAATAAGAAATAAACAAAGGAAACTTATTGTGATAAACACGCGGAGCTTGAAATGGCGCCGGCGCCTGCGCTGACTTGATTACCAAAACAAACAATCAATTGAAATCGTATTAGAAACAACACTTATTACACAAATATCGTAAAAATATTGTGAGAAACACGAAGCTATAATGATTTACAAGTATATTTTTTGCTATTTTAATGTAATTGCATTTATAATTACGTACGAATATTGTGTCAGATGATGCAATATTGAAAAAAAAAATACGAAATGCAACTCGAGGGAAATGATTGTAATTTGTAAGGAAAAGGAAAATTGGAACGAACTCACTCGATTGCTTCTTCTTGTCCCCAGTTAATTCCTTGATTATGGGCTGCACAGTTATAATGTGGCCATTGGGTTCGAAAGTGCCGAAAAAATTTCTTTGTTCTGATTCCAATATGGCGTGGGCAGGCGATGTCTCCCTTCCTGATTTTGCACTTAGGTCGCTTGTTTCATATTTGAAGGACCATTTTGTTTGTGTTATTTACTTTAAACTTGTGGACTGTTAGATGTAATTGTAAAAATAAGATATAATTATTACGTTTGTAGAAGAATGGATGATGCGTTCCCTGGCCAGGGATCGGATGTAAAGTAAAGTCGTCTGTGAAGTGAAGATATATCCGGTATTGCCAGTGCTTCTGTGTTGCCAGTTGACACAGCCGGAAGACGTCTTGATACCTTTGTGTTTTGCCCGTAAAAAAAGTGATAACCGTTTATGGTTACTCTAAATGCGATGATCGCGTACAGACACACTTTCGCATTTATAATATTAGTATGGAAGCATGGATATAGTATAAGGTTCTATTTCAATATCAATTCCAAAATCGGTTTAAGGTGACGCCGCGTTAAAGTAAGAAACCGTGTTGGATATGTTTTAGATTGCTTGTTTTCTATGAGAGGCCGGGCCGGTCTCTCATAGAAAACAAGCAATGGGACAGCAAAAAATGGAAAGGGCGAAAGCGACAAAATGGTTTTTGTCGCGTAATTTAAAAACCATAAATACATTTCATATAAGCTATGCACATATTAAAGTGTATGCTTCAACCAATTTATGTACAAATTTTGGAACCTTAAATCACTCTCCACTGTTGGAAAAATAGGAATCCCTTTTTTTACAGAGGTCTTTTCGATTGATAATTCTGTGTTATAAAAGTTGTCCAATCGTGTTATGCTATGGGCAATTCAAAGACAAAGACATGATGAATACTGACAATGAACTTTAATTTCTTAGCTTTAGTCATTGCTGAGAAAAATCGGCATCGCTGCAGCCAAATTATCAAGGCGTCGCCTTAAGGCTGGTTATTTTAAACCTAGCCAGAATCACAGTTATAGTTTCATACTATTATCTTATATATAAAATTCTCGTGTCACAATGCTAGTCCAACAACTCCTCCGAAACGGCTTTACTGATTCTTACCAAATTTTATATGCATTTTCAGTAGGTCTGAGAATCGGCTACTGGGTACTTTATATATTGATAAGTGCATTTTTTGAATAAATAATAGTAAATTATTACAACCTGAGACTGACGGCGACCATTGTTTATGCGACGGGATAGCGATCGACGTTGCCATGGCGACATACTTATTTAGTCACTTCAATAAAATAATATGTGCGAAATACTTTTAACGCTATGTTATGGCAAAGCAACGTTTGCTGGGACAGCTAGTAATATATTATAAAATAATAGCTCCCACACCGGTTTTGGTAACAGTGGCCGGTTTCATTGAAACCAGGCCAGCTACGCAGGAGTAATTTTATAGTGCCCAAGTGTGTGCGCAGTACACAAGAGCACTCTCTATTCCTTTTACTCTCATAACCCAGTGGGACGGACGACCGACACGACTGGCGAGAGATCAGGCGCAGGACCGACTTTTTACATGCCCATCCGATGCATGGATCATCTTACTTGTCAGACAATCAGGTGATCAGCCTGCATTGTCCTAAACAAACTTGGAAATAACATATTTCCAACGCGGGAATCGAACTTACGACCTCCGAGTCAAGAGCCGCGCTCTATACCACTAGACCACGGAGGCCATAATATTATATGACTCAATACTAAGGAAGACTCTATCCCTTTATTTCATACGTTTATTATAATTTTTATACATTTTAATATGTAAATTTAAACTTAGAGACGGAAAACTTTAGTTAATTCCACTTCAGAGCTTAAAATTTAAATAGCGATTCTAAACTCATTTGGATGGTAATTTGAGCATGCATAAGATATGCTCGAGGAAAAAACTCGGGTTTCTTAGCGCTTCCGCTCCACCCTCGGCGGAATCACGCTAACTCGCGTGCATTAGCCTAATGTGTGTTATGACAGGCAAATAATGCGCATTGACGTGAGAACTACATGCAAATTAAGATCTAAATAATCCTGTTAATGGTTGAAAAAAAATTGAAAATAAATTAATTTTATTGAGAGGTACAACCCTAATGAAGGCAATTTTGAAAGGCTAACAAATATTTAAAAAAAAAAATTATCGAGTCGAGCACCTATTGAGAGTTGGCACAACCCTACTGTAACCACCCTTAAGGCCGTCCCCGAGCAAACGACCTTGGCCATACATTTGCCGCGTTGCCGAGATCGCACCAAAACCCTATTTTTTTACTTATCTTAGTTCAAAATTGTCCTAAAAAAAATTTAAACGGGGAATATGTCGATCGATCGATATTGTCGATCTATTGGCGTGTGTTTCAAATAAAAGTAATTTGTAAATCCTAAAAAGATGCTGAATGTATGCTTAAATTTTAATAAATTGGTTTTACTTTGGAAGCTGATATCATGAGTATAATAAACAAAAATAGAAAATTTAAAACGGGGAAAGGAATGTTGATATATTGAAAATTATTGCTGTTTTTTTTATTATAACTTTGTAGCTTTCAAATTATGAGTTTATAAGGCTTGAAATACGGTAAATTACGGTATCTCCGTAAGGAACGCCCTTAATGTTACGTAGTAACTATTTAGACTAGTAATCTGTTCCTTATGGGCCAGCCCACACCGCACCGGCTGCGCCGGTCGTCTACCCTGCCTCCGTCTAGGGTCTACACAGACGGACCGCATGTTAACTGCAATCCAACCGCAAATTGCAGTTCAAGTGTAGTTTGAATGCAGTTGACACGACTGCAATACGACTGCAATAGAACTGCAAACCAAACGCGCAGTCGGATTACAGTTCAGTTGCAGTTGGCGTGCAGTCGTGTGAACTGTTTGGTTTGCAGTTCTATTGCAGTCGTATTGCAGTCATGTCAACTGCATTCAAACTGCACTTGAACTGCAATTTGCGGTTGGATTGCAGTTGAAATGCGGTCCGTCTGTGTAGACCCTTAAGAATTTTTGATAAGGTCACGTATCTTAGCACGAGTTTAATACATTTACCCATCCCAAAAAGTACACAACGCCACTAAAGAAGTTTTCACTTCGAGAGGAAAAAAAACAAGAATTTACAGTAGCAAAAGTTGGAATCCTGTTATGATCTGACACTCGATACCCATGACACAACAAGTTCCGTTTAATTAAAATATTAAACATGAAGGTTGCTCATGAGTTCAAGTTACAGCGCCTTTACTCAAGTTACATTGGATAATTTCTAAAGTGAACCTAAGAAAAAATAAATAAGAAAAATATTTGACACTCTGTCGCTAAGTCACATGGCTCTTGCAATGCCATATCAAATCCTATACATTTGTGATTTATAATTTAGTTATGGAAATTACAGACTACAATTAATTTTGACAAAATATCCAGAAAAGGGGTTGCGTAGCGGTTCGTTGCCACGTCGTTGCAGCGACACAAGCAGTTTTATTTATTTATTAACTAGCTGACCCAGCAAACGTTGTTTTACCAAAAAGTTGTCAAAAAACCTATTCTCAGGCCTAACGAGTGTACATATACAAAATTTAATTAAAATCTTTTTGGAGAAGTTCGCGCATAAACACTGTGACACGAGAATTTTATAAGTATGTTAAAAGATATTATGCATATATTTTCTTGTTTTGCTGTATTAGTTACAAGTTACAACGTTTTTGGCTGAAAGACAATATTATGAAGTCAGAATGATGCGCTGCGTCGTCTCCATATTATATTGACGTGCGTCACCACAACGCTGTTGTAGCATACAATGCGTTTTTCCATTCCGACGATGCAACGCACCGCAACGGAGCAATGTGGCCTCGGCTTTACACAGCTAAATTGTCCACGCTGTTCACTGAATGATAAATTGTAATAGTCATAATAAAATCACTATTAATAAATGAACTGGCAACGTTTTATATCATAACTAGTTTATTTTAATGTGAAGAAAAATGGTTATTTAAAATGTTGTTTAGATTTATTGTCTCAATGTTTAAATTAGTTTGTATTTAAAGGAGGTAGAAATTTTGAAAGATTTCTTTTAATTTTATATGCCAAAACTATACAAAAAATGGGCCAAGTGCGAGTCGGACTCGCGCACGAAGGGTTCATTGAAAATTTGATTACGAGCAAAAAAGGCCAAAAAAATCACGTTTGTTGTATGCCCCTTAAATATTTATTTTTCATCATACCAGGACCGAAAGTTTGATTTTCTTCCCTTGTTTGCGGGAAAAAAGATGCATATTTCCTTCAGACTGCTCACAACTGATAGTTTAAAATTTTCTTACCGCTACCTATTTGAAATAACTCATTACCATGGCAACCGTGAAGTTATTATTTCAAACCCATAATATTAATACACGCGGCAATTTTATAATATTGATCTAATTGTTGAGTTGAGGACGCGGCTACCAACTTAGTTATTTTATATACCTATAGGCTAGCAGCCAGGAAAAGCGGGGGAGAGCTGATATAATATACCAGCTTTAAATCTTTGAGTCGGGACAGCTATGAACGTTGCCATGGTGCCATAACTTGTTAAGTCACTTCAAATAAAGCACCAAGCAACTACAAGTACACAAAATGGTACTTTAAAAAAACAACATTGTTCAATTAAAATCTATTCATTTGTTGTTTTATTTCGTCTGACAAAAACAAAACATCCTAGTGTAACAAATTTTATTAGTAAGGAGCTTATATTGACTGACTAACCAAAGTGTTACAAGATACCTATACTGGACAATATGTAAAGTGTACTGAAACATCTGATAACGACAAAAGCCGGCCGCCTTCCCTAACAACATGATTGTATCAGAGAGGTACGCAGACGGGCGACTAACATGAAAAAATATCAAAAAATATTATAATATATTTTATGGTTCCTAAAATAACAGTGTTTGTAACAGTGCATTTTTGTTACACGCAATTTGCAAAAGTTATTTTTTTACTGCTTTGTGACTAAATGATACGGTGCTATTTACTATTATTTAACCCTAGATTACTAAGCTATCCTACAAGTGACGTTGTTACTAAACATTCGTAAAAAATACGACAGGCAAATAAAACAATATAAATCAACGAATCATAAACTAATTATTTAAGAAACTACAATTATTTATTCTTTGGGCTTTAGAGATCACGTATTAATGAAAATAATTTATATATTTTTTACTCTACACAATTTGAACACATATTTATGTTGTGCGCCTCTTTACATTTCATGCAAAGTCAGCAGCATCTAATAACTGACGAATTTCATCGTCTCCGAGAATTCGGGACATCTAAAACAATATATTTTATTGTAAATACATAAAGACACAGAATATACTAAAATAAACAAAAATTTTTGTAAAAAGTGATAATAATAAGTACAAATTACCTTTGCTCAAAACTCACACGTAAACACTAAACTTTTTTTTTTATTAAATAAGGGGGCAAACGAGCAAACGGGTCGCCTGATGGTAAGCAACTACCGTCGCCCATGGACACTCGCAACATCAGAAGAGCTGCAGGTGCGTTGCCGGCCTTTTAAGAGGGAATACGCTTTTTTCTTGAAGGTTTGCAGGTCGCATAGGTCCGGAAAAACTGCTGGTGACAGTTCATTCCAGAGTTTTACAGTGCGCGGCAGAAAGTTACGCGAAAAACGCACTGTGGAAGACTGCCACTCATCAAGGTGATGAGGATGGTATGTTTTTCGCGTGGGACGATGGCGAGAAGTTGCAGGTGGTATGATTCCGAACAATTCCTCAGAGCACTCCCCGTGATACAACCGATAGAGGATGCAGAGTGAAGCTACATCTCGGCGTAATTCCAAGGGGTCCAAGCTGTTTGAAACAATATGGCAGTCAACAATTCGAGCGGCCCTTTGTTGGATACGATCCAGAGGGAGCAGTTTGGCGCCCCTGCCCAGAGATGAGAACAATATTGCATATGAGGCCGAACCTGCGCCTTGTAGAGTTGTAGGCGTTGGTCCGGACTGAAGTACTGTCTCGCTCTGTTAAGAACACCAAGCTTCTTCGAGGCTAATTTGGCCTTACCCTCTAGATGATATCGGAACTGGACTTCGCTCGATATGTTGACGCCAAGTATCTCAATGCCAGGGGAGATGGTTAAAGATGTGCCCTCGAAACGAGGACATACGACCATTGGTGACTTTTTAGTGGTGAACGCGCAGACTTGTGTCTTGGCGGGGTTGAATTGGACCAAGTTACGTCTACCCCATTCAGAGACCTTCTCCAATGAATTCTCCACCTTAGATACAAGTTCGTTTCGACTCTCAGTGACATTTTGCCGAGAAATATTTGGGGAGCCGGTATATACAGCATCACCTGTACTGTCATCCGCATAGCAATGAATGCCACTGGTCTGCAACATGTCATTGATATGCAGTAAGAATAGAGTAGGCGATAGCACACAGCCCTGAGGGACACCAGCATCAACAGACTGAGTTTCCAAGCATTCGCCGTCAACTACGACCTTTATGCTTCTGTCTGCTAAGAAACCAGTGACCCATTTACATAATTTCTCAGGCAGCCCGTATGATGGAAGCTTTGAAAGCAGCGCTTTATGCCAAACCCGATCAAAGGCCTTCGCAATGTCCAAACTAACAGCCAATGCCTCTCCCTTCGACTCAATTGCCTGAGCCCAACGATGAGTCAGGTACGCTAAGAGATCACCAGCCGAGCGACCCTTACGGAACCCGTATTGTTTGTCGCTTAGTAATCCCTGGCCGTCCAAGTATCGAAGAAGCTGGCTATTGATAATGGATTCCATTATCTTCGAGAAGAGAGAGGTTATAGCGATTGGTCTGTAGTTATAAGGATTTGAGCGATCACCTTTTTTGGGGATCGGTTGCACCAAGGCTGTCTTCCAGGAAGCCGGGACGATGCCAGTAGAATAGGAGAGCCGAAAAAGACGCGTCAAGACCGGAGCTAACTCTGGAGCACACTTTTTTAACACAATAGGCGGGATTCCGTCAGGCCCACTCGACTTTTGGATATCAAGGGAACGGAGGGCTTTTCGCACTGAGCGCTGATGAAACCGAATATCCGACATGGTGCTCGTGCATCGCAGTATGGTCGGCGGTTTTTGCCCCCCGTCATTCAGGGTCGAGTTTGACGCAAAGAGCTTGCCCAGAAGATCGGCTTTGTCTTTTGCGTCTTGGGCCAACGACCAATTTCCTTCGTGTAGGGATGGTAGGGTTGGCTTGCAGAAATTTTCTTCAATAGCTTTGGCCAGAGACCAGAATGCACGGGTTCCCGAGGCGAGGCGCTCAAGTCTCTTGCCAATTCTATTGACGTGCTGTTGCTTTGCCCGAGTAATCTCTTTCTTGAGGGACCTAGAGGCAAGGTTGTACTCCTTTTTGTATGTGCTGGTATTTAAATCCCGAGCAGACACCGCGTTGGCCCAGGATTGGTAAGGTAAAACATTATTTTCTGATTATTTGCTTTTTTATTAGTAAAATGTTGTCCGTCTGCACCATCCTATTAGTGGGTGGCCGTTGACACTGTAGTGGAAATAGATTAAGTGGAACCATAGTTAAATAACCTTTTGTTTATTTATCTCAACTACTGTCACACTCATGTGACAAACAACTGTCACACTGGTAACTGTCACACTGATAACTAATGTTGTCAATAAAAAAACACCCACGTGATAATTTGTTCAGAAATATTTTACCTTCAACAGGAGCCTTATGTTAGTGACATAAGGATCATTGTCATACGAAGAAAGTAACCGAATGGACTGCAGTAAAAAAATCGGATAAGACCCCTTCGCCATTCAAACTGTCCCAAGGTTTTAAAAATCTGAAGTAACTATTTTGTATAGTTAGATACTAGGTATTTAATCTGCGAGTATAAACCTATCTGTATCTTCTTTATCTGTTTATTTGTAAAGTCTGTTATTGACAGATGAACGGATATTAAACATCTTTCATCGAATCCGAGAGCTCTTGTACGCTTTTTGTGAAATGAACTCAGGACACACCAATGAGCCTTCACGACAAATATAATATAAGCGCTGTTTAACGTTGCTTTCCTATTATCAAGCTTGGCTTCGGCACGAATTCTTGCTTTGTTTCTCTCATCTCATACGTTTTAAAGTTTGAACCATAAAATATATTATGCAATTAATCATTGAGATTAATCTAGACCAGGGGTTCTCAAATTGTGCGCCGCGGCGCCTTGGTGTGCCGTGGAAAGGCAAGAGGGGGGCCGCGCCGTGAGTCGAGTCGATCATCGATGAGTCGAGTCCACCGCGCGGCGCGCCTCTGTGACAAAATATTGCGACGTGTAACTGCGCCGCAGAATAAAAAAGATTGAGAGCCCCTGATCTAGACGATGTTTCGCCGTACCTATTTAGGCACTACCAAGAGAAAAAAAATCCAAAGCTATGCTTTGCAAGTAGACCAAACAGTTATTAAGTCTTCAACGAATCCGTCCACCGAATCGACCCAGTTTTAGGCCTATGACATTAGTTTAATATTTTGGCAACATCCGGTGACATGGAATGGGATCTGGGACCTTTTCCTCATGTCGTGGGTATGTCGGTTGCTGGTTTGACCAGTGCCGGAAGTTGTTAATCCTAGTCGTGTGAAGTTGTGTGTTACGTTATAACGCCTTCTTGTGGTAGCTAATGTAGTGGTAGGCATTTCGAAATATTTCGTAATAAAAAAAGTTTCTTCAAAGGAATTTAAAAAATAGGTATAGATTTTTAGGGATTGTGCTAGTGTATGTTAAAGTTAACCCTGGTTTAAATATTATTTCTCTTGTTTCTTCTAATGGGCGAGGCCGCCAATTTTTGCTGATTTTGCAATTATTTTTCTCCGCCCTTTGTATTTTACAAAGTATTGTGTTTATCTTATGCTCGAAAACTGATTCTAACGAAGAAAACAAAGTAATCAAGCATGCATTAGAATTATTTGAGTTCCAATAATAGTCTAAAAATATATTTACAATTAAACATAAAAAAAGGTAAGAAAATAGCTTAAAATATGGAAGAGGTGCACTTTAACTGTCGCTGTAGCAGTAAGTATCTAAATATTTAGAGATTATAAGATAAATCTGATATGTTTTAAATACTTACATAAATGGCTACTATTACCTCATCTAATTCTTATAGTATTTTAAGATAAGTTTCTTTATAAACTTTTTCAAATCAAATGAATCGTTAGAAACATCAATTCTACCCCACGTTTTAAACGTCAACAATAATACCGATTTATTGTTATCGTTGTGTGTCAGGGAAGGTAAAATCGGGAATTGGCAACGCTGAGGTTTTACGTATTCTATGGAAAATCTCGTAATATTCGCCATTTCTCGACAGTTCACATTTGAACCTCAACCGGGCTGTGTACACAGTTTTTTCAAAGGAAGTTTTTTTATGACACAAATGTAAGTATTACTGTTTCACATAAAACTATCAATGCATCATGTGAGTAGTCAAAAGGGACATGTTTGAGGCTATAATACAAGCCGCATTGTGTATTATTTACAGAGATAAGTTTGATTTTCTCTACGCTATGATAGCCTCTACGCTATCATTTTGGTGCTCCAACGGCATATTTCTCAACGCTATGATAGCGTAGAAAAATAAATTCCCTACAATTTAGGTGCTCCAACGTCACAAGCAGCGTAGATTTTGTTTCTCTCGCAAAATTTTTCTGCGTCATAACAGCAAAAATTGGCGGCCTCACACTAATAAAGAAAGGCATACAATGTTTTACTTTGCTCTAGTTACTTAATGTACTCCACATGCTTATGTGGCGTCAAAATCGTACCGAAATCGTCAAGTTATCTAGAATTAAAATTATCATAGAAGTATGAAAGTCAAGCAAGGGCTATAATATTGTATTGGTCCTTCTCCAGAACTCTTATCTTCTTTTGACCCATAACAAAAGTAATAGCAAAATTTTGACGTACAGCTACATAATACAACCTTATATTTGAGATAGATTCTCTTAAGCTAATAAAAGCTAACGGATAGCTAAATGAAAGTCACAAATTTGAAATTAAGTATACATAATTTAATCAAAAGTAATTTGAATTCGCCAAATTTAAAATGATAATTGCTGTTTTTGCATAGCTATTTGCAATCATTTTAAAGCATTTTAATTGTATTAGTGAATTAAATATCTTCCTGAATTGACTTTTTATTATTTATTAATTTAATTGTGAATGGACTATTAGCCAAAGAGGCAAATTATTTAGCTCTTGCAATAATGTGCTAATTGATTTGCCTAATCATATTTATCTAATAATATTAGGTAAATACTAAACATTGTATAATGTGGTGCAACAATATTTTTCCAATCTATCTCACACTAAACATTTTTTCACTACCTACTTGAAGGTTTATAGTTTGTAATAGTGCGGAAATAACAAAAAAATCTACTCCTGTTTCATTGTATTAAAAAAATCGGCCAAGTGCGAGCCGGACTCGCGCACGAAGGGCTCCGTACTATTATAGAGCAAAATTAGGCCAAAAACTGTGTTTTTGTATGGGAGCCCCTCTTAATTTTTTATTTTATTTTAATCTATATCATTATATAAAAGGCTTTGTCCTGAATGACATGTAAATGGAATCACGCCACGGCCTAAACCAGTGATCGTAAATATTTGAAATTTGGAGGGAGTGTTCTTCGTATGACGTAGGCGTGTGATAAGAAGGGATTTTACGAAATTCCTCTCCTAAGGGTGTGAAAAGGGGGGATGAAGTTAGTATGGGACAACTCGATTCCTTAGTCCGATCTGCTCGAAAATTCTCATCATTATTATTTTATGTATTTTATAGAAGATGTAATTCATAGTTTGTCGTAATTTATTCTTAAGAGTCGTTAAAAATCATAAACAGTTTACAGCGCTTTACAGCATTTAGCGACTTGTAGCGACGCAGGGAGTTAGAGACGCCAATCATTGCTTTTTGCCACAATAAACATAATCTGTGTACTCTATTTTTGCCATGTAAGTTATGGCTGGTTTATACGTATTAAGTCGATAAGTAGTCAACTAAATTTTAACTTATGGCTTTATAATTACTTCACTAAATTTGAACTTGCTACTTTCTACTAAATTTGTGTTTACATGCAATTGATAACTTAAAATTAAGTAAAAATTTAGTTAACTACTTATCCACTTAATACGTGTAAACCAGCCATTGGAGCTCATTTGAGTAAATACTCTTTTGCTTATGAAATAAAGCCACCATTCACGATAAAGCGATCTCATTCTATTTGTAAATTATCTAGATTTACAATCGAAATTGCAACGTATGAAGCCGTATGAAGCGTATATTATCGTAACAATTAGTTTTTAAATCTAAATAATAACTATATATTTGTAACAATTTATTGTTATTATAATATTATTGTTTCCTTATACTTTTGTAGAATTTAGAAAGATTGTCTTGAATGGAGGGCTTTACATTATGTGTCACTCAAAGTTGTCATGTACCTAACTAAAAGTGAACCTAAGGTACACTTTTTTGACAAGTATTTTGGAGCATGTTTTTTGACGGAGTTACTCTTCCTTAGTTTTTATTATTCGTAGTTCCTACTACGAATTGGTGTTTTTTTTTTCATTGAGATTTAATTTTATGCACAAAAGATTGTGTAAAGTGCCATAAATTTAAAAATATTTTTTATATAAGAAACGAAGTCACACTTTTACTAATCTATTTAATTTATAATAATATATACATATTATTATCATATTATCAATAAAAGGCTTTGTCTTTAATGATATAATAATCATAATATTTACTTAATAATTTTCAGTAAGTATTAATAATTAATATACATGGTGAAGTATTAGTTTACAGTGTTGCCAGAATTAGTTTACCCTGTGTTTTAGGCGAAATCTAGGGTTAAAACAATTATTAGATATGAAAATGGAATTACGATAAAACCTAAACCACTGATCGTAGAGACTGAAAATTTTGGGGAAGTGTTCTCCGTATGACGCAGACGTGCGCGGTGCGATGTAAGAAGGGATGTTCATGTTTCGAAAAAATGTTACAGTTTATTAAGTTTTATAATAATACTTACTGTCCCGGCAAACGTTATTTTGCCATATAAAGTATTATATTGAGGTGATTAATGAATATGGCAACATGGCAACGTTCGTCGCTAGCCCGTCGCACAATGGTCGCCGTCACTCTCGAGTTGTAGTTATTTACTATTATTTATTCAACGAATGCACTTATCAATATAAAAAGTAGCCAGTAGCCCATAGACCAGACATACTTTTTTTTTTAGTCTATGCAGTAGCCGATTCTCAGACCTGCTGAATATGCATATAAAAATCAGTGAAGCCGTTTCGGAGGAGTACGGTTTATAACTAACATTGTGACACGAGAATTTTATATACAGTGTCTTATAAAACTAAGTTAAGATATCTGCGTATTTTAGCAATTAAACAACTTAGTACATGCTGATGAAAAGATATTTATTTACAGAATGGCATCTGACAATTTTATGTCAATAGACCAGAAACAATACTTATTAAAAAGGTAAAATATAAAAAGTTCTATACAAACACCACATAAGTGATAATACTTTAGGGTGTGTACGTGTTCCTTGTAGAGAGTTCACTGTGAAATTAGCAGCGCTGAAAGAGGTATTTTTTTCACTTTTGTATGGGCAAGGGCCCGAGCGTCACCAGTTTCCCCATACAAAAGTGAAAAAAAATATTTGGTCTTTCAGCGCTGCTACTTTCACAGTGAACTCTCTACAGTCTACGAGGAACACGTACACGTCATCCTTAAGTATTATCACTTAGTTTTGTTACACCCTGTATAAGACTATTATTATATGAGTAAATTATGTCTTGACTCTTGACTGACCTGACTAGCTGTAAAAAAGTAAGTAGCATTCTAAATTCAAATTTTATGCACAATCAAACTGATTTTGAAATCTTCATATTTTATTTTTGTGATTTGTGATAACTTTCATATTTTAGTTTGTGTTATTTAATTATTCTGAGTGTAAATATTATTCTAATTCCTTTATCAATTTAAAAAATATATATTTTTATGTAATTATTAGGTATTAGTTAAACCTATGACATTCTATGAGTTAAACTGTATAGGTTTTGAGTTTTTGTGTTCAATTTATCAATATAAGTACTTATCTGATAATGATCTGATATAAATTTTTAGTTTTGTAGGTTAACGGAGTATTAAACGTGTATAATATTATTAGGTAAGAAAGTTGTTTTTAATGAAAAGACTTAACAGAAGGCCTACTTAGAAAGGCCTAACTAAGAAGGGGGGGCTCGGGGGGCGCAGCCCCCCGCCAAAACAGAAACAAACACAATCAAGAAATTCCAAAAGTAGGTTAGGTTAGGTTAGAACTTAGACCACAACACAGAGGGAGCCGAGCGAGTGCAGCGAGCGCGCTGCGGTAGCAGCCAGCGACCGTTACAAAAGAAAGGGGGGGCTCGGGGGTCACAGCCCCCCGCCAAAACAAACACAATCCAGAAAGTCCAAAAGTTGGTTGGGTTAGAACTGTGACTGTGCTGCGGCAGCAGCCGGCGACCGTCACAAAACACGCTATGCAAATTGCCGAGAATAAAATATGATGTAGCCTCAGAATCCCGAAAATTTCAAAGGTGAGTAGCTCCAATACTGGGGGGTTTCTCAGTTTCCAAACCTTTACCGTTTTTTTTCTATCTATATCTATTTATATCTATACATCTATACTAATATTATAAAGAGGTAAACTTTGTTTGTTTGTTTAATTGTAATGAATAGGCTCAAAAACTACTGGACCGATTTGAAAAATTCTTTCACCATTCGAAAGCTACATTATTTACGAGTAACATAGGCTACTTTTTATTTTGGAAAATATAGGGTTCCGTAAGATATTTTAGTTTTTCTGAAACAACCAGAAAATTTATTTATTTTGCGTACGCTGCCTAAACTATAAAAGATAGAACCATACAATGCACTAAGTAAATGTAGATCTTTGAAATGTCTACAAAAATGTCCGCGATGCACTATACCTATCTATCTCAAGTGAGGCACAACAAGCATCTTTTTATTTAAAAATCTTGATTTTTTAGGACTACATTTAAACGCATTTATTTTACTCATTCTAATAATCCTTATCAAAATAAATTATTTCATCACTAAGTACAGTTTATGTAGATAACATTTCACAGACAAATTACTCCACAATAAATAGCCTATGATCCTTCACGTTCCTACTTTTTATCTGTGCCAAATAACAGAAAAATTACTCCAGTAGTTCGTAAAATAAGCCCTTTCAAATAATTTCCCTCATTTTTTCCACATTTTCCTCTATTTCTTCGCTTATATTAATCTTAGCGTAATAAAATATAGCCTATAGCCTTCCTTGATAAATGGGCTATCTAACACTGTAAGAATTTTTCAAATCGGACCAGTAATTACTGACTCATACTAAGATTAGCGCGTTTAAATAATGCTTCTTCTTCTTCTTCTTTTTACGTTGTTCAACATCTTTATCGTGCAAATATGAGTCCTAAAATGAATTAAGCATTCTAAAGTCATCCGAATATGGTACCGAACTTGGAATAGTACCATAATTAATGCCTCTATACAGATTGAGACTCTATTTTCCTCCAGAGCAGAAGCTGCTAAAATTAATAAAAAAATCACATCTTAAATCCATCCTTGGGCCATAAGGACCAATCCTACCAAAGGAAATCTTTGGTTCAGCAATAGCCGTATAATTTACCGTACACACGCAACTAATAGGCTTATATACCCGTGCGAAGCCGGGGCGGGTCGCTAGTATTATTATAAAATATTAAAGTACACATAATACTAATACATAATATAACTAAGGATTTTGTGAAAAAGTCAAGTACCTACCTACCTGTTGCCATTATTGATATAAGTAGAGCAAAAAAGGCCAAAAAAATCACGTTTGTTGTATGGGAGCCCTCCTTTAATTTTTTTGTTTTTTTTTTTGTTTTTAGTATTTGTTGTTATAGCGGCAACAGATATACACATTCTGTGAAAATTTCAACTCTCTAGCTATTACCGTTCTCGAGTTACAGCCTGGTGACAGACAGACGGACAGACAACGAAGTCTTAGTAATAGGGTCCCGTTTTTACCCTTTGGGTACGGAGCCCTAAAAATCATACGCCCATATTATATTATAAACGAAAACTAAAGTAACTCATACTAATATTATAAATGCGAAAGTGTGTCTGTCTGTCTGTCCGGCGTCCGCCTGTCTGTCTATCTGTTACCTCTTCACGCCCAAACCGCTGAACCAATTTTGCTGAAATTTGGTATGGAGATACTTTAAGTTCCGGGAAACCACATATCGCCACATAGGATACTTTTTACCTAAAAAAAATGTACGGTTCTCGCGCGACAAACGAATTTTGGCGCAACGGAGTTGCGGGCGTCATCTAGTTAACAAATACATATATTTTATTGTACTTTGTTCGATATCGAAACAGTTAGCACTCGAAAGTCCCGAAAGCTTGACCACTATAATAAACGTTCAGAAACATTTTTATGTAACCAGCCCCCCTAGACAAGTGGCAAACGATTATCGTAAAAGCTAACGATACAAAATGTATGCAAATTAACATAAGTCATCGCTTCGCTAGCGAATACTAATGTCAAATCCCATACATTTTGTAGCGTCTAACGTCAGCGTTAACGATAATCGTTTGCCACTAGTCTAAGTGTAGTCATCTGCCCCAGATGACCCGGTGAACTTCGTGATCACCTCTCTCCTAATATAAACCTTCCCTGAACTTCATCGAATATTTCAAAACCAAATCGGTTCAGCCGTTCTCGAGTTTTACCAAGACTACGAACTCAATGAAGAATTTATCATATAATGTAGCTTAAATTATGAAAATCTTCATTAAAGCTATAATTAAATCTGCACGACATGTGTTGACGTAGGGCATATACGTTGATTCATTGATTTGGAAAGTATATTTTGACTGACCTCACGTGTTAACCGCGTTTACAGTAATTAATTATACTCTTGAGTACGGCCTTTGTTCTACTACAGCCGCCCGCCGGCGGCGCGCGGACCCCGAATTAGAAGCACGACACTGTGACGTGTTCGGAAGGCCCTATGTCCAATGTCCATTGAAAATTTGGGTAGTAAAGTAAGCGCAGAGTTGGGCAGGTTTAGGTTTTGAGTTCGTGCGCGAATCCGACTTGACTTTAATGCTAAGAGTATATTACAACCATTTTTGAAGTGAAAACTTCTTTAGCGGCGTTGAGCACTTTTGTGGGATGGGTAAAAACTGTGAAACTCGCGTCAGATTCTCGTGCTGATCGAAAAACCGTAAGACGGTTGGAGAGTATACGTGTTGTAACATCGAAATCGATTAATCTAACAATCGATTGCTTTTTTTCGATTGTCGGTATTTTTTAATCGATTGTAAGGGTTTCGATTACTTAATTAAAAAAATCGATTTTTTAAAAATCGATTTTCAAAAAAATGTGTTAAAAATTTAATCGATTGTAAGGGTTTCGATTAATTAAAAAAATTGATTTTTTAAAAATCGATTTTCATAAGAATGTTTTTTTTTTATTATTATGCAATAAGGGGGCAAACGAGCAAACGGGTCACCTGATGGAAAGCAACTTCCGTCGCCCATGAACACTCGCAGCATCAGAAGAGCTGCAGGTGCGTTGCCGGCCTTTTAAGGGGTAATAGGGGAGGGCAGGGAAGGAAATAGGGAAGGGTAGGGAAGGGAAAAGGGTAGGGGATTGGGCCTCCGGTAAACTCACTCACTCGACGAAACACAGCGCAAGCGCTGTTTCACGCCGGTTTCCTGTGAGGACGTGGTATTTCTCCGGTCGAGCCGGCCCATTCGTGCCGAAGCATGGGTTTAAAAAATGTAAGGGTTTCGATTAATTAAAAAATCGATTTTTTAAAAATCGATTTTCATAAAAAATGGGTTAAAAATTTAATCGATTGTAAGGGTTTCGATTAATTAAAAAAATTGATTTTTCAAAAATTGATTTTCATAAAAAATGGGTTAAAAAAATAATGCACAACGTTAATAATTAAGTTTTCACTTCTGCCGGCACTCCCGGAGTGCAACCGGTCTTTTTTTATTTTTTGATTAGCTATGATGCCCTAATAAGAACCGCTACAGCTGCTTGAAGTAAAAGCAATAGCAGCGAACGGAAGGGTACTGAAGTCGTCTATTCCAATAGAAATAACTTTAATTTAATTATTTCCAAATGCCTAAGGGCCGGGACACAAAAACACGGTACGACGTCGCGTGGTAGAAACTCATCTTTGAATTTCTACGTGAGTTTCTACGACGCGACGTCGTACGACGCCGTACGAAGCCGTATCGTGGTTTTTTACGACGCGCGTCGTGGATTCCCACGACACGGCGCCGTACGACGTCGTCTGTTTTTAAAACGTATGTTTTAGCAAATTTTGAAAAAATACAGCATTTGTACCGCTATCTATCGATTTAGGCAAAGATAAAAACTACAAATGTCTTTTACTGATTATTGTCTGTACTACTTAGGGTTGATTCAGGCCGCAATGCAACGCGTAGATGCATTTCTAAATTTGTACTGAATTGACAGATTGACATGTCAAATCCATACAAAATGCCGCGCCGCGCCTCGCCTCGCCTCGTCGCGTTGCGGTCTGAATTGACCCTTAATGGACATGATCTACATTTGTCTCAACATTTCGTTCTCAATAAAGAACAATGGAAACGCACATTTCGCGGTCAAGTATCACCGCGCGCCAAACCCAACTATTTACCTTGAAACTATTTCCCGTATCTACCGGCAACCGGGCGAAATTGACACGTAATTTGTACACATGTATGTGTCACTATGGTGACACATGTGATCGATGTACGTTTTAGGTCTTTTAGTGTTTTATTTGACATGGTAATTAATAAGAACAATTAGGTACATACTAAAATCACGACTCCACACGCTCGAGTATGTCCAATGGCCAACGATAGTTTTTTTAAACAATATATCACCCTTAGTAAAGCGACCTTACCTAGTTTAACGAAAACATTTATAATAAATAATAATGATTACTTGCTAACTTAGACACAGACTAACTTAGTGAATGTTTTGACATAGCCTGTTTACATTTTGCCAAGATTCTAAAATCATTAAGGGCCGAAACACTTAGGCGCGCCTCAGACGTCACACTTTTTAATCGACTTCCAAAAAACGAGGAGGTTACATGTTCGGCTGTGGATATATTTTTTTTCATATTTTTTTTATATTTGTATGTTCAACGATTACTCCGCCGTTTGTGAACCGATTTTCGAAATTTTTATTTTGTTGTACTAGGTTTTACTCCAATTTGGTACCATGTTCACAAAAGTGGTGACCTGATGATGGGATCCATGAGTAATCGAGGGAACTCCTCGAAATTTATATGGAAACATATGGTGATTTTGGTTTTATGAGAAGCATCCTAAGCATATGCTACCAAAACGCAAGATTTTGCACTGAGGTATACTATGGTTCCGAAGACACTAAGAGAACTCCGGATTCCTTATAGATACAAGTTTGGGGGCTTGGGCGCTGTTTTAAGAACTGAAAGCATATGCTACTATACAAATTAGATTCATCATCATCATCATCATCATTACCACATCAGGGTCACCAATGTCACCAAAATTGAACATAACAAATTCAGCCTTAAGTCCAGAGCATAAGGCACACATTTGACATTACTTCTGAGAAGTAAGCTGCTTCGATAATACAAGTAACATGCCTATCTCACAACAACACATGAAAACAACCTAATTTCAACCTTTTGCATTGTGTTTAGCGTTCATAGTACAATAACTGTGTGCGGTCTAGCTTGCTACAATCTGCTAGGGCTGTCAAGCGAGCGGCGCGGCGGCGCGGCGCGGGGCCGGGTACCTACCAGACCGGGCGGCGTATTTACAAAGGCTATACCGTTTGAGTCACGAGCCAGACTCTAATAGATGAGCTTTTGTTTATGCATATTACTCTACAATTATACCTATTCTATCTCAGTAAAAGAATTGACTCAAATAGATTAGCTTTTTGCCTTCATATTTTCAAATAAAATGCACTTACAAAACCTAGTCGAGTAGAGAGGCTCACCGCCATAATAATATTTGTTTATCGCGAGCGTGCTATACAGCATACTTTTTATAATAAGACTGACTGTTATCAACTACGTTTAAAGGTGAACGCAGATTTGGCCGCACCGCACGCACCGCAGTCGCCGCATTCGGAATTCTTTATATGAAGTTATAGGCAAGCTCGCATACCTACCCGCGCCGCAGTCTTCGCAACTTCTACATTCTTTATATGAATAATTCCGAATGCGGCGACTGCGGTGCGGCCAAATCTGCGTTCACCTTAAATTGTAAAAATACTAAACTAATCGTGATAAAAATGATTATCTGCGTTTTGATTTTACATTAAAGGTACCTAACTATGCTAGAAAAAATATTATAGTTTTCTTAGCTATAAATGATCAGTCAGATCAAAAACCAATCATTTATCTAAGATAGTTTTATAATTATTTGTACTCTCAACAAGTGTGTAGTTATGTACCTGTTTCTTACCTATTAATTAAAGTTAGTTAGTTAATTAGTATTTTTTGTCACTTAAATACAGAATAGAAACGAGTAAGTAATTTCATTACTGTAACATTAAAATAATAAAAATTTTCATGTAACTATCCACCTACATATTTTTAACCGACTTCCAAAAAACGAGGAGGTTATATGTTCCGCTGTGGATATTTTTTTTTTTTATTTTTTTTTAATTTTTTTTTTTGTATGTTCAACGATTACTCCGCCGTTTGTGAACCGATTTTCGAAATTTTTGTTTTGTTGTATTAGGTTTCACTCCAATTTGGTACCATGTTCACAAAAGTGGTGACCTGATGATGGGATCCATGAGTAATCGAGGGAACTCCTCGAAATTTATATGGAAACATATGGTGATTTTGGTTTTATCTGAAGTGTACTAAGAATATGCTACCAAAAAGTCAAATATTGGGTCAAAGTATACCATGGTTTCGAAGATGCTGAGAGAACTCCTGACTCCTTATAGATACACGTTAGGGAGTTTCGGCGTTGTTTTAAGAACAGAAAGCAAATGCTACTATGCAATTCATATTCATCATCATAATCATCATCATCATCATCATCATCATCATTAAGGTCACCAATGTCTCATGGCACAGAATTAATAATAGTACAAGGCATAGGTATGGATATACTAATAATAATAATTATATACTGTATAACAACACCTGTTTGTTTAATACATGGCGGTCGGCGCCGCAGAGGCGACGGCGTCGCCGCGCCGCCGCGCCGCGTGGCGCGTGGCGGCAGACAACAGATCGAATACTTTACTAATTACTTTATAAAATTTAAATAGACAAATAGAATTAAAATAAAGTTATTTTAAAAAGAGCATTTAGACAAAACAAAGTCATTAAGTGTCTTTTTAATCAGTTATACTTATTAATCGATAGATGGCGCACTAAGTATCGATTTGAATTCTTGATTAAGCGCTTATTCCACTTATCCTAGCTAGGAAGTCCTAGCTAGGGTCCTAAAAAATTTAGTCAAGTGGAATAACATTTAGAAGCTAGGATCCTAGCTAGGATCCTAAATCGGAAAAAAATTTAGTCAAGTGGAATAACATTTAGAAAGCTAGGATCCTAGCTAGGACTTCCTAGCTAGGATAAGTGGAATAAGCGCTTTACAAGAACAGAGCTGTCAATAATTATGATAATATTAAATATTATGAGTAGCTACGCTACATCCTATGCAAGTTTATACAATTTTTTATCTGATAGATCCTTCGATCGTGGAAAAACGAGACACAATAGCCTTTCTAATGTTATCTCAATCGCCGGTGACCGCTTGGGGCTTGAAGCATTAAAATTGTTAAATTACTTAGCACAATATGTTCACTTCACTGATAATATATGATTTTGTGAGTGTGAGTTGTGACTCTTGACAAATTGTAATAAGATACGTAAAATATACGCGAAGGTTTACCTACTAGTGTAACTAAAAAGAGTGAAATTATTATTATTTTTAACAAAAAATTAAAACCGACTTCCAAGGTAAAAACAATAATAACATTAATATGAACTAAAACGTATTAAATATTTTTTTTCCTATCTAAAGGTGCCTTTTTCCGAATTCGGCTAAACCTCAACTATTTCTGTATTCAATCTTCATAATTTTGAAGTCGGTGCCAGTTCCAAAAGTTTCAAATATTCTGTCAGAGGACTGAAGATTCAGCTATCTGGTACCGACTTCAAAATAATGAAGATTGAATACAGAAATAGTTGAGGTTTAGCCGAATTCGGAAAAAGGCACCTTTAGATAGGAAAAAAATTATTTAATACTTTTTAGTTCATATTAATGTTATTATTGTTTTTACCTTGGAAGTCGGTTTTAATTTTTTGTTAAAAATAATAATAATTAAAGCTAACAATGACGATGTATTTACCATATCGGTATCAAATTGAATAGCATTTGTTGCTGCAATGTTAGAAACAATTATTTAGCTAACAAAGTCTAGGCGATTTCGGTCATTTTCTGTACTAAAATAGATTAGGGCTTTGCCAAGTTTTTGTCTAACAAAAGCTAAGCCAGTTCAGTATCCTTCGATCGTGGATTCTTGGAAATCTATTGTTATTCTATTATGTTTCGCTCACCGGTGAGCTTGTAATAAGATACGTAGAATAATATTATACATGTACGTTATTTATTACACAGGTTAGTACGCGAAAAAACTAAAAAGAGTGAAATTATTATTTTTAACAACAAATTAAAACCGACTTCCAAGGTAAAAACAATAATAACATCCTTATAATATGAACTAAAAAGTATTAAATAATTATTCCTATCTAATAGTGCCTTTTTCCGAATTCGGCTAAAACTCAACTAATTTTGTACTCAATCTTCATCATTTTGAAGTCGGTACCAGATAGCTGAATCTTCAGTCTGCCAAAATATTTGAAACTTTTGTAACTGGCACCGACTTCAAAGTTATGAATATTGAGTACAGAAATAGTTGAGTTTTAGCCGAATTCGGAAAAAGGCACTATTAGATAGGAATAATTATTTAATACTTTTTAGTTCATATTATAAGGATGTTATTATTGTTTTTACCTTGGAAGTCGGTTTCAATTTTTTGTTAAAAATAATTGTGTGATCGAGTCTGCGGCTTACATACAGTCTGCATGGCGCGCACCATCAGACTGTATGTAAGGGCCGGGACACAAAAACACGACACGACGTCGTACGACGCCGCACGACGCCGTGTCGTGGGAATCCACGACGCGCGTCGTAAAAAAACCACGACACGGCGTCGTACGACGTCGCGTCGTAGAAACTCATCTTTGAATTTCTACGTGTCCCGGCCCTTAGTATTTACGACGCGACGTCGCACGACGCCGTACGACGTCGTGCGGCGTCGTACGACGTCGTGCCGTAGAAACTCACGTAGAAATTCAAGATGAGGCGACGTCGTACGACGCCGTGTGGTGGTTTTTTACGACGCGCGTCGTGGATTCCCACGACACGGCGCCGTACGGCGCCGTGTCGTTTTGTGTCCCGGCTCTAAGCCGCAGACTCGATCACACAAAAAGTGTGACGTCTGCGGCACGCCTTAACCGCACATAAAATCGGCAGTGGCGCCACCGCCGATATCAGCGGCGCGATGCCGCAACGCGGTTATGTGTTTCGGCCCTAAAACGGTACCATTGCGACGGTAAGAGTTTGAACTCCTTGAGAGGTAAGGTTCCCATGTATAATTAAAATAACCTAAGTTCTGACACGCTGGACCATAATATCCCAAAACCGCCACTTCATCTCTTTCGCATTTTAATTCTGTAAAGCTAATATTACATCGTTGCGTTCACTACTTCGTCTTGTTTGGTATAAGGGACGGGACACAAAAACACGGCACGACGTCGTACGGCGCCGTATCGGACGCGCGTCGTAAAAAACCACAGCATGGCGCCGTACGGCGTCGTACGACGTCGTGCCGTGTTTTTGTGTCCCGGCTCTAAGCAGACCTCAGCAGAAAGTTTCCTTTGAAACTATGCTGCTAGTACCAAATAATTCCAAAATCTTACTTTCTGCCGCGCACTGTAAAACTCTGGAACGAACTGTCACCAGCAGTATTTCCGGATCAATACGACAGTAGCTTTTTATCGCACCAAGTCGGGTGTTAGCTCTAGTATGTGATAAAACAAAGCTTTATGATTTAATCAGCGTCAGCCGGACCTACTACCTGCGCCAGTCATAAGTCATTGCAGCACAAAAATCCGTTCCCAATACATCCGCATTCGTTGGATTTCCCGAATCTACATATTTTACCATAACCCATTGGGAAATGAAAAACAATGTTGTATTTTAATTCCCAATGAAATGGGTTTTTAATCTCGTCCAGGACACACTTTAAGGGTCAATTCAGACCGCAACGCGACGCGTAGATGCATTTTTAAAGTACGTGTGACGTTGCTGTCTGAATTGACCCACTCTTATTATATGCCAAACTTCTCGCACTAAATAATATTATTTCAAATACTCTTCCAACCAGAAACCTAACTGGGCAAGCTCATCAAACACCTAATCAGAATGGGTATTTGTAGCATAACGACTAGCAGATTCTGTGAGGAGGAGGATGAGACACCTATTCACCTTCTCCTCGACTGTCCCGCTCTACTACAGAGCAGGAACAGACACCTTGGTCGCCACGAATACTTATCCACAGAGGAAATTCCAGGCACCAACTCCAACCATGATATCGTTCAATTTATGAGCAGTATTGGGTTGGGATGATACTCTAGTGCAAAGGAGTCACAATAGATCCTCGTGATTTCGTTGATGGCTCGGATTATTTTCCGATGATGAGGATGCCAGGTGGTTTACGTGTAAAGATGTAACCGAGAGACCTTCACAATATATTAAAATAAAATATGCACGCACACACATTAAAATTTAGTTACTACTTATCTACTTAATACGTGTAAACCAGCCCTTAGTGTTGGGGTTGCGCACTTTAATTTGTAAACCTTGGTGCTATCTTTTGTATTTAATAAGAGACAATAACGCTTATTTATTATTATTATTAAGTATTATTATTTTATAATATTAGTACGGATGCTAAACACTATTTAAACGTTGCCGATTATGGAATAATTGGTGAAGCATTTATCATGGAAAGTACGTAGTAGAGCGTAATTTTACAATAATTTTAGCGATATAAACAGGTGCTATTAAAATTATAGAAAAATGTTATAAGGGCAAAACATTAATTTGATTGAGTGTAAGGTAAATCTATGGGGTGATGTCATTTAGTAATGTGGAATATTATAATGTGTTATTGTCAAGTATAAGTTTTACTGCAAAGGGCATTTAAATATTTGGTAATCGTCAGTAACATAATTTATTATTATTATGCTGTTACTGACGATTTTACTATCTCCCCCTTATTATCACTACTTAATATTATAAAACAAAGTCGCTTTTTTCCCTCATGTCCTTTTGTTCCCTTTAATCTTTGAAACTACGCAACGGATTTTGATGCGGTTTTCTTTATTAGATAGAGTGATTCAAGAGGAAGGTTTATAAGTATAATAACATTCATGAAATAGTGGAGAAATACTGTTATTGTTGTTAATGTGATGTCGTAAATAATTGCATTTTTTCCGCTTACATTGCAAACGCAGGCTGAACCCTACGACAGGGGTTCCCAATCTTTTTCAGCCTGCGGCGCACTTACTAGTCAATATTTTGTCACGGCGCCCTACTACCTAGCTATTACAAAAAGATACATAAATAAACACCTTTAATGATTATAGTTAGGTTAAGCAAGTAAATAATAAGTATTTAATCATCTGCCTGCTTTGTAAAATTCATATCACAGATTAGTTATATATTGACTAATGTTATAATTTTATTTTATAATATTTGTGGTTATGGATAATGATGGAGGATCGACTCACGGGCCACGGCGCGGCGCCCCTCTTGCCTTTCCACGGCGCGGCGCACCAGGGCGCCACGGCGCACAGCTTGGGAACCCCTGCCCTACGATATTTATCAAAATAATATACCAAGTATTGTACACATTGAAAAGGTCTACAGAAAACTCCGCGATGGTATATTTCTAATTGTCTATCTCTTATGGATATCCCACAATATCAGTTTTTTGTCATTTACTTTTAACTACAAATAATGGCTAATTTTCGAAGCGATTTTAACCAATACAGCATTAATCCTATTCCAATATATCCAATTAAATTAAACACTTTAAATCTACGAATAATAAAACCTAAGGAAACGTAACTCCCATACTAATACAGTTTTTTTGGTTCCATTCGAACTGTCATGTAACGTCAGCCTTTATACCGCTCAAGGTCACCTAAATATTGCAAATGTATGAAAAGTGAACCTAAGATACACTTTTTGGCAAGTATTTTGGAGCATGTTTTTTGACGGAGTTACTCTTCCTTTGTTTTTATTATTCGTAGCTTTAAATACAATATGGTTGATTTAATATATTATATTATATCTTACAGCAAATTATGATTCAAATGAATATTTTCGTAGATATTACTGTATATTTAAAAATTGCGAGACGTAGACGTAGACGGGTAGTAATAAATCTATCTATATCTATACGTCTTATTATAAAACAAAGTCGCTTTTTTTCTCTCATGTCCCTTTGTTCCCTTTAATCTTTAAAAGTACGCAACGGATTTTGATGATTCTTTCAGTGTTAGATAGCCCATTTATCGAGAAAGGCTACAGGCTATATTTTATCACGCTAAGACTAATAGGAACGAAGAAATAGAGGAAGATGTGGATAAAACGGGGAAAATTATTTGAAAGGGCTAACTTGAACGCGCTCATCTCAGGAACTACTGGTCCGATTTAAAAAATTCTTTCAGTGTTAGATAGCCATTTATTGAGGAAGGCTATAGGCTATATTTTATCACGCTAAGACTAATAGGAGAATGTGGAAAAAACGGGGGAAATTATTTGAAAAGGCTTATCTCGCGAACTACTGAAGCAATTTTTATGTTATTTGGCACAGATAAGAAGTAGACCACGTGAAGGATCATATGGCTATCGGTTTTAATCATTTTTTCAGTGGCTATATTATATTTTATACCCGTGCGACGCCGGGGCGGGTCGCTAGTACTTATTATAAAACAAAGTCGCTTTTTTTCCCTTATGTCCTTTTGTTCCCTTTAATCTTTAAAACTACGCCACGGATTTTGATGATTCTTTCAGTGTTAGATAGCCCATTTATCGAGGAAGGCTATAGGCTATATTTTATCACGCTAAGACTAATAGGAGCAAAGAAATAGAGGAAAATGTGGGAAAAACGGGGGAAAATATTTGAAAGGGTGTTAATATTTTTCTGGGTTGGTGAAAATATATAATATAAAAACAGCTTGAAAAATGCATACAGTTTATTCCGCACGTTACAAGTTACAGAGATCGAAGTTTGAACAAAGACAAAGAGAATTTCTATTGACAACTGACGTTTGACATTTTACACACAGAGTATAGACTACAGACACTAGACACGAGTTGCCAAATATACTAAATATTGGGTTGCGTTCATATTACACTAACAAAGGGCTAACTTGAACGCGCTAATCTCAGGAACTACTAGTCGGATTTGAAAAATTCTTACAGTGTTAGATTGTCCATTTTTTGAGGAAGGCTATAGGCTATATTTATCATGCTGACTAATAGGAGAATGTGGAAAAAACGGGGGAAATTATTTGAAAGGGCTTATCTCGCGAACTACCTATCTATCTATCTATCTATCTAGGCTACCGATTTTAATATTTTTTTCAGTGGCTATATATGTATTTTATACCCATGCGACGCCGGGGCGGGTCGCTAGTAATGAATATTAATCAAAACTGCTGAATCAATTTTGATCATTTTTTCAGTGGCTATATATTTCATACCCGTGCGAAGCCGGGGCGGGTCGCTAGTATTTATTAAAGCAAAGCATTCTTAAAAGCAAAATTATTTCATGAAAACTGAAAAATACCGGTGGTTTTATCCAAAGGGGCCGAAACTTTATTAAGTTGTATTACGTAGGTATACTAAATTCATAAAGTTAGTGGAAATATTATGAAAAATACTTCACCATGTTCATAGTCGGTCTATAAACGATTGAATCATTACACCTAATGGTATAATAACGAAAGCGATTCCAACTCGTATAAATTGAAAATAATCATCACATTATCACAGTTCATTTCAACGAGCAAATGAAAATGGAAATCCAAGATGGCCGACAATTTAAGCCCTTCAAAGAAACCTACCGTTATTGTTTTTTTGCGTTGGCAATATCCTTATTCTATCCCAACAAAAACAACGTGAAGAAGCGAATCATTATTATTATACTTTTAAGCTGCATCCACTCTTTTATGCTCTCTTGGTTTTCTATATACACGATAAAATGTTTGCTCGCGTTGGATTTGTTCAACACGGCCAGAAATATTACTTTGGGTGTACTCATTTCTTTGTACTTCATCAAATTCTTCTACAGTATTTACAAGACGGAAGTTTTTTGTAAGATGTTTGATAAAATCTCGAGTGATCTCGACAAAGCCAACACCATGAACGGGTGCTGCCAGGAGATCGTTAAGGAGTACATAAAGAAGGCAAAAGTGGGGGAGATCATATGGATTTTTATTCCGATTCTGTTAACAGCCCAATTTCCCGTGTATGCTGCTGTAAGGAACGCCTACTACACTTTGATCAGCGACGAAATACAAAGAGTGATGGTGCACGAGACAGATCTTATGGGGATAGAGGATAAGCAGTATGAGACTCCGTATTTCGAGGTTCTATTTGCCTACAATTCGTCCCAAGCTGTCCAAGTAGGTATTAGTTTTATAGGATTCGACGGCTCCTTCTGTATCGCTTCTACGCATTTGCGACTAAAACTCAAGCTGCTGGTTCATAAGATGAATGCCGTGTTCAACAAAGCGGTGAGTAGAGACGATTTGAAAACTAAACTGAAAGAAATCATCAGAGGTCATCAAGAAGTTCTGGAGTTCCATCAGGATTTGCAAAACGTATACGGCGGTTGGTTGTTCATGATATTTGCGATGACTTCTATTACTATGGCTTTAAATCTGTACTTGATATACGTGCTACAGAAGATGGATCCAAAGTACGTGACGTTTACTATAAGCTGCATAATCCACATGTTGACGCCGTGTTACTATAGCAGTCAAATTATAAAGGTAAATGATAATTTAAATATTTTCAAGTTACCTAGTTGTTTAAAATAGAAAAAAATAGTATTTTTATATAATAGTACTATTATCTATACTTAAATAATTATATTTTACTACCTAAAATAAGAAGAAAACACAGTTTGTTAAGGGCAGCCACTAATTTTATTACAGGAAATAGCCCTTCTTGACGTGACGAAATATTTTAAGGTCAAATTGGTAAGGAAATGGCCCTATTTCCTCTAGGACTACTATTAGCTCTATTTTAAAATATTTTAATAATCAATAATAGTTTAAAAAAATTCAAACAAACACGCTTTTTTAGGGTTCCGTACCCAAAGGGTAAAAACGAGACCCTATTACTAAGACTTCGTTGTCTGTCCGTCTGTCCGTCTGTCTGTCACCAGGCTGTAACTCGAGAACGGTAATAGCTAGAGAGTTGAAATTTTCACAGAATGTGAATATATTCTGTTGCCGCCATAACAACAAAATATACCAAAAACTAAATAAAATTAATATCTAAGGGGGGCTCCCATACAAGAAACGTGATTTTTTTGGCCTTTTTGCTGTATATCAATAATGGCAACAGGTAGGTACTTGACTTTTTTTACAAAACATTAATTATATGTGAACTTTAATATTTATTAATAATATTAAAATAAAATAAAAAATTAAGAGGGGCTCCCATACAAAAAACACAATTTTTGGCCTAATTTTGTTCTATAATGGTACGGAACCCTTCGTGCGCGAGTCCCACTCGCACTTGGCAGATTATTTTAATTTTACAAAGGAGTATGGGCACATATTTGGGCTATCGGCGGCCACTGATGAAATTAGTGTCAAATGAAAGTACTATTTAGAAACAACATATGCTTTGGACGTATCATTGTATTCCATTTAGTTTAGTAAATAATTGAATGCGAAATAACGTGATCACATAGAACAATATTCCTTAATAATTATTTATTATTTGTTTTTACCTAATACCAATGCATAATTCTAAGCTTCCAAACCAATCAAAACAATAAAACCAGTTTGTGCTGCTGCGCACACGTTATGTAGTCTGTAGTCTGCTATCTCGGTTGGGTTAGGTTAGGTATAGGTTAGGTTAGGTTAGGTTTAGGTTAGGTTAGGTTAGGTTTAGGTTAGGTTAGGTCACCAGCAGCGGAATTAGGTGCTATTATTAAACCCGAGTAAGTACGATACTAATAAACACTGGTCCTCCTTATAAAAACCTTACCTTCCCGCTTTTGTTCTAAACATAAGCTAATACATTTATTAAATTATGCATATCATCTTGAAAAATAAAAATGAAATTTATCTACTTTTAAAGTATATTTCGGCGATGAGATTTCTACAATGTAATTGTAGGACTCCTAAGTATGAATATATGTTAGAATAGTTCTTGGCCGCGGATAGCCCAGGCTCCGTACAAATTTGCCCATACTCCTTTATAACAGCATCGTCATTGGCTCTTAATACGTATGCAAAGTTTCTAACTAATTAGGCTACTGGAGATAACAGACCAAGCTAATTAAAGCGTGTTAATAATGAATCTATTTCAGGCTAGTGAAGAAACAGCGGTGGACTTTTTCTGTGTGAACTGGGAGAAATGGGAGGATGGCTCCATCACCAAGATCCTTATCTTCATGATTGCGCGTGCGCAGCAACCTATGGTGCTGACAGGGATGGGCATGGTGTACTTTGACATGCAGCTGTTCATCTCTGTCATGCAGTTCTCTTATTCCTTCTTTACTCTCATCACAAATTAAGAAAAAAAACTTCTTAGTACAATCACATAATATCATCAATAGTAAAAGCTTTTTGATGACGTTAAATAAATTTCTTTCATTCTTAATTAGAGTGAAATAATGCATGTTGCACAGCAAATAATATTTATAAAATTAAATGTTTACTTAATAAATTAAGTTTGGTTTAAATTGAACGGCATAAAAATTGTATAAACCTAGTTCCTACTTAAAAAGTTTTAATAAATATTAATCAAGTTTTGAATTAATTATTGTGCCAGATATTTAATTTAACATAATATCTAAATATTATACAATTCTATAAAAATATGTGCCTATAAAACAATAGCAAAGATGTTATCAGTAAACTAGATCAAATATCAAAATCATTGAGCGCGGTACATGACGTAAGAAGTGCAGCATGGTCTAGCGCGAGCGTCGATAGCAAAAGTCGACCCTGGCGCCCCCGCTCCGCTGGTGGGGCAGCTCCCTTCACCTTCACGACCAATAACCGAGCTCCAACCCGGCGAAAGGTTTTATATACAACTCGAATTTGCACTGCCAAATCTCTATACGTCAAAATATAGGGTAGAGTGGCGGTCGCACGCATGAGTTCGCGCGCTCAGATGTGCGTTCAGTTCGTATAGTATAGCTTCGACTGTGACAAAATGAGGTGCAGTGCCGGATTCTTGTTGACTTTGTCCTTGTGTGTGACCGAAATTTTTGGAGTCAGAGTGGTCCCCAAACGGAAGAAAGGTAAATTTTTCATTCATAAATCGTTAATTTTTAATTCATTCATTTTTCATTCACATACTAAATGTACCTCTAAATTAATGTGTAAAAATAAATTTTATAAATAAAGGTTGGGTTCAGAGTAGTCCCAAATGGGAAAATATATTTCATTCATAAATAAAGAATAACTATTTTGATAACCCGTGAATTTGTGTTTTTAATTAAAATTATATTTTACACATCATGCATAGGTATTTATTATGTACCTCATGTTGGGTAAGAGTGTCCCCTAAGGAAAAAATGTAAACATTTAATTCATGTTACAAAAACACCTAAATTAAATTAATGAGTTACATAACGTAACTGTATTCATTAAATTTTATACATCTTCATGAATTATAAAATAAAAGTTACTTAATTAATATTGTGTAATGTATAATGTATAAAATGAAAATAATAAATAGAAAATATCGAACTGTTTACATTAAAAAAAAAACATTTAAACAACGATCGATCGATCTTGATACTTTTAATTTAGTTATTATCATTAAAATAGTTTTTGTTGCATAACATTGAATAAGTGATAACGTTTTCCATTAAATAATGATAGTGATTCAGTTTTTAATATCATTATTACATCCTGCGGCCTCAATGCATTGGATATGCGCACCACGCGCGATCTCGCACCTCGGACGCGTGCTTGCAATGAAATCATCTGTGCAAGTGTTTTCACTTGCTATCAGTGATCTTAGCTGTATTTATTACATTTTTATGTTTTTAACTATATATTTTTGCATATTTTAAATACTAAAAATGTGAAATGCGAATATGTACTAATAAAAAAATTTTAATATACATATTTTTAAAATCATGAATGAAAAATATTTAATTGCGTACGTATTAATTTTAGAGATTAAAAACTTAAAATCAAATATACCACATAATATTGATATCATTTTTTTGTTAAAATACTAATTTTTGTAGCTTTACATTATTGTAATGTACAGCTACAAAAAGGAGTTTTACAATGTAACAATGAATAAAAATATCATAAAATGTTAATTACCGTATTCACAAATATGAAAATATAGGCAAACACAAAAATTTCGTCAATTATTTTACAATATCAGCCATTATAATTATTGTACTATTAAATAAAGGGTTAAAAGATTTTTCTGTGTCTAAGAAGTTAAGAACTACTCAGAAACGTTGAAAAAAGTGTCGCTAATAGGTAGGTATATCTACAACTTTTAAATCATATTACTTGTGGTGTTAATTTATTTTCTCAGGTAATAGGTGTGAGGTCAAGGCCAATTCAGGAAGTCATAATATTATAGTTAATCATTTGTCTAAAAATGAAAAATAAAATAAACGTGCATAAAATATATTTAGCTAAAAATATTTAAAATTATAGTGTTATTAACAAAAACATGATTGCCATTTTTATAAGAAAATAATAATAATTCATTGAAATTGAGTAATCACATGACATTTTGGAGGTCAATCGCAAATAGGCTATCAAAGCAAACAAACACACATTTAATATATAACGGCAATTTCACAAATTAATAGTTCTAGTCGCTCAGGTTTTTCAAGAAACGAGGTCGAGTTGTACGGCGAGTTTCTAATTTACGATGTATCATCCAATTTGATAGAGAAATATGTTGGTTAATCTATATTAATTACATCTATGGTCAGCCATTAATGAGCAAAGGATGTGGACAGCATAGGCACATAGGCTTTACACATAATATAATAATTTATAGCACTCGTAAACGACTATATATCTGAAAGTAATGGCCTTAAAAAGTACTGAAAATCAGCTGTGTGAGAGCTGTACTTATAAAAATTGACCAACAACTACCTAATTTAATGTAACTATGTAATTCAGTAGGCGTGAAAATTTTCACTTATTGTCGGAATTATTATGAATTTATATAACGTGGTTATCATTAAACAAGTAATTTCATTAAAATTCTGTTTAAGGAAAAGCAATTGCATTAAGTACCTACCCTATGTTAGAAACTAACTAACAATAAATGAAAATTCCATAGGGGTAGGTAAAAGGTTTATATTTTTTTACATCAATTGAAAAAAAAAGCTTTAATGCAAGTATCAAGTTTGTTTTGGGTGAACTAGGTATATAATTATACGTAATATAAATGTTGTGGTCTTTTTTTGTGTCCTAATTTTTATAGACAAAATCCGTAAGTGATTAAAAATATCGTATAGGTATTTAGGTAGGTCATAATAGGTTCATTGGTCCTATCATTTTTATATTAACTAAATCGTAAAAAACTTATCAATGAACGTTCGATTACAGAAATTGGGAACATCCTACTTTGAAACCGCTTCTTTGTCATAATTTATTGCACATAAATCAATACTAATGAGGCGGTAACAGCTCTCTTCAATCGAGTAAAATATTATTTATTTTCGTAAATTTTAAATAATAAGTACATTTCAAAATCAGTCCATTAATTTTTAGTTAAACTGATGATGACATAATTATTAATTTTCTTTTTTTGTATATATCATTTTATTTTTATTTAAGCTCACAACATTATATTATTCTGGTCTTAAAACTTACTTAAAATAACCGCAATTAAATTGTATATCAAATACTAAATGACACCCGCAACTCGGTTGCCACAAAACTCGTTTATCACGCGAGAATCGTTCATTTTTCCGGGATAAGAATTTTCGTACCGGTAAAGTGGGGCTAGTTAGGACACATTTTAGATTATTTTGGTTTATATTTCATTTATTTGTTCGGGTAGATTCTTGCAATGGATTCCTGAGCGCGTGTTTTTTTGCATAATATGAGGATAGCATTTTGACATTTATATTAAAGTGGCCAGTAAAAAAAAAAACCTAGTCCCAAATATCGCTTGAATGGGGCGCTATTTTGAACATAAAATAAAATATGGATTTGACAATTCAAATCGAAAAATCCTAAATTTAATTGTAGATTCAATAATCTACAATTAAATTTAGGATTTTTCGAAAATAAAAGCAATTTTAAGAAAAAAATAGATTTATTAGAGTTCCATAGATTACTTTCGAACAAATTTTCTATTAAAAACAGATCAAAATGCGTAGTAGCATCATTTAAACAAATGAACATTTAACCTTTCTATAAAAAAATATAACAAAAAACATCCTAGAAAAAGATTTGGTTTTATTTGTACTTCTAAATATATAAAACTCAAAGGTGACATGGTGATCTGTCAACGCACAGCCCAAACCACTGGACGGATCGGGCTGAAATTTGGCATGCAGGTAGATGCTATGACGTACGCATCCGCTAAGAAAGGATTTTGATAAATTCCAACCCCAAAGGGTTAAAATAGGTGATGAAAATTTGTATATAATAATACTTCTTAACGCGAGCAAAGCCGCGGGCAAAAGCTCGTAGTTACATAAATCGTATATCAAACGTAGCTATATCTTAATTTCTATCAATATAATAACCTGCCTAGGTACTAATCACTAATTTCTTACGTAACCCAAATAACCCCACGTTGCCGTCCAAAATAACCCCATCCAAATTTGTCTACAGAAGTCAAACAAAATGTACGATAACGTATCGATATTTAGCAAAAGAATCCACACTGAAATATATATATTTGGAATACGTAGTAAATAGTTCGCTTATCTTTTAGAATTTCAGTGTATATGAGAAGTTTTACCACCAAAATTTTTTAACTAAAATTATGACATGTGAAGTTCTTACAGTTGTAACGATGTACTGTGTCATAGACTAACATTGACAAGTGTTATTTTGACAGCAACTATCATACTATTGCCATGACACAAAAAATATTTCTACAGATTAGAAAAAGAAAGTTATACACATTTATGTCTTAAATCCTGGGTTGTCCCAAATAACGCCAAAAATCTCAATTAGCCCCACTTTACGTATGTTCTTTTCCGAAATGCAAAGTATCTACGTACCAAACAGCAAAATTGGTTCAGCGGTTTGCTCGTGAAGACCTAACAGACAGACAGACGAACACTTTTGCATTCACAATATTAGTGTGGATTAGAATTCTTAACTAGATACTAGATAGTAGGTAGTCTAGTTTCTCTTACGAAAACGACAAAAATTTAGACTAAATTCAATCGAAGGCACGAAAAATATCTGGATATCGACACATCACACAACGCAGAATGCTGCTACAAATTATTTCCCACAAAAAGTTGCTCTCAAATTGAGATTAAATATGTAAAGTGAGAATAAACATGTGAACTACGAATTACTTTTGCGTTCATCCGGCACTGGACGTAGACATAATTACATTTTTATTAATAAACTGAATATTTTTATCGATTTGAAATTCTGATTTTTAATCTTCGGGTTGGTTTTGATAGTTTTGCAAGCGTGTCGCACAATTTCGATATTAATAATATTATTATCCTCACTTTAGATGGAATCCTTATTTTTTCAGTTAATAAGATACTTAATTGAAAAAAAATCTCTTCTTAAGAGGAGCAATAATAATTGTTAATTTTAGACACCAATTAAAAGAAAGTTGTTATAATATTTACAAAAATTATATTATGTTCTCTTCAAAATATACATTTTTGATGAGTAATCGACATAAATTGCACTTTTACTTTTGTGTATTTTTTTTTTAAATGATAAGAATTTGTTTGCTTGTTTTATTCTTTACAGACTCGAAAGTTTTAATTCTAAGAAACTGTAAAAGTAAAATTACATAAACATTAAACATGTAACTTTCATTCATTGCTACTGAATAATATTATAATTATGCTACTTGGTAACAAATGACGTTAACTCCAAAGTATCTTTATTTAAAGTTTTGTTACAAGTCATGTTGTCATTTAATATTTTTTATTCATTATAAAGATTATTTATTATTAATTTATTATTAAATTAAATAAAATATTATTTATTATTATTATTTTACTTTTTAATTATTGGCTGTTACTGTAAACGCAACTAATTAAAATCTTCAAAACAAATTACACATTTAGAAATATTTTTTCCCCCATTAAAAATATTATGAGAACCATACTTCCTAGTTTAATAATGAAGTAATTATTGTACAAATCAGGCTAATTACATTATCACATAATAACAGGGTAGATAAACACTGACGATTATAATCTCATGCGTGTGCGTGACGGATTGCGCCTCTGTATCAGTTAGTGTTTGACCTATTTGATAATTAACTCTCGATAAATCGCCGTATAAAAAATCATAGCATTTTCTTAACAACCCTCAATTTTGGAAAATATATAATATCAATAAAATATTATATTTGATCAATTAAAAATAGAAGAAAGATATTATACATAATATGTTCAAAATATATATCTTTGGATTTTCTAAATATTATCTAATTGTAGTTATTGAAACATTAATGAGTAAAAGTGATTAGGGACAATTGGCCCCACGTTGGGCGCCAATTTTCTCTGCATGGGTAGCAGGTGCTAAAGGTAACGATACACGTTACCAAGTGCCACTTTCGTTCAGAACCTCTGATCAGGCCCCTTAGACAAAGTATCTTTCGTTAAAAACGATGTCGAAATTCGTTATCAAAATCTATGCAGTTTGACATAAGTCATCGCTAAATGACATTTCACAGACGTAGACTACTGTCAAATCCCATACATTTTGATAACGAATTTCGTCATCGTTTTTAACGAAAGGGACTTTGTCTAAGGGACCAGTCCCCTTAGACAAAGTATTTTTCGTTAAGAACGATGACGAAATTCGTTATCAAAATGTATGCGGTTTGACATAAGTCATCGCTAAATTACATTTCGCATGCGAAGACTAATGTCAAATTCCATAAATTTTGATAACGAATTTCGTCATCGTTTTTAACGAAAGGGACTTTGTCTACGGCCCCATTACTGTAATTTACACAACAGACGGAGACGCCTTCGATCCGCGGTAGTGATGTACTCGATTTGAATTACAAATCGATTTTTTATATTTCACACGATACAATACGTGCGTCGAATGCATATCCTTATCTAGCTATTAATATGCGGTAAGTACCATAAAAAAGAGAGTTAATTTACTTTTTTCTGTGATTTCTAATTGACTGACGTGCTTAGTTTATTGCTCAAACGAGAAGTCGTGCTTCGTCTCGTCTCGTTTCGACGTGATTGATGTCTTCACAAAACTCTTCGAGTCAATAAACAATCTTATTTACATTACAACGTGACGTGCCGATGCAATGTAGTATATTGTAAATACCTAGTCCATTCTAAACTGAACTTTATTCACTTGACAACAAGACCTTTCTGAATAAAATTACAGATTGACAGAATCAGAATGACAGACAATAATTGCTGCTCGCGGTGTCGTGCTCTCTGTTCCATATATGAATTTGAAAATGCATCGCAACACCCCGCGTCGCTGCCTAATAATACTAGTAAATTACCCAAGTGTAAGCCTCTATAATAGACATATCATAATATTGATAATATGTAAATATCAAATATGGACTAGGAAGAACTATATCTCTCATATGATTCAGAAGTTGCGCAAGCGCGGGTCGCCACCTGCCATTGTTTCGTTCACCATTGTATCGCCCCGTAAGTGTTAATTATTGTGTTGCGAAAAAACTGGGTTAGTGAGGAAACACTGGGAGAAATACATTGGCTTGCATTCTAAAGCTCCAGACCATTTGAGATGTTGGTCGAAGTGACCCAAATATGAAATCGTAAATCATCGTATCACGTTTTTTTTATTGAAATCTTTTTTGATCAATAACGCAAATTTGCAGCTGGCTTAACATGCCCTGTACCTATTGGAATTACAAAAATGTAATTTATATTCCTTGCATCCGTTTTTCTGTAAAAGGATCATAGATTATACGCCTTTGCAGATAGGACCATGTGCGCTGGTTTCTCCCTCGTCCCGGTACAATTCGCAACATGTGGAAAGCCTTCGGTTCGGTCATCCGTAACAGAGAAGATTAGCTTACTAGATTCTCTGTTACGAAGTAGGTATTTCGTAACGGAGAATCTAGCAATTGCTCACTAGAATCTAGCAAGAGAAGCAATTGCCAGATTCTCTGTTACGAAATTCCTACTTATGAAAATATTTATTTACAATGTTTTCTCTATATTTTTAAGCCTCTATTCTTACTCCTTCTCTTATTTGTGAGACCATACAGTGCAATATCCCAATTTCCAAAATTTTCACTTCTCTCTTTTTCTCTACATCCATTCTATCCTCCATACCTCTTATCACTACGTACTAGTACTACGTACTAGTTTACGTAAATTCGTACTATTTGCGCGTAATCGTCGTAATCATAGCGCGTTACGCGCTAAGGCCGTCTGCAGGAAGGATGTATCGCTGGCCACGCCCTACTGGACTCCAGCTCTCATCCGCTCAACATAATATTATGATAACGAACAGTATCGTTTACAAAGTTTCTACTCGTCTATAAATTGCCTTTTCCCTTGGCCTGCACGCGATTTAATATATAAATATTATGCAAAATCGGTACTTGATTGATTTGCTAATACTCAATCTGTTACGTTTCTAGAAGCGAAATTGTGTTTAGTACATAATGTACAATAATATACTACAGCTAGGCCATGTTTGCAATGATTTTCACACATCATAAAAAGTCAATTTATTTCCTATATAGATATTATTGCATACTTCACTAGACTTCTTATTAGAATTTCTGATAAGTAAAAGCTTTAGATTGGTGCGGTCTCTGGGAGGTTTTGAAAAATAAAAAAAATCATAATGCTCTTAGAGTTTAAATTGTTTTAGGTGAAAACTACTGAAAAAGTAATACTAAATAATATATGACGTGATTATTGATTGATAAACTATGTTGTCTGCTACGTTATTTTGAAATCGAAAGTACTTTCATCGTTGACATGATCCGCTAAGTGCAAAATAAACTAACCATAAGTGAAGACCAGCGAAAGTTAATTTCCTAATTTTATCAAGTAATTGATAAAAACTCTTCTAATAAACAAGATTGAAAGCATTTTCATTAATCCACGGATATTATTGGAACATAGTCTCGAATCAGTATTAATAATAATTATTGTAAAAATTAAATCTACATTACTTACTTAAAACTTGATTTTTTGAATTATTTTTAAATGTATAAAAAAGTGTTTGATGAGTTGTAGGTGTTATGAAAATTGATAATAATTAATATTTTATCAAGAAATATAATATAAATGGTTTGTGGTTAGAAACATTATTAATCATTATTCATTATATTAATAGCTTTTGCTGAGTATGCAGGTGTATAATATAAAATTTTTAAAGTGAATAATGATAATGACTTACAAAACATATACTATGGAGTATGTGTGATAACTGATTTTTTGAAGAAGTTTTTTTTTTTTTAGATTTCACTTGTATAACATTGAATTTGGAAACTGACAAAGTTGGAAACAACAAATTACAAAATATGTATAAAATTTTAAAAGTATAAAATATAGATCTTTTGCCTAAAGTACTTTTAGGATAATCATTACAATATTATACAAGGCAGCAGCATGAATCTGGGGGCACGGCAGTGCCCCAGCCAAGCTTTTTAGCAAAGGCACAGCCGTACCATACTTTTCTCGAAGCGGTTCGCGGCTATTTCACACCCCCTTTATCTTCGATGTTAACAAAGCTAGAGATTTAAAATTTCGGTCACTAGGAGCAAGTATTAAGACTAGCTTAACCTCCAAATAACATGAAATTTCGATAAATAGTTTAGTAGTTACGGATGGTCAAAGTTACTACATTTTGTCACTGACTGACAGATCATCAAAATTCTAAGCCACTTCTAGCAGACTTAGAATTTTGAAATTTGGTACCCGGATAGATCTTTATTCACAATGAAAGGAAAAATTATGAAACCAGCCAAGTGCGAGTCGGACTGGCGTACATAGGGTTCCGTACCGTAAATTTGTATGGGAGCCCCCCTTAAATAATAAGTTTATTTAATTTTTATTATTAATTATTAAAGTTAACATAAAATTGAGCGTTTCCTAAAATTTTCAAAAACCTTAGTCTTACCATTATGGACATAGAGCAAAAATAGGGAAAAATCTTGTTTGTTGTATGAGGCCCCCCTTTAATAATTTATTTTATTTTGATTAGACTATTAGCTTTTATACCGACACCAGAAATACATAATTTGTGAAAATCGCAACTATCTAGCTATTACGGTTCTCGAGATCCAGCCTAGTGACATACGGATGTACGACGGACAGACAGCGAAGACTTATTAATAATAGGGCCCCGTTTTCATCCTTTGGGCAGGGAAACCTAAAAACTGAAATTGAAAAATAATAATATAATACTTAAGTACTTATTAAATAAAATAAAAGATTTTGTATGAGTTTCGACTGCATATATTTTGTTTGACGTACAAAAGGCTTTAAGTTAGTTATGAACTTAATGAAATGGTATTAATTAAATAAAAATAATATTAACAACGTTAATAATGAAACAATAATTAAATTCGATTTAAATATTATAAATGTAATCACTAATCAGTACTGAGATGTACACTCCTTACTTGCTCGATATAATATGGGAGTTTTAAGTTATCGCATGAAATAAGGTGTGCTTGTGACGATTTTAACAGTGCTGCTATGTATTCAACGGTAATGCTAAAAATGACCACCTTCAAGTATTAGCTTAAGAGTCAATTATATATCATGAGCATAATAATCGACTCAGAACTCAGAAGTATTTACGTTACGTTGTCCACCTATAGAACTAACGAAGCCTCAAAGAAAAAATATATTAAAGGAGATAGGGAATGGATGCTAATCTAAGTACAGAAAAGTTATAACGTGACCTGAACAGAAAAGAAAAAAAACCTTCAAAAAAGAAATGAAATCCCACCAAAACATGAAATGTAAAAGGAGCCAAGCAAAATATTGCATAGCTATTCAATACTTCTGCCGTAAAAAGTTTTTAGATCACATTCAAGCCAAGCCTTCAACTTATTTTGTAATTTAAATCAACATTCAGTAAATGTGTCAATAGATTTCTTTATTTTATAATTATTATAGTGGCTTGGCAATGAGCACTAGAGAAATAATCATATATTGAGATGTATACTAATTGGATTTATTGGATACCATCAGCCATGACATGCGTCGTTACATATTAAAACACTTTACGCTTGCCGTCTGTGTAAGTATGAACTCCTCCCAATATGCAGTTTTATATTTGTTCCTATTGTGCTCATTGCCAAGCCACTATAATAATTATAAAATGAAGAAATCTATTGACACATTTACTGAATGTTGATTTAACCCCTCGATCCAGGAAAAAATCTATAATTACAAAATAAGTTGAAGGCTTGGCTTGAATGTGATCTGAAAACTTTTTACGACAGAAGTATTGAACAGCTATGCAATATTTTGCTTGGCTCCTTTTACATTTCATGTTTTGGTGGGATTAATATTACACTTAATTCACAATATTTTGTAACTTGTAGAATTTTTATAGTTGTAACGGTAATGATATTATTGATAGAAAATATTTTGTAATTTTTGTAAGAAAGAAAGAAAGAAACTTTATTTGGTAAAAATAATTGTACATATTTTATAGGAAGAAATAAAACATTTGAAACCTGTATCTACCAAATTGGTGCTTACTCAGCATGTGTTGCGATCATAGTCGCAACGCTGGTTTTCAGTAAGCAGCTTATGCTTTAGCAAATCTTTAACAATAACAATAATATCAGTGTAAATCACATTGTCGTAGGGCTAGTGTAAAATTCGTCTAGGTTCTAAGCCGAGACGAATTTTACACAGACTATTCTTTAGTATCTTTCTTTCTCAAATGCTAGGGGAGACTGGGTACGTTTGTGCCAGGGTACGGTTGTGACAGTCATCATAACAGTGAAACTATACGGAATATGGGGATGGGTGCTAAGAGAGAAAGACGGGTCTTGCAAGTCTGAATGCTTCTCCTAACATTGCTTTTGCCAGCAGTTGACGATAACGTTATTAGGGGCCTATATTGCTTTTTAACAGTCAAAAGTAGGTTTTCTTGCTTGATTAATTTTAATGTTTACTATTTTTTGTATACAAATAACCTATGTCACTTATTTTCTTGTGATAAGTTTATCATTAGTAGTTAACTGCGAGTGATTATTTTTTACATAAATCGTTTAGCCGATTCGTGACGATTCATTAATAATTAAAATTCTGTGTTGGGTACGGTTGTGACAAATCTTATGGGTACGGTTGTGACATACATTTATCCTATCTTTTTTCTTAGATGTCCTAAAAACGCTTGCAGAAGGCCAAACGAGCGCAGAATATATACGAAAATACTTACGAAAAAGTCAAATGTAGGACTTATTTACAGATAACAGCGAAATTCATCAAATTAATCGGATGTGGTTGTTTTGGACGATAAATATGTTTCAAAATAGACTATGTTTTGATACGCTAGATGAATTTGTTTAAAATAAGTTTATGGTGCTTTATGATACAATTTTATTGAAATAAAAGTCATATCAACCATTTTTTGTAGATGTCACTACTGACCCCAATTACTGTCACAACCGTTCTTGGGTTGTGGTCGGTTGTGACAATTTCCCTCTTTCTTTAAAATTTGATTCCATGACTAATACATCGTATTTTGGCATGATATAATAGTATTTTTATGTAGCCAAATAAATAAACTATGGTTTGTGACAAAAATTTCCCAGCTAGCTGTAAAATTAACAAAGCTATTGGCCTCCAAACCAAAATTGTCACATCCGTACCCAGTCTGTAAGTCGACGTACCACCTACATAGATGGAATAAATAAATTCAAAATGTGAACCTGTGAACCAAAGAATTAGCTTAGTATGACGTAATAACATTACTTATTCAAAATAATAATGGACTATAATGTGTTCTAATAGAATACAAAATAAATAAAATAGGAATAGAGAAAAAAGAATTACATAACGACTTTCGTTCAATTCTAGTACTAACAACGGTCGTCCGGCGTTTAAACCATCGGTTGTCACCGTTAACTGCAAGTTACTGCTGCTATGTATAATTTTAAACTTTCTCCGAAGGCCGAGAGCCTTACTCCCGAAATAGATTCGAGACGGATTTCAATCGATTTTGAATCATCTCTCGGAATAAATCGAATCAAAATTGGCATTGATCAAAGTCACGTACTTATTGGCTAATGTAGATTCTGGAGTACCAAAAACTACCGAGATCGAGTTGATTTTATGATTAGTTATTTCTGAAATAATAACTCTTCTTGACGATGAACTGAACCTTTCCATTCTTCTTAATTTAGGATAATAATATGCCATAGTAATAATCCATCCAATTCTTTAAAAACCCAGGGGGTATTAAAAACGGAAATTATGTAGAGAAAAGAAACAAGGGTTCCTTCCCATGGATTTCCCCTTGTAGCAGGTATCCATATGGATTGGAATCCCCGGCATACTATATGCACAACGCGCATTCAATGGATTTTACCATATTTTTAAAACTTGAGACACTAGAAAATAAGAACTGGAGACTAGGATAAAATAAAGAATTAACTAGAAACAAAGTTTTCCTATTTCTGTCCCACAGTAAGAAAGTGCTTAACAACTAGGAAGCCAATTTAATGGATGCTTACATAAGTTAAAAGTGTTGTAAAAAGACTATTCACTGCAATAAGGAATAAGGTAGGTAAGTACTGCAGATAGGTTTGCGTATGTGGTAGGGTGCTAACTTTATGCGGGGTAGGGTGAAGTGTCAGGAAATTTTATTGATGAAAAAGTAGTATAGTGTTCTCGAAACTTATTTGTATTATAACTGTCGACATGAACTTCAGATCGACAAGTCTGAGCTATAATTACGAACAAATTCAGAGGTGTTGTATATTATTATAATATATTGTGTGTTTTATTATAAAATCCCTTTGATTATTACATTACATTTTTAAAGTTCGTCCAACTATTATATAAACAAACATATTATCTAATGAAAATGTGTTTCTTTGACGCAATGTCTAAATCTTCTTTTTCGTAAGTTTCCTTCAGTTGTGAATGAATAATTTTATGAGCCTCGTAGTATTTAGTATTACACATAACGCCATGTGTTGGCTTGTGAAACATCATCATCACCCTATAAAACCATTGTAGGGTGACAAAAATTGCCTCCTTCCGGCAACCACTTTACGAAAAGGCCTAAATAAGTAGGTTTATACCATTAATTACCTGTCTCAAGAATAAGCGTACGTAGTAAAGAAGCAGTGGTAGTGTTGGGTCAATTTTTTTGAGATATTGTGACGTTTTACAAATTAATTTTTTATCCGGAGAGTCATTTGTTTTGTAAAATTACTATTTTTTAGCGGAATAAAGCTGCTGGCTGGCGTTTTGGAAAAAAGTATTTATAGATTAAATATATTTTCATAATATCGTTATTTATTTAATAGGTTTTTTCTCATAAAATCAGTTTGTAGTGCTAAGTCAATCCTACAGATTTCTATTAGATTTTTATACTAGACACTAGACAGGTATGCAAAATTCAATTATTTACACAAAATATTATAATCTCTATTCTTTTTAATCTTCCTTACAAGATAAGTTTCTAAAATTCAGTTTCACATTACTTACAAGCATTCTCGAGAATAATTGCGAAATACTCTTATGCTTGGCGAAGTGTAAATTTGAAATGTCACTCCACTTTTCACATTTTTTTGAGATTAGAGGTACCTATATCAACTTTTGTAATATTTTATTATGAGTTCATGAAGTACAAACAATGTTACATTATTCGCTTCATGTTTCAGAAGTTATATTTTCGGGTTCATATATTTTTTTTTTACTATAATATTTGGCATGCTTTAGAGAAACGGCATGTTAGATTTGATGTCATTAGATTCTTCTAGAATTGTCATGACCATATTTTGGTCATGCGAGTCGCAAGATACATTAAACAACGCAGTGGAATTATATAAGTATTATGTTTTAGGAAATGTTACGTTTTTACATACAATATTAATCGAAGTTACAATAGTTTAGCACGTATTGATTTTTATGCAATGAACATAATATTATGCATTTTTAGTGCCGCGGTGTTCCGGTCGGCTGGTATCAGTACAACACTTATAAACCTGTATTAAGTGACCTAGTGGTACCATTATTTATAACGTTATGCTCTGAAACGTTTGAAGTCTTTTGTCTCATCAAATGGAGGATTAAGACCTGCCTTGTAGGCAGGTCTTAATCCTTCATTAATTCTTTATAGGTAATGAAACTAAATGTGTAATACCCAATTTTTGAGGTATTTATTTTTAATAGGAATTTATTCAACTTAATGTTTTGAAATTAATCAATCAAAAGCGCTATTTATTAAAAGATAAATTGTAGTCAATAAAAGTCAGGATCTGGGCATACGTTTTGCGAATGATTAAAACGAGTGTACATAGTATAATAATTTTGTTCTCTGAACTTACTTATTTATAATCAAGTTACGTGTAATTTCATATCATATAACATACTTAACACCTAAAAATTCAACATTAAATTGAATAGTGTCATAAAATCATACGTCAATTATGACTAAATCGAGTTTGATGGTGATAAGTTTTGATGCCACGGTCAACACTGCGCTCTTGACCCGAGGCTCCGAGTGAAAGAAGCGTTATCGAATCGCGAATCGATTATCCAGAATATGTGGGCCAAAAATTCGATTTTCGAATCGCTTTCTAAATCGACAGTGTAGTGTCATTTTTCGATTCGTCACGAATCCGATTATACAGCGATAATAAATGCGTGTTATGTAACTTATGAAATGTCACAAATGTCAATTTGAAATTAAATATTCATAGATTTCAATGTGTCATGGTCATGAGTGATACTTTGTGTCGATTCATGGGTTGTGGCTTCTGTGATGAGTCATCAATATTATGAATTAAGAGTTTAGAAAATTCTCATGATTTTTAAGATGTCAGGGCAAAATCAGTAAAATATTTACAATCAGAGATGTCATATAAAATACAAACAGGTGACGGGTGTCAATGGCACTATAATAAATAAATTTAAGCGGGGAATTGACTACCGGGCCGCCCGCTACGGGCCGCCCGTCACGGGCAGGTCTGTCGCATGTTTGCTCGTCAATTCCTAGGTACGGGCACAGACATGCCCGCCGGCCCGTGCCCGCAGCCTGCCCGCGAGATCGCATTTTTCGCGCGCGGGCACGGGCAAGTCTGTACATGAATGGTCGCAACGGGCGGCCCGTCGTCATTTGCGCCTTGAAGAGCGACTGGAGTGCACTTAAAATATTATTTTAAAACATATTATTGTAAACAATACAAACACTAAACTTAAGAAAAACCAACAAAAACAATTTTGACATATTTCGTTTATTTCCATTTACCGGTCGCATCCTTGTTTGTGGAAAGTTAAAAGCAAGGATTACATGAAAACCGATCTACGTAAAGCCGCTTACAGCGAACTTATTGAAAAATCCAAAGAAATCATTTTTTACAAAGAAGATCGAGTCCATGAGTCCTCGACCGAGCTGCAGCTCTCTATCTATTCGACTGACATGCCCGTTCTGTGTGTGTTCAATAGGGGCAAGCGGCAGACTTGTGCCAGACCGGGCGGCCCGCGGGCAGCCTGGTAGTGAATTCTCCGCTTTAAAGCAGGGAATTGACTACCGGGCCGCCCGCTATGGGCCGCCCGTCACGGGCAGGTCTGTCGCATGTCTGCTTGTCAATTCCTAGGTACGGGCACAGACATGCCCGCCGGCCCGTGCCCGCAGCCTGCCCGCGAGATCGCATTTTTCCCGCGCAGGCATGGGCAAGTCTGTATATGAATGGTCGCAACGGGCGGCCCGTCGTCATTTGCGCCTTGGAGAGCGACTGGAGTCCACTTAAAATATTATTTTAAAACATAATATTATTGTAAACAATACAAACACTAAACATAAGAAAAACCAACAACAACAATTTTGACATTCGTTTATTTCCATTTACCGGTCGCATCCTTGTTTGTGGAAAGTTAAAAGCAAGGATAACATTCAAAACACCGATTAACGTAAAGCCGCTTACGCCGAACTTATTGAAAAATCCGAAAAAAACAACGCCGATACTGAACTATCATTTGTTAAAAAGAATATCGAGTCCATGAGTCCACGACCGAGCTGCAGCCCTCTATCTATTCGACTGACTAGTCTGTTCTGTGTTTGTTCAATGGGGGCAAGCAACAGACTTGTGCCAGACCGGGCGGCCCGCGGGCAGCCCGGTAGTCAATTCCCCGCTTGACCCCTTTAATAACTTCTTATGGTAAATTTGACAATGACGTTAGGTTACTTTTTCTTGACTTGGAAAAGAACTTCTTAGGTTACATTTTCTTCGAATAGTACTAAACATTCGACTATAAGCGCGTGTTCAGACCAAACTGACTATAAGCCGCCGAATGTGAGCAGGCTCACTGTGAGCCCCAGTGTGAACATGAAAATCATACAAAATATATCGAATGTCCGCGTCGTATTGTCGGTTAGATGTGAACGAAAAAGTGAATATGTATTGAAATACAATAACCTGCGTAACGTTCGCTCACATTCGGCGGCTCACAGTCGGTTTGGTGTGACTACGGCCTAAGGAATTCTGTGGTTGAGCTAAGCGAACTGTTTCTTGACGATTATGGTTCCAAGACCTTTAATTGTCCTTTGCAGCGTGGGAAATGTACTAGTGTGACTGGCCGCCATCGATGTTAGATAAAATATAGACTGTGTCTTTGTCCACTGCAAACTATGCCAGAGTAGACAGAATGATAGAGTATGCCGACTTAGTAAAAAAGTTTAAGTGTAAAAAAAAATAAGTTTGACGTATTAAGACAAAAGTCGTCGCTAGGGTCGTTACCTACAAATTTAGTTGTTGTTTATATTTTGGCATATGCAAAGAAAACTGTCCGAATTCAATTTCAAAATCTTCGTTTTAAAAATAAATTATACCAGCCAGCGCGCCAGCCTTTAACTTATCCTGGCGAAACCCGACGAATTTGACAGATATTGAAACCCGTTCGTCTCTTTGAAGTCGAAGTACTGCTATTATCTCATCTTATACTATAACAAGACGATCTTGTTTAACTGTATTTAATTATAGGGAACGTGTAGGAACTTAAGGTATGAGCACATATTAATACATCTTTTGGGTGTCGGACACTCCAAACGCTGCGTGATTCTTGTCGGACAAGTTGACCCCAGTTTTTAAATTAACTTTATTAAACAAATTCCAAAAAATAAAAGTTGTATGTACGAAGAGCCATGGTGACGAAATATCGACAATTCCAGGAGTCAAGCATTCGAAAACGCAGCAGCGCCGAAATTTTTCGCATAGAAAAGTTTGTCGGACTCATCGTAAACAAGGCACTCACAAAGTGGTAAATTTCTATGTGTCAGAAAAAAGTTAGTTCCTTGTACAGGGGACTAATTTTCTATTCAATTAGTCAGCCCACGGATCAATGAATCGTCTAAGTGATAGACAATAATGATAGGGATTCCACTATAAATATTAAATAGCGGAGACGATTTACCTGTATACACATACATAATGTATACTTTCACTTTACACGCCTTTTTGTTATTCGACGTGCGTAACGATTATTAATCGTGTGTGATCTCGTGACATAATATCCGTCCGTCTGTCAGTCTTCGGCTCAGTTACTTCGTCCGGCAGGCTCGCTTCGCTGACCATCAAATTATGTCTCATTTTCTCGTCTATTATGATTTACTAGATGTTCCGCGCGGCTTCGCCCGCGTAATTTAGGAATTTCACGGAGACCGTACATTTTTCCGCAATAAATTATTTTTTTAAAATCGGACCAGTAGTTCCTGAGATTAGTGCGTTCTAACAAACAAACAAACTCTTCCGCTTTATAATATTAATTAGTATATATATTATTATCAAATTATCATGTAGAGTTTTGTTAGTACAAGTTCATGACAATCCATACTAATATTATAAATCCTTTTCATGCTACTACCACAGAATATTCTACTACTAAAAGATAATACTAATCTATACTAATATTATAAATGCGAAAGTGTGTCTGTCTGTTACCTCTTCACGCCCAAACCGATGAACCGATTTTATTGAGTACTAGCGACCCGCCCCGGCGTCGCACGGGTATAAAATATATAGCCACTGAAAAAAATGATTAAAATCGATAGCCTATGATCCTTCACGTGGTCTACTTCTTATCTGTGCCAAATAGTATAAAAATTGCTCCAGTAGTTCGCGAGATAAGCCCTTTCAAATAATTTCCCCCGTTTTTTCCACATTCTCCTAGTAGTCTTAGCGTGATAAAATAAAGCCTATAGCTCAATAAATGGGCTATCTAACACTGAAAGAATTTTTCAAATCGGACCAGTAGTTCCTGAGATTAGCGCGTTCAAGTTAGCCCTTTCAAATAATTTTCCCCGTTTTTTCCATATTTTTCTCTATTTCTTCGCTTCTATTAGTCTTAGCGTAATAAAATATAGCCTATAGCCTTCCTCGATAAATGGGCTATCTAACATTGAAAGAATCATCAAAATCCGTTGCGTAGTTTTAAAGATTAAAGGGAACAAAGGGACATGAGGGAAAAAAAGCGACTATGTTTTATAATAAGTATAGATGGAGATAATTTGAGTCCCGGCAAAGGTCATGGGTGATACTTTTTTCATGAAAAATTTAACGGTTCGCGCTTGATAAACGAATTTTGGCGCAACGGAGTTGAGGGCGTATAAATCTATTAAGTTCTGATGTTTTTAAATTTATTTATTATTAACCACACCTATTACATTCATGATATAATATATTATATTCATGATTAATAAATATTTAGTCTTCAAGTTAGTACTCAAATTGTCCAGCCCTACTAGACAAGTGGCAAGCGATTATCGTAAACGCCAACAAGAATTATGTATGCGATTTGACATAAGTCATCGCTTCCCTAGCGAATACTAATGTCAAATCACATACATTTTGTTGGCGTTTTCGATAATCGCTTGCCACTTGTCTAGTAGGGCAGAAAAGCAGCCCAAGGTTGAATCTCCTGCAAAACCCATGAGCTCATCAACGCAATAAAATAATAAAATTAAGATCAATGAAGAAATTCTATTTTTGCAACGTCTGGTTTATCCGTATGATTCACGATGTCTACAAAAAGGAAAAAGTGCCAAAGACCTCTTTTAATCCGTCGCGCGTCGTTAAAATCTCGCAATGTTTGATATGTTTTTATACGGTTTTATACAGGTGTAACAAAAACTAGTGATAATACTTTAGGGTGTGTACGTGTTCCATGTAGAGAGTTCACTGTGAAAGTAGCAGCGCTGAAAGACCAATTTTTTTTTTCACTTTTGTATGGGCAAGGGCCCGAGCGTCACGAGTTTCCCCTTACAAAAGTGAAAAAAATTTTTCGTCTTTCCGCGCTGCTACTTTCACAGTGAACTCTCTACAGGGAACACGTACACACCCTAAAGTATTATCACTAGTTTTTGTTACACCCTGTATTATTTCTGAATATGTGCATTTTCTTTAATGATAGCTTGTGTTTTATCTTTTTCGATTATGTTTCTTTTGTTTTTTTAATTTATCGCAGGTTTGGTTCTTGCAGTGATACAGCATAAAATCTCGGGTCAGGCAATAAAGCCTCGACCTCAATGAGTATGATAAGATCGTCTGTTTTCACGTCGGATGGGTAGAAAGTAGACTTTTTAGCAGACAATCCTCCCGGGTACGAAAGTAGGTAGTACGGTCAAGTGCAAAAGTCGTTGGCCAGGCTATTGTATTACGAAATGCTGACCAGCTTTTGGACTTAACTATAGAGTTAGTATACACCTTATAATCACGTTGTAATAAAATATTATTGAAAGGCTTCGCAAGTAATTCTGGAAGCTTGAATGTTAAACTCGTCACTTATAAAGATAGATGGAAGAACTAAAATACTTACTATTTTTTTGAAATAGATAATAATAATATTATGCTTAGACAAAGGGTAAGGGCTATCTGCACGTTAAGGTTGAAACTTGAAACTAAACTTGCAAATCATGAAATTGTTAAATTCTACTTTAACTTAATATTTAAATGCATCCGACATGTGACATGAATACATTTGCACCTCCATATTATAAAACATTTTATATATCCTAATTTCTATCCGAAACTTCTCAAAAATAAAAAATACCCATCCGAATCAAGTAGGCGGACGTTAAATTATTATATAAATAAAAGATGAACTCTTTTAATATAACAAACATGAAAAGTAATGCATACTTTTACTTTCATTATGTTGCATCATTTTTCGGAATTTGTGAGATTGAGAGTAAACTGCTGGTGTAAAAATGTAATGCTTGGTCACGTCTTCATCAGAAGCGATTTCTTTTTAATCTAAGCCAGATGTTCCGCCCGGATTCGCCCGCGTAATTTAGGAATTCACGGAAACCATACATTTTTCCGCAAAAACAGCATAGTCCCTTCACATGGTCCATTCTTTATGTCTGCCAAATACCATAAAAATTACTCCAGTAGTTCTTAAGGTAATAAGCAATTTCAAATAATTTCCACATTTTCCTATATTATATACAGGTTATAGGCTATATTTTGTTACGCTAAGACTAATGTCTTAGCGTAATAAAATATAGCATATAACCTTCCTCGATAAATGGGCTATCTAACACTGAAATAATGTTTCAGTAGATCCTGAAATTAGCGCGTTCAAACAAACAAACAAACTCTTCCGCTTTATAATATTAGCAATCTAAATTTTATTGTAATTTTTCTATGGCCCAATACGACGAGAACTAGCGAATCATCATCTACATAACTCACTTACAGCCGCACGTTTATTGATTTGAACTTCAATTTAATAAAGAATTTGACAGATAATACTGTATGGGGTTAGTATCAAAATCTTCATATTTTAATTACAATTAATATTCGTCTCTAAGGGTCACCGCAGATATACAATTCCAAACTGGCTGACTATCGTATTTAAACTAAATTCGCAATTTAATTGGACAGCTTTTAAATTGTAGGTAATCGGAAAGGAATCGAATTTAGTCGCAAAAATGTGCGAGCTCTCATAAGTCGCTATAATTGGTGTATACCAACTTTTGTGCGACTTACTCGACCAACTTAAAATAATAATTGTAAGTCTGCGGTCGCTTTAAGTGCGGCAGACAGCGATACATTCAATCCCATACGTTAGTGGTAGCATAGAGAAATTTTACATTGTATAATTCGTCCATGGTAGTAGTTTTCTCTTGACTGGCTTAATCCAGTGAATAAGCCTTAGGTCAAGGACTAAAATTTGGAAGTATAGGTCTACCAGAATCTGATGGCAATTTTTGACAGCAGATTTTCAAAAAAATATCCTTGATCATTGGATAAATTTCTATTTTCATGTTTCACACACAAAATAAGCCGATAAAGGAATAAAAAAGGATGAAAATGTTTTATTCCTATTACCCCGGTATTGCTAGAGTCAATTTATTTTCTCACTTTTTGCCATCAGATTCTGGTAGATCTATAAATAACCTTAGATGTCACTTCAATAAAAATTTAATCCGTTGTCTGTAAGTATAAAACTGTTTGTACGAAGGTTACCTTGTCAGTTACCGATTATGATATTACTAATTGGACCCATAACCCGTATTGAGATATAATACATAATGTATGTAATTATAGGTAAGTCGTATATCATAATGTTAAAATCATCGGATACCAAATACTGGTATCTCCATAAGTCTATAATCTCGAGTTCCGGCGGAAGTTTCTACGTCTGACGGCATTTTTTATCAGGACTTTCACACAATTTGACTGAAACACTCGACAATCTCGTTTGATGATTTAATCTAAGTAAAAGTAGCCAGCTTCTTATAAAAATCTTGTAATTGAAGATTTATTGTACGGGTTCGAGGTTGACGCGACTTTTTCACACCTTGGAAAAGTCTTTGGCGTGTTAGGATATTATTTGTTAGAGAAATAGATACTTATTCGTTTGCATGTACAGATTATTATCAAATAGTACGTAAACCAATGTGCATTATACCAGAATAATACAAATATATTATAGATACTAAGCATAATGAAACTACCATCAAGAAAAGAGCGTATTCCCTCTTAAAAAGCCGGCAACACTTCTGTTGTTGCAGGTCCGGGCGACGGTAGTTAATGCTTTCCATCAGGTGACCAACGGGTCACCTGATGGAAAGCATAAGCAAACGTGCTTATTTGCATCCCTAATAATGTAAAAAAACACTAGGATTTTCATTTTATTTGGGTTCCTCATTTTCTTCCTACGTAATACCGAACTTACAAAACAATAATAAAGTAACAAACAATATAATAACCTAATTACAAGTGATTTTCACTTCATTTGTCATTCTGTTATCAATCGAAACCATACAAATGTTGGAACAAAGAAAATTCTCACTCACGTTCCAAAATATTTACTCAAATAAAAAAATTCTCATACTTAAGTCGTAACACACGATGACTTTATTACATCACAGAGTAAAGCAAGAGAAAATTATACAGGGTGTAACAAAACTAAGTGATAATATTTTAGAATGTGCTCGTATTCCATGTAGAGAGTTCACTGTGAAAGTAGCAGCGCTGAAAGACCAATTTTTTTTCACTTTTGTATGGGCATTGGCATTGGGCAAGCGCCCCATCGTCACGAGTTTCTCCATACAAAAGTGGAAAAAAATAGTCTTTCAACGCTGCTACTTTCACAGTGAACTCTCTACAAGGAACACATACACACCCTAAAGTATTATCACTTAGTTTTGTACACCTTGTAGAACTCTACGAAAGTAACGAAAAGCATAAAGTTTTTTATACTGTTTACATAACTGTTATGTCAATGTGATGAGTAAGGAGTATACATACATTTATCTAGACTGTTAAGTGATTAATACTCTAAGATACTATTTAATACTAGCGACCCGCCCCGGCGTCGCACGGGTATAAAATATATAGCCACTGAAAAAATGATTAAAATCGATAGCCTATGATCCTTCACGTAGTCTAGGTACTTCTTATCTGTGCCAAATAACATATTTTTTTCCCCTTTCAAATAATTTCCCCCATTTTTTCACATTCTCCTATTAGTCTTAGCGTGATAAAATATAACCTATAGTCTTCTTCAATAAATGGGCTATTTAAAAATGAATTAATTTTTCAAATCAGACCAATAGTTCCTGAGATTAGCGCGTTCAAGTTAGCCCTTTCAAATAATTTTCACCGTTTTTTCCACATTTTCCTCTATTTCTTCGCTCCTATTAGTCTTAGCGTGATAAAATATAGCCTATAACCTTCCTCGATAAATGGGCTATCTAACACTGAAAGAATCATCAAAATCTGTTGCGTAGTTTTAAAGATTAAAGGGAACAAAGGGACATGAGGGAAAAAAAGCGGCATTGTTTTATAATAAGTATAGATATAGATAATATAAATTAAAATCGACGTAACTCAAAAATTAGGTTCTGAAATATTTAACTTCAGAGAAAATGACCAATGGCGTTTGCACGAAAAAACGCCGAATATGCCTGATTATGGTGTCCAAAAAGAAATTATACCCATAAATTAGAACATTTGCACAGCGATTAACTATGAGAAGTGAGCTTCTCTTTGTCTAGCACATTGGAAAATTAATGACTTTATACAACGACAGCAGAATACGGCACGAAAATATACTTTAAGTGTCTAAACACACTAGGCTGAATTACAACGGCGTAATTTACGTGGCCGAAATTACGTTCAGCCGCTTACGTCTGATGCGACACACTATAAATTACGCGAAGAGCCGAAATTTCGCGGCGTAATTTCCGCTGCCGAACGCGCGCGTAAATGAGTATTTAAAATTCTCAGATGTAATGTGTGCGTTAACACTTTGGAGATAAGGTTGTATTTGCTATGTTCGGTTTTGATAATTCCGTCGCGTATAGTGTGTTACTATACAAAACATTACCGCCGAATCGCTGCCGAACTTTACGCTCGACTCGGCTCGACGGAAATTCGGCTCACGACGGAATTTCGGCATAGTGTATCGTCTGTCGCGTTCCGCCCATATTTTGTATGGATTTGAAACGCGGCGGAATTTACGTCGACGTAATTCAGCCTAGTGTGTTTAGACCCTAATAGAGATAAACTACGATAACATGGCGCGCCCCTCCAAAATTCAAAACGTTTGAAGAGCGTTGTCAAAACGTTTGAAGAGCGTTGTCTTGCGCGGTCGGCTAGTTATGGTTAGTTGACCGACAAATCTTGGTAATAAGTGACATAAGTAAAATATTACGTGTACTATGATTGGTTGAATACTTACTACACACAAACTCTTTCATAAAGATGTGGCTACACACATTGAAATAGTAATTTGGAGGGGCGCGCCATGTTATCGTAGTTTATCTCAACTATGGGGATATTAGGGACTAACCACACTCAGAGAGATTTAAGACGCTGACAACTGCCAATGACCTTGATCTCGCATCACTCTCGCACCACTGTCGAATTTCATGCCAGAGAGACAGAGATGTGAAGTGTTCACTCGGTAGCGTGGATACATTTTTCGTTTGTTAGAGGAAAAAATAAAAATTATGGGAAATCTAGATGTCAGAACCGAAAATTAAATCTGGCAATCTTTGAATTTTTGTAAAATGTATCAAATAAACAATTTTTTAAAGCATAGATTGTATTATTACTTTAATTAGAACTGTTTAAAGTTCCTGAAAGATGTGACTTTGGTATTTATTTTCATCCAGTAGGAGTATATTATTTTATTATTTAAATTAGACAAGCTTTTCCAAATATAATCAAAAATCCATTGAGATACTATACACTAGGAGAGAGCCTTACATCGGTTTATAAGCGTCAAAAGCGTGTAATGTTATGTCCTACTTACTAGGACATAACAAAGGAGTCGGTCTGCATATTTCATGTAATAAAAGTGCTAATTAAGGTTTTTAGTGAACATTTTATGCTAGATATTGTTGAGTTTTGTGGTTCCGCTAAATAATAAACTATAAGAATGGCCAAGCAATGCCTCAAACACGTGGATTTAACATTAAATATAAGTTTTGAATAACGTTTTTTGGGCTTTTCAATCGGTATTTTTGTAAGCTAAAAAGATAATTTATAAGTTTAATAATCCCTTATTCGTGGTATCTAAGGCATTATAGTGCTAAAAATGTCACATCAATTATTAATTTGGCTACAAAAATTGCATAGCTTTTTACGTGTGTTTACGGATTCTCATTACTTGAACTATAGTTTATCGATATCATGAACTTAATGACTTTCTTTATAGAAATATTCAAGAAAATACACGCACACTACTTGTGTGAAAATAAGCACAAAATGCCCACGCGATGACGGGCTAAGATTACATCTATACTATAATACTTTACTATAATACTTTATCTATGCAAAAATCACAAATATTTTTTTTGTGCCAATCAATGAAATACATACGTCTAGAAAACTGCATAAAGATGTCGAATTGGCAGCTGCCTTCGCCTTAAAGATATCTAACGTTAACTTCAGTTTTCTTTTACAAGTTAAATAATCATATTGTAATATTTCTGAGCATATCTTTAGCATCAAACTCTAAACCAGTGGTTCTTAACCTTTTAATCATAAGGGACCTGCATTTTACCAAATGTTTGTCTTGACGGGGACCACCTATACGACCTGAAAACCTTCAAGAAAATAGCGTATTCCCTCTTAAAAGGCCGGCAACGCACCTGCAGCTCTGCTGATGTTGCGAGTGTCCATGGGCGACGGTAGTTGCTTTCCATCAGGTGACCCGTTTGCTCGTTTGCCCCCGAATTTAATTTAAAAAAAAAGACAATATTACTTATAATTAGCACTAATTTGTTTTTTATTTGGCAAAAATCTTGAAGTGACAGATTTTAATTTAATGTGATTTTTGTGACTGATACTCTACTAACTTCTGAATTCTCAGTCCTCACATATTATTAGGATGGCTTCGCGGACCACTTGGAATGCCTCCAGGGACCACTAGTGGTCCGCGGACCACAGGTTAAGGACCACTGCCCTAAACCGATCAATACAATACAGAACATTACATTGTTCAGCTATCAGCATGTTACTTTGTTGTGACGCAAATTGTGTGGGAAACAGCAGTCGTGTTCGTTAATTATAAGGAACTCGGCGTTAACCGTCAATACCACTTTCAATATGACTCGCTAATTGCTGTTGTTATATAAAAAATCATTAAAAACTGTTTATTCATGAAAGAATTCAATCGTGCTCATGATTTTATGAAGTCATCGAAGCGCGTCTTTTAATTACTTGTCACTTACGGCTTTTGGAGTGTTGATGGATGAAATACAAAGCATTTAAAGAATTATAGTCACTTCACAGTCCTTAAAATGAAGTTCCAACTTTACAAACTTACTGTTTGAGATTATGTTCAGCTGAACGTGAGCTCATCCTGCCTGAGGAGGTGACAGACATACTTTCGCGTTTACGATATAAGTATTCGAATAAGATGTAAACTTTTTAAGGATGAGTTTAATTTATTTAAGCTAAGTAATCTTTAAAAGTTTAAATATCTCTAAATACGGCCGGATATTATAGAACGTACCTTGTTTCTGTAGGATATTTCACTTCTAAGCATAATTCCTAAAGTACTTTCCAATTAGATATCAACTACGATAACATGGCGCGCCCCTCCAAAATTCAAAACCTTTGAAGTGCGTTGTCTTGCGCGGTAGGCTAGTTATGATTAGTTGACCAATAAATGTTGGTAATAAGTGACATTAACAGAAATATTACGTGTACTGTGATTGGTTGAATGCTTACTACATACAAACTCTTTCATAAGGATGTGACTACACACATTGAAACATTCATTTGGAGGGGCGCGCCATGTTATCGTAGTTGATCTCTACGCTAATCGCAGATTAAGAATCTTATCTCTTTCGCAGTTTACGTCTTCGTGTTCCGAGTTCTTTGCTAAATTAATGGCGTGCATTATTCAACAGTTGGATTTAGTGGCGGGCGTACTTCAATACATTCTTGTTATTAGATCTAGACACGCGGTAGAGTGTCAAGCCAAGTTCCAGCATAACAGAATGGCGAGCAGCACCGTGTGTAATATTACACGAACCATTTGCAGCTACTTTTGACCTCCTCATAATTCTGAAACTATTTCACATAAACGGTTGTTGAGATATTAACGTCCGAAGATCTAAATTTTTATCACTGACTGACTGACCTATAGATCAAAATTCTAACCCACTTCCAGATGACCTAGAAGGCTGAAATTTGGAATCCAGCTCGATAATTGTGTGTAACCGTGGGGAAAAATCCGAAAACAAAAAAAAATGGTCAAGTGCGAGTCGTACAGAGCGAAAATTGTGTTTTTTGTATGGAGACCCCCCTTAAATATTTATTTTATTTTACTTTTATTATTTTTTATGAAAGAAGAAGTATATTTAAGGATTTTGTGTACATTTCAAGTACCTTTCGGCTGCCATTATTGATTTAGAGCAAAAAAGGCCAAAAAATCACGTTTATTGTATGGGAGCTCCCCGTAAACATTTATTTGTGAATTGAAAAAAAACTTGAAATGAACAGAAGGTGACTTTATGAAGTGTGTCTGTCTGTCTATTACGTCTTCACGCCCAAACTGCTTGTACCGATTGTTCTTTGGTATGGAGATATAGTTTGAGTCCCGAGAATAGACATAGAATTATTTCAATATGTCTGTCCGTTTGTCTATCCGTCCGTCCGTTTGTCTGTCTGTCTGTTAGACAGTTATAATAATAGCTACTTAACTTCCGCATAGTAAGTTGTAGTTTGTACACTATATAGTTAATGGTTGGAAATACACTTGTGTTATACCGTATTATTCCAATGCCTCCTGATAGTAGCTGCATTTTCCATTCGCTTGGATTTTCTTTGTTTTATTCGTCTGATACTCAAGTCTCAACAAGGCTTAGGGGCTGTTTCCCCACTTCCTGATAAGTTTCAGATGGGCTATCCACAACTTATCTGATAGATGAAGTATCTGCCAGATAAGTTGCGGATAGCATAGCCGACACTTGTCGGGAAGTGGTGAAACGGCACTTTAAGGTTGCGAATTGCCATTAATAGAGTATATTTCTTTGCTTTATTGAATGTCTATAACAATAATAATTGATGTTATTTAAATAATGTGAGATCTTAAACTAGATTAGATTTTACTTGGCTAGTTTTCATCAGAATTAAAATGTTCAATAACTTTATGAAAAATGACTGACGTAATGAAAACTGGCCAAGTTAGATCTAATCTAGTTTAAGATCTCATTATTTAAAAAACATCAATTGTTATAAATATTCAATAAAGCAAAGAAATTGACTCTATTATTTGTTCATAATGTTATTTGGTTCCTATACGTACTTATTTCGATTTTCCATGGATTCACTCATTTAGATCTCCATCCTTTTTACGGCGAAATCCATAGACAAGAAATATAATGTTTGTATGGAACTTGGCTTAGCATTTTTACATTTATGTTTTTGGTGACATAAAGTTGCCATAGTACGTCATACAAAATATTATTAATTTTCAAAAAATAACTTCCATGATTCGATTATCATAGGTAAATTGTTCTGCTGCGGGAAAACAACAATTAAAATGTCACGTTGTATAGCTGAACCTATTTTTAACCGACTTCCAAAAAACGAGGAGGTTATATGTTCGGCTGTGGATATTTTTTTTTTTTTTATTTTATTTTATTTTTGTATGTTCAACGATTACTTCGCCGTTTGTGAACCGATTTTCGAAATTTTTGTTTTGTTGTATTAGGTTTCACTCCAATTTGGTACCATGTTCACAAAAGTGGTGACCTGATGATGGAATCCATGAGTAATCGAGGGAACTCCTCGAAATTTATATGGAAACATATGGTGATTTTGGTTTTATGAGAAGCATCCTAAGCATATGCTACCAAAACGCAAGATTTTGCACCGAGGTATACCATGGTTCCGAAGATACTAAGAGAACTCCGGATTCCTTATAGATACAAGTTTGGGGGTTTAGGCGCTGTTTTAAGAACTGAAAGCATATGCTACTATGCAAATTACATTCATCATCATCATCATCATTACCACATTAGGGTCACCGATGTCACCAAAATTGAACAAAACAAATTCATCCTTAAGTCCAGAGCATAAGGCACACATTTGACATTACTTCTGAGAAGTAAGCTGCTTCGATAATTAATATAAATAACATGCATGTCTCACAACAACACATGAAACAACCTAATTTCAACCTTTTGCATTGCGCTTAGCGTTCATAGTACATTAACTGTCTGGCGTCTCGCTTGCTATAATCTGCTAGGGCTGTCAAGCGAGCGGCGCGGCGGCGCGGCGCGCGCGTTGCCAGGTACCATACCGGGCGGCGTATTTACAAAGGCTTATACCGTTTGAGTCACGAGCCAGACTCTAATAGATGAGCTTTTGTTTATTTATCTAAGATAGTTTTATAATTATATTTTGTACTCTCAACAAGTGTGTAGTTATGTACATACCTGTTTCTTACCTATTAATTAAAGTTTGTTAGTTAATTAAGTAGTATTTTTTGTCACTTAAGAGCCCGTATTCTCTTTTCTACTGCTCTCTTCACACTCACGCCCGTCTTTCATATGCCAGGTGAAAAAAGACGATCGCCAAGTTAGCGGGCAGATAGAGGTTTTCTGTTTTTAAACGGTTTTTTTATATTAAAGTGGTAAAAAGTAATTCCAACATTTTATAGACGACTTTCTTAACAGTGCATTGTATTTTTTTCATACCGTTAAGACGTCAATACAATTCATAAAAAGGTGATATTCTAAACCTTTTACAGCAAAAATCACAAAACTGTCGCGGGTTTGAGTTGGATTATTTAAAGATACTTAAAAAAAATTAAAAAATCTAGCTCCAACACTATATTATAATTGAAATGATCTTACATGTTGTGCATTAAAACTTATAGAAATACTGTATTTTAACTGTTAAATCACGTCTGTAAAATCAGCGAAATCGACAAATTTCGTATACGGACCCTTACCTAAATACAGAATAGAAACGAGTAAGTAATTTCATTACTGTAACATTAAAATAATAAGTAATAACAATTTTCATATAACTATCCACCTACATATTTTTAAAGTTAACAATGACGATGTATATTTACCATATCGGTATCAAATTGAATAGCATAATATGTTGCTGCAACGTTAGAAACAATTTAGCTAATCTCTTTCTAGGCGATTTCGGTCATTTTCTGTACTAAAACAGATAAGGGTTTTGTCAAGTTTTTGTCTAACAAAAGCTAAGCCAGTTCAGTTTGCGCTTTCACTCTAATGATATTATAGCCTTTGTAAATTCGCGACCGGGCGCGCACTAGCGGCCGAGCCGCAGCGGCGCGCGGCGACGGCCATCGAGATAGATAATATATTAATATTATACCTTAGTATGCAACCGCCATAGACGGTAGACCTCGCGCACCTGGGATCCAATTCCCAGAACATGAGAAAAGTTCATCTTCGAATAAAATACCGAATAATGAGATTTTTACGAGCGTAACACAGTTTGTCTATTTTCAAAACTTCACACTCAAAATTTTTCGTGCAAAGATCGCTCGAGTCGAACGAGTGGGGCCGGTTATTAATAGATGTCCGAATTCGTATAACACCACAATGTGGCCGCTTGGAAGTTGAAGCGTTCGAGACCGGTCTCTGCACGATACTTATGATTTGTTGCTAATAGTTTGTATCCTTCGATCGTGGATTCTTGGAAATATATTGTTATTCTATTGTGTCTCGCTCACCGGTGAGTTTGTAATAAGATACGTAAAATAATATAATACAGGTGTATTATTCTACGTACCATCGAGGAAATTGATTCCTATGCAATAATTGATAGACCAACGTTATTTGGTCGAAAATGTCAATTCAATGTTAATTGTGATCTGTCGGCTGGGTTTGACGTAACGCAACCAAACTGCTCCCCGATCTGCATAGGAATCAACTTCTTTGATAGTACATAGTACGCGATAGTTTACTACTTACTAGGTAACTAAAAACTAAAAAGAGTGAAATTATTATTTTTAACAAAAAATTAAAACCGACTTCCAAGGTAAAAACAATAACATCCTTATAATATGAACTAAAAAGTATTAAATAATTTTTCCTATCGAATAGTGCCTTTTTCCGAATTCGGCAAAAACTCAACTATTTCTGTACTCAATCCTTCATAATTTTGAAGTCGGTGCCAGTTACAAATGTTTCAAATATTTTGGCAGACTGAAGATTCAGCTATATCTGGTACCGACTTCAAAATGATGAAGGATTGAGTACAGAAATAGTTGAGTTTTTGCCGAATTCGGAAAAAGGCACTATTCGATAGGAAAAATTATTTAATACTTTTTAGTTCATATTATAAGAATGTTATTGTTTTTACCTTGGAAGTCGGTTTTAATTTTTTGTTAAAAATAATGCTCGGTATGGAATTACTTGGGGCCCGGGAAAGAATACAGAATGCTAATTTCATCCCGTAAAAATGCACTCCCGGTTCGGAAGTCGGATTCGGAAGTGAATATCTTTAAGTTATTAAGAAAAATCGTCCAAGCAAATATTATGCGTAAAAATATATTTTTAAGGTACTTACCTTGAACTTTGAGCAAAAACCGGCCTACCAGTTACTGTAAAATTAATTGCGTATTTTAATATCAGAAAAAAATTACCGAATTCGCAACAACAACCTTGATTTGATAACCGATCGAAAGCCTGAGGTCGCGAGTAATAGTTTACTTTCGCCAAACTGGTGCATTTGGTGCAACGGTGGTGTAACCAGTTGTTGACTCGACCACCGGTGACAAGGTTGAGAAATAACTGGTCCACGGACCCTTTTACATTCGCCCAACTGTCGCGAATCGCAAAACGCAATATTCTCGCGGTTTACTCATCTGCGTCGTCCCTTAAGGTGACGCCGCGTTAAAGTAAGAAACCGTGTTGGATACGTTTTAGATTGCTTGTTTTCTATGAGCGGCCGGGCCGGCCTCTCATAGAAAACAAGCAATGGAACAGCAAAAAATAGAAAGGGCGTAAGCGACAAAATGGTTTTTGTCGCGTAATTTAAAAACCATAAATACATTTCATATAAGCTATGCACATATTAAAGTGTATGCTTCAACCAATTTATGTACAAATTTTGGAACCTTAAATCACTCTCCTCTGTTAGAAAAATAGGAATCCCTTTTTTTACAGAGGTCTTTTCGATTGATAATTTTGTGTTATAAAAGTTGTCCAATCGTGTTATGCTATGGGCAATTCAAAGACAAAGACATGATGAATACTGACAATGAACTTTAGTTTCTTAGCTTTAGTCATTGCTGAGAAAAATCGGCATCGCTACAGCCAAATTATCAAGGCGTCGCCTTAAGTGACTATTACTAGTTTTTTTTTGTTAGTTAGGTTAGCTAACCTAACCCAAAAAAATCTTTAAATGAATGTTTAATTTACTGTATCTTGATTCTTGACATAATATAATGACTAATTGAAATGTTTGCAATAAGATTTATGTATTTCTAGTCCAATACGTCCAATCTTCGTGTTTATTTTATTTCTTTCATTCGTCGAATAATAATCATAATTTATTCGTCAAAGTTGCTCTATGGTTCCTAGCATTTTCGGGCAAAAAAAATTATACCTATTGTCACAGTAATTAATAGTACTTAGTTTTCTTCTCCATGTCATGGCCTACCGAATGATTTCTAATATCTATCTACTTACATCAGTAGCCCTAGCATGGCCACGAGTAGAAATGCGAAAGTATCTAGACAAACTGAGGAGATAAACTTAAGGCGCCGTTCCGATCTTTTTCCGTTCCGAAAAATTCAATTAAAATGCCACTTTATGACAGACTATAGTCCTAAAAATTCAAATAATATCCTACTTTATGACATATACTATAGTCTGTCATAAAGCGGCATTTTAATTGAATTTTTGTCGGTCGCGATTAGCCGCGGTAAAGATCGAAACGGCATCTTAAAAGTTTATGTCCACAGTTTGTCTATACTTTTGCATTACTACTGGTGGTCATGCTAGGGATACAGTAGTCGGTAAATGGTCAACCAATTAATAGTGACATAATAATAATATAGTATTTAGTACTTTTGATAAGAACATGTAATTTATTTATTTATATTATAAGCTTCGTTTTATTGGTATAGTTATATTAACTGAATTGATTTTCAACTAGCAACAATTTTTCGTCTACGGTTTTTTACATCACCATTACACATTTAACCCTTATTTTAAACAAAAATAAGTGCGTATTTTTAGATAGTGGACACGAACCTTTATATAAGTCCATACTTTAATACTAATCAAACATAGGAATTACGAAATTGGGGTACAATATTAAACATGACTGCGATTTCATGATAAGGAACAATTCATTAATTGCACAATATTGATTTAACATAGATACGATCGAAAGGGTCCTTTTGTACCGTTCACTTAAAATATTTAAAGGCTATCGAGTCAGTAACAACTAACAAAATATATAAGTAGAACAATTTTATTACTAGTTAGTGCCCCGTGGAGAAAATACCAATAACATTTCCTTAAACCTTTATTAACATAAGGGCATGCATTGTTTAGGGCATCAGAAGTCTTAATCCGTCACTGTACACACCGCTATTGCCTCTACATCACATCTGCCTTGGTGACAGCACATATTACCTTCTAGTCTATAACTAGATTCTACACCCCGTGCCCGCAAGTCCGTTATGCCGTTTATCGCACAGGAACCGTACATTTTTGAGGGATAAAAAGTATGGGCATATGGGACTCAAAGTATCTACATACCAAATTTTAGCAAAATGAGTTCAGCGCTTAGGGCGTAGAACTTGGAAAAGATAACAGACGGACAGACAAATACACTTTTGCATTTATACCTAGTATTAAGGGCCTTCCCTACGGAGATTCCGTAATTTACTGTATTTAGAGCCTTATAAACTCATAATTTGAAAGCTACAAAGTTATAATAAAAATACATCAATAATCTTCAGTATATCAACATTCCTTTCCACGTTTTAAATTTTCTATTTTTGTTTACTCATGATATCAGCTTCCAAAATAAAACCAATTTACTAAAATTCAAGCATACATTCAGCATCTCCTTAGTATTTACGAATTACTTTTATTTGGAACACACGCAAATAGATCGACAATATCATAAACTACATATTTTTAATTTTTTAGGTTGATTTTGAACTAAGATAAGTAAAAAAAGGGGTTTAATTGCAATCTGGGCAACGCGGCAAATGTATGGTCAAGGTCGTTTGCTCGGGGGACAGCCTTAAGTATAGTATGAATTATTATTTATCGACACCGGAAATATCACTTAACGTAAGGGACATTTTGGCGAAAATGAGTTATGTATATATATCATTGAATTCAGAATTTTGAGCTCTATCGTTTGGCATACTTGAAATTATTCTATCGTTAAAAAAATGTCCCTTACAGTACACATTTTTTAAAGTCTAGACAGGTTTTTTCCTAAAAAATTGATTCAACGGACGTAAATATTTCTACGTGTTAAAAAAATTACGTAAATGCTTTTAAAATAAAATTCAGTCCCTTACGTTACCTTTAGCTTAATACAATTCTCTTAACATGTCCTTTACGTTAAGAATTGATACATAATAATTGTCATAGCTTCACTAAAATTTGTCCCTTACCTTAATTTTAATTATCATTTTTCAAGTAAGAAAATATTTTTTTGGCACCTACTCAAAAAGTATTATCCGTAAAAGTTTAAGGTTTTTTATAAAGTAGTGTTTTAGCTAAACCTTTAGCCTTTAGGTATACACATGTAATGCGGTCAATTGTATATAGCTAGCATTAAAGATGACAATACTCTCCTGGCTGCAAATGAAATCGAGATGCAAGAACTGTTTTAGAGAATGAAGCAAATGATCAACAACTTGGGCCTCTCATTTAATAAAGGGAAACTAAAAACATGGTCATAGACAGAAGCAACACTCTGCCTTTGACTGGCGCAGTAAGATTGGAAGTGGTTAGCAAATTTGTCTTTGATCTTTACGAGCAACGGCTCCTGTTAACCAAATATACGTAGAAGAATTGGGATGACTAAGAGCGCCATGTCTCAAAATGCATAAAACCTGGCTTGACAGGAAGATTTCGTTAAAAACCAGGAGGAAACTTGTGTACGTGCTCATATTCTTCATCTGTCTTTAATGATCCGAGACATGGACTCTGAAGTCTGCAGACCGCAGACGTATCGACGCCGTCAAGGGTGCTGGAGGAAAATGCTCTGAATTCCATAAACTGCTTTCAAAACCAACCAACCATTCTGGCTCAACTAAACATACAAACAAGGATCTCTACCATCTGTCTAATAACGCATCTTAGAATATTTCAGACACATTACCAGAAAAAAAAGGGGAAACCTTGAAACCATGGTATGGAAAACTCATGATAATTGGCAAGATTGAGGAGAAAAAGACGGCGGAGCCGCTGTCTCATGCGTTGGTCTGATCAAATCCGTACCACACTTGAGTCGACTGTCTGCGACGCTCTTAGAGTGGCCGATAATAGAAATAGCTGGCGTAACACCATAAAAAGGAAGGTCATAGAAGGGGAAGGTCATGACTGGGCACTGGCGAAGCAGCTCTGACAGGTGCGATAAAAGAGAACAGTAGCTCCTGATAAGGTGAAATGAGAAGCTTAATTCCAAGTCAAGAACGAACATTTAGACTTGTGGTGTGCAATCGCTAGGTCAGGTTCACAGAAAGGGGCCGCAGAGCAGAACAGGGAGGAAGATCCATCTTCTATTCGGCTCAGGATACAGATTTCGGTAGAACAAAGGAGCAGAGACGTGATTTCGCAAAGTTCCACTTTGTCTAAAGGGGCTCTGGGTTTAGATGGGAACAGTCCCGGTGCCAAGGGAAATGCTTCAGTCTGTCGAAGTTCCCTTATTTTGCTGGAAATCCTATCCCTTATGTGGTAGACCAGCCAGTCGTGGTGGGCTTATTGTGTTAGATTTTAATATATTACATGAAACTTCCTCCAAAGCATCGTTTTTTATGTCCTTTACAGTATATTTGTGTCGCAGTTTCATATTAAACTTGGTGCTTACTTTAATATGGCATAGTTGACATAAAAAAATTCAGTGCTGTAAGGGACAAATAAGCAAATTTTTTTAATGTATGGGACATGCTATTTCCTAAGCGCGTAAATTTACGAAAATTTTTTATAGTTATATAGCCGACAAAATTCTAAGAAACTTTGCCATAAACACCTTTAAAATCGGACTAAATGATAAAAAGTTACAGACGAATTTGTAAAAAAAAAGTTGTTTTTTCGCTCTCCTGAAAAGTCGTGTTTTGTTCCTTACATTAAGTGATATTTCCGGTGTCGTTATTAGACCTACAATAATTTTATAATAGTTTTTTGATGTAAACTTTCATTCAAAACAATTTACTTTCGCTAATGAGTATGATTGCTGTTTTGAGTTTTCCCTTTTTATTAAAGTTATTTTAATGACTTCACGCCAATTTGAACACGTGCAACTTCCAAAATTTAAGTTGGCACCTGCTTCCAAGTTTCGTTGAGTTCAAAAGTATCCAAATAATTACGTGTAAGTATTTCAATGTTATGTAACAATCATTACATTAAACTCGCTTAAAATCAAAATATTTTATTTGTGGCCCTAGTCTCTAAGTTTAACGTCGGGTAATGTTGGACAGCCTGATTCCTACCATTTGAAGCTACTTATAGCAAGCACAATCCACGTCTATCATAGCGGGAAATTATACAATATACACTGTAAGTCTTCATTAAATTTAAGCTTCATCATTAAATGTATATTATCATTTATCATATTGTATGAGTGCAGCATGCATATAATTATCATGAGTGCAACCGTAAGTGGCATAATAATATCATGGGCCCCTCCCTGTGCATTGGGATAGTCTGATTGCCACCATGAGTGAGAAGCTATATATAGAATGACCCATGTCAATCATGGCCAAATAAAGACGAACATGTTTGCTATGCGTAGGTAATCGTCCATTGGCCCATCATGTGCAGACGTGGAGAGGCATAACGTCACATTTACTTCGTGTCTAATTCGAGTAACTTTTGTCATAACTTTTATGAGGCGTGTGCTCCAATTTCGTTGTTTATCTAACAAAATCGAAAGTATGACACATTCCATAGTTTTTGTTACATGGAACCGCAGCTTGCGACACTAACACGACCGGAGAAACCGCAAAACTTTAATTATAATTCACTGAATCGGGGTACTTAGTCAAATTGTATTTGACAGTTCCGACGGCTAAGTTAGAAATCAATTTTTTTTGCGATTTAATAGCGTATCGCTAAGGCCCTGTTATGGCGATACTTTAAGTCAAATTTCATATTGTATTTTTATATCTAACTTCTCAATCGCAAGTATCGAAAGTAATTTGTCTAAGTGCCCTGTTAAAACGCACGACAAAACATAATTTCCGGACCATTAATATAGCAAGGACAGTGCGTGAGTTGCATTTTACATAGTTATACTTTGTAGGATGACGTCATGGGAAAGGAATGATTTTTGTTATAAAAATAATTTACTCTGATCCCTAGATCTGTGCCTGCGTTAATTTTATTCTCGAAATTAAAAATAAATATACAATGTCACTAAAAAACTAACTGCAAAAGTGACACTCAGTCTGGTATAAATAGTAAAACTTAAGATGCGACCCGTTCTCAAGACGCAGTTCGGCTCTGTGATTGGTCCAAATTTTGACAGCCAACCAATCACAGAGCCTGAACCGTGTCTTGAGACCGAGATGCATCTTGAGTACTGACTATTTATACCAGCCTAAGTGATGATTTATGGCAAATCCCTTTTTATTTTGGAGTTTGGACGTAATGGCGATTTTCCTTGCATGACGTGATAGCGCTGCTTTAACGCTGTCAATTAAAGTGTCGTTTTGAGGTGACAGGCTGTCACCTCAAAACGACACTTTATGCTGAATGACACCTTGATTTGACTAGGTGTGAAGTTTATTTCCGCTATAATATCATTTTTTTGGACGAGGAAGAGAAATATTAAGTTATTAAATTCAATTACATATAGTGGCTTTTGGTTGAAACAAAAAATTGATAATCACCGTTACGAATAATGCGTGACCTCATAACCAAAAAGCCGTAAAACAACTTCCTTTTCATTAGAAAAGTTATTTTATACCTCAATTTAGAAGAGCTCTTCGCATTAGGTTAAAACAAAGCTTCTTGATTTTTAAACAGACATGACAGTATTTATAATTATTTTCGGAATTAATTTTATATTGCAAATAGTATAATAGACATATCGTTGAATTTTAAAAAGGGGTAGCTGAAATTATTATGACTGATAATGTGTAGTCAATGTGTACAGGAGGCCTACTTGGCCATAAGTAGGGAGCGATATTCTGTACAGCGGGTTTATAATAATTGTATTAGTATAGGCACAAGTCGGGATATTTTAACTCTAGAACGAATTATCAGTCACTTCGATTGCAATACTGACACTTCCGTGATAGACATTCAAGTTGATTTTCTTTTGTGAGTTTTAAGAGCAGATCTAATTGATTGTAAACGGATGTCGACAACGTCCTTGTCACAAGCAACGGTATTGTCAATGGGTGCTGCGAAATTATTACAAAAATCCATTACGATTGTGCCAAAGATCTTTTTAGATTAAGATATTATTAGTTTTACAAATAAGTCAGGCCTGTGGTGACAGGCGCTGTAAACGTTTAGTAATAACTGGTGTGCTATTATGACCTCTTATTTACAGCCAGTTTACGTGTAGTAAATGTACCGTTTTCGGGCTTACAATAATATACTTATTTATAAATAACTGATATTCTTGTTTAAAATAACTGATTTTTTTTTTGTTTAAAATGTTTAAAGTTTTGTTGTAGTAGTACTAGGTATTCATAATGTAACATTTGAGTCAATATTTTGTAAACTATTACTATCAGTGAAAACTTCTAATTGGCTCCTTATTATGTATTCCGTCTTATAATTTAATTGTAATAATAGCTGTAAGTTTTCCAAGTATCATAAAATAAAATAAAATAAAAAAATTAAAATTAAGTAATGATTAAAATTAAGTAACGATTAAAATTAAGTAATGATTAAAATTAATTTTAATCGAAATTGATTAATCGAACAATCGATTATTATTTTTTTTCGATTGTCGATATTTTTTTTAATCGATTGTAAAGGTATATATATATATATATATATATATATATATATATATATATATATATATATATATATATATATATTATATTATTTAATAGTTTTTAAAAAATGCACAACGTTAATAATCAAGTTTTCACTTCTGCCGGCACTCCCGGAGTGCAACCCGTCTTTTTTAAAGTACCCAGTTAAAAGACATTAATTACGACTCCTGGCAATATTCAGAATCATAATCATCATACTTTTCTGTGTTGAGCCCCAGTCACAGAATGCGTAATCCATATTTTGCATACTCAACTCCTCCCAGCGCCTGCTCTATTATGAACTGGATAGTATCCCATTGCTGAATCGCCTCTTCTTTCCTCTTCTTGCCTCTTCTTGCCTCTTCTTATAGTGTTGCAAAGAGTAGATGAATTTTGTCGCAGATATTTGAGATGCGATGCGAATTCGCAGTTTAATGTGGGAGCCCTAAATAAGGTCGTATTCCAACCGAAGTCGAAACACGGATCTCACGTATTTGGGAAGGAGAAAAAAAGATTATGAAAACATTATGAAATTTAATATAATGTTTGACAGTTCATTATATTTAAAATCAGTACTTTTATGGAATATTTAAGCCTTAGCCACGCTTTTCTTCGTCCCATGTGTTTGTCGCAATTTGCCTGTTATAATGTCGCCGCGGTTGCGACACGGTGGCACTATAATGACACTTTAATGGCTGCTTTTGGAGCGAGCATCCGCCACTCATTGTCTTGTGAACCTTTACGAAACATTAAGAACGTACGCTAATTTTGTATAGTAATAAATTTAATTTACCGCCTTTTTTTGTATATTTTATAATCTTATTTTTTTGTTGCAGGTAATTTAAATCCAGCTATATGAAAGAACCTCAGACATGGTTAACAGGTAACGATATAAATTAAAAGAAAGAAAAATAAATATAAATCTGCCCGAACCATCTTCTGTCCAGCTGTGCTCACTGTTCAATGTTCACAATATTTGCGGCTCTCCAAGCTGGCATAATATAATGAAAAGAAAAAAATATAAGTAGCTCAAAAATACGCGGTCTTTTAGAGATATGACCTAACTAGACTGTTATGTTTGAAACTCTTTACATACAAAATTTGTCGAGAAACCATAATATTATAAGATATAGAAGATCATACATACTACATAGTATTAGATTTCGTATGTAAACACAATAGAAACCACACATTCTTACAATTGAACAGCGGTAAAGCTAAATGTAGTTGTCAAGGTAACAATCACTAACCTTTGTACAATAAGTAATTGGGTTCAGTTAGAGTTAGTTACGACTTACAAGTAAATAGTACTTAATACAGTTTTAGTTGCAACTGTTATAGAAAACGTACGGGATTTGATAGCAAAAAGAAATGGCGCTTACGATACGCTATGTCAAATCCAATTGATATTTTACTTTTCTAGCTTCGCTGTCGAAATAAATGTGAGTTATCAAAATACCTTACATCTTGGGTTGATTGCTCTATTAACACAATTTTATTACTAACAATTATTATCTAATAAGCCTACTGTAGGTTAAGGGATGGGTAGAGAGTAGAGACTAATGATAAACGATCAAATTTTAAAAAGCAGTAAGAAGACAAGGCCGTAACACACACTAAGTGAAATTTACAGGTTCCTTTTACGTAATAGATATAAAATAATTAATGTACACAGTAATCATCATATTTTATTTTAAGTATCGGGTTGATTAATAGATGTAATAGTTCTCGGTATCAGTCAATGTGGCATCTTTAACACATTTCTCATGTGCGGTAACGGATTTACATAACTCGGAAGTGTTTTGTCGATCGTACGTAATAACACCGTGAAATTCGATTTTTCTTACCGAATGGTAATTGTCAAACATGCAACAATATAGTTCATAGTTATTACTTAAACCGCTATATTTTTTCTGAGAACAACAGCTGTATTATGTCAATCGTTACATGCTATTGCTTGTCATCTTGCGGTATAGCGAATTAAGCTGGGAACAAATTATCGGAAGAACATCCGCGGACGTTTTCGTCGGATGCGGCTTGTTTCTATCTGATCAATACAAAATACTCTAAGCTGTGCACATTGTCTGACATAAGTCGCGGACGCGACCTTGAGCGTTCGGACGTCCAAACGCAGCCTAACATGTGCAGGTGCAAAGGCACCTGCACATGTTAGGCTGCGTTTCCACCGGAGATGTGTTGCGAGAAACGTGTTTTTGAGAACCAATAGAATCGCTTCATTGACGTGAGCTTGCCATGACATCGCTCAGTGCGGCGATGCTATTGGATCTTAAAAACACACTCCCCGCACCACTCTCTGGTGGAAATGCAGCCTTATTCGGCAGAGCTCGGTATTAATCGGACCTATAATATTTTCAAGTTAAATTAGAACCAAAAAAAATGGTTGGACTATGTCAACCGCATCATGACTAAAATTGACTCGACAAAACTCTACTTTGTAGGTGGAGTTTAGAGAACTCTACCCTTTAAGTCGAATTTTATAGGCCTGCACTCTATAAATAATAACTTTTCCGGTCATTCGAAGATAAAATAAAGAGAAAAGAAATTAACAAATATTCAATTGTTAATAATATAATATTAAAATTGAGCTACAAAAGATAGAATTGGTTGGGAATGCTTAACACTCATAATAATCAAACAATTATTTGGTGGGCCAACGACAACCCAAAAATTTCTCTTACTTCTCTTATCTTGATGCCACTATAAATTTCATTTCAATTTGTTTGTTTTATTCTTATTAGCTTTCACAGATAATAACTTTTGATCGGTATGCCGGAAGCTTTACTTTTGAATGAATGATAATAATCATTCGTTCAAAAGTATCGTTCATTCAAAAATACATTAATGGAACAATAAGGTGAATCACATCAGAAAGTTTTTGTTTATTATACAATCATTTATCAAATGATCTATATTATGTAAGTGATCTAAGTTATCAGGTAGTTACTACTTTTATTTGCAATCATAACTGTAGCTTAATAATAGCTCCCACACCGATTTCGGTCGGCTTCATTGAAACCATTCCAGTTACGCAGGAGTAATTTTATACTGCCCAAATGTGTGCGCAGTACACAAGAACACTCCCTATTCCTTTACTCTCATAACCCAGTGGTACGGACCACCGACACGACTGGCAAGAGATCATGGGCGCAGGATCGACTTTTTACATGCCCATCCGACGCATGAATCATCTAACTTGTCAGTTATCAGACCAAAACCTAACCAAACTTGGAAGTTCACGTGAACACAGAAGCACCAAGCAAGCAAGTAATAAATAATCTTTAGAGATATGTTACCAGTATTTTAGATGCCAATTAATCTATTTTAGTGGTCAGAATCCCCGGCGTTCTGAATTCCGTATCACTACCTAGTACCTTATATTATGGCGCAACGCATGACCGATCATTTTGTTTTTCCGACATTTGTTCTAAACAAATGTGTTCCGACGGCGTTTCAATTTGCATAGTGCATACCACGTAACTCCCATGCTTTCCTTCCTATTTTCTAATAAGCGACATTTTCTCCGTAATAAAACTTTATATCTGATAGTAAAGCTAATGATGTAAGTGATCTTCATACTTGTTGCGACGGACGGGTTTATTTGTTTGGATTTATGTTCAGCCTATTAGTTATATGTCTGACTCCTTTCTCTAATCTTTATGATGAAAACTCAATTTATGTTGCTTAAAACTTTGCTTTGCGAATTGTTAGTATATTAATGCTTTTAATATAATATATTAGTAGTAAATTATATTAATTTTAGAAACTATATATAATTTAGCCAATAACTATTGCTTCTTCATTTAAGATAGGAATTTGCTTGCGCTTATATTATCAGGTTATTTAGATTTAAGACGTCAAGCAGCTGCAGCAATTTAGTTTTAAATCTTGCAATAAAAAATGAGAAAAGCGTTTAACTTAACTCAAGTGCCTAATCCATACTAATCCATACTAATATTTTAAATGCAAAAGTGTGTCTGTCTGTCTGTCCATCTGTCTGTTACCTCTTCACGCTCAAACCGCTCAACCGATTTCGCTGAAATTCGGCATGGAGATACTTTGCGTCCCGGAAAAGGACATTGAATATTTTTTATCTCGGAAAAATTAAGATTCCCGCGCGATAAACGAATTTTGGCGCAACGGAGTTGCGGGAATCATCTAGTCAAAACTACAATACAAGCCTACAAGCCTTAATCCTAAAAAGGGTATGACGTAATATTCTGTGGTTAAAAAAAGAAAAAAAAGTGATATATACGATTGAATATTTACAAAAATGTCGTAATGTCCGCTTTCTGTATGACCACGTCCTTATGCCCAAGTATTCGTGCTTTAAATGGCTGATAAAAACTAAACGCTAAATAAAGACGAATAGGACCGTGACTAATTAAATGAAAAACTAAAATATTAGGCCAATGACGAAATGCTGTTGCCGACACTGTTCCTGATATCGGGCTGTTAAAAAAATTAAATAATAAGCAGCATATTTGATAATACAGCTTCAAAATCCATACTGACATATTAATCCCAGCCATGTTCTTAACTGTCACTTATTTAAAAAAAGAAATCAGTTATCACCTTATTGATGTTTCTGATCAGAAATTCCATATTATAATAGGCTTGATTGTAATAAAGTCAATCATTCAATCTCTCGTGCGTTCGTGACATTGAATATTAATACTAAAATCGTATACGTATATTAAGGCCCAAAAGAAAGTAATTTAAGAGTCCGTGTACGAAATTTTGCCGATTTTGCCGAAATTGCAAAGGTTCGCTACAGAAATATTATTAGACTTTTTCCCCTTATTAGACTAAAAAAAATATATATTAATTATTAGATTTAAAATATATTTAAGCGCGTAAAGCCGACTCGAACTTGCGGCGAGAAATATAATGTGAGATTTAGATTGTTTTGAATCGTTGTTTTTTTGGCACAATTTGTTTTTTTTTTTTTTTCTTTTTTCTCGAATTAATTTCTGTCGTTTTTTTTATGAATTACAGCTCCAAGTTGCCGAAATTAACAGCAATTCTTTGCCCATTTCCTCTAAAATTTTGCCGAGTTACATATTTTTTTACTCAACTATTTCATAGTAAAGTGGTAAAAAGTAATTCCAACATTGTATAGACGACTTTCTCAACAGTACATTATTTTTTCATACCATTAAGACGTCAATACAATCCATAAACAGGTGATATTCTAAACCTTTTACAGCAAAAATCACAAAACTGTCGCGGGTTTGAGTTGGATTATTTAAAAATACTTTAAAAAATAAAAAATCTAGCTCCAACATTAGATTATAATTGAAATGATCTTACATGTTGTGCATTAAAACTTATAGAAATACTGTATTTTAACTGTTAAATCACGTCTGTAAAATCAGCGAAATCGGCAAATTTCTTATACGGACCCTTAAAATTTACACACGGTAACATAGACATATAGACAAAATAGACAGAATGAACTATTAATAGATTGCGATAAGCATAGTAATAGCTCCGACTAAAAAAGTCAGAGACTTTTTGGAAAAAAAGCAAAAGACGTTCGGCGAAAGTCTCCATTCGCTCCAGATACAAAAATAATGTGTTTCGATCGAATAGAGAAACTGTGAACGTGACTAGGAAATGGAATTTAATCGTCATGAGTGAACGAAATTTTGTGAAACGATCAGCCGCTTGAAACGTTATTGGGCTGATTAGAAACAATTTTTTACTTACTATCGTGAATCCCATGTGAAATTTCACGGTTATCATACTTTTCTCCCAAAATGGTAGCCTTATTATAGTGTGAATATTTACACTATAAGGCTCCCATTTATTATTTTGGCAAATGCCTTTTCAGAGTCTGTCTGTCCTTGGTTACGCACTCTGCAAAATATGCGAAAGAAAAATAATTTTTTTAGCAAGTAATTTTACTTTCAACAAAAGCAATAATATTCGTTTGCAAGATCTTAAAAGATTAGAGTCCTTGAAAATTAAAATATTCATGCTACGTGTAAGTACGAAGTGATTGTTTAGCATATTCTAAAAATCACATGACTTGTCTGGCAGACTTTGAATAATATATTATGCATGTAACTTCTCAGTGTATAATATTATTATGCACTATAATATTATACACTGAGAAAATATTTTTATTAGAAAGGGTAAATAATTGTAGTACTATTTTAATCATTTCTGCTGTCAAACCATTTTTAGTCAAGTCATATTCTATTATCTCTAGACTAGACGTTCCGCGCGGCTTCGCATGCGTACATTAGGAATTTAACAGAAACCGTACATTTTCCCCGCAAAAAAAGCCTATGTCTCTTCACGTGGTTCTCTCTATACATGTGCCAAATAACATAAAAATTGTTCCAGTAGCTTGGGAGATAAGCACTTTCAAATAATTTTCCCCGATTTTTCCACATTTTCCTCTGTTTCTTCGCTCCTATTAGTCTTGACGTGATAATATGGAGCCTATAGCCTTCCTCGATAAATGGGCTATCTATCACTGAAATAATTTTTAAAATCGGACCAGTAGTTCCTGAGATTAACGCGTTCAAACAAACAAGCAATTAACTCTTCCGCTTTATAATATTATATAAAAAATATAAGTATAGATAGAGATACTTAACACTCGAAGAAGGACTTGCATAGACAGAGCATGGCTTCTGAGGAATCAGCCTTTGCCACTGGAATATAGTTACGTTTTTACTCTCATACCATGGCTAAACCCGTTTGACCGTTAGGTTCGAAAGTGCAAGTGCGCGTGACTTCACTGCATTACTGGACTTGACTTATGCCAGCTACTGTTATGACTACTAATGACTAGATCACAGACTAGGAAAATATACATCCAAGTATAAATTATGCTAAGGCCTTTTTATTTATTTATTTAAATCAGGCATCTTGGCCCATATTATAATATATTATACCTTAGTATACTTTATAGACTAACATACATAACATTTATACTAAAACTAACACTAAGCACTAAACACGTATTGTCTGCGACGTGGGGCGCGACGTGTTCGGAAGTCGTCCTCGGAACCTCCTGTAGACGACTCCAATCGGCCAGAGCTCCTGCTTCTCGAAGGTCGGTAGATGATGCGTCGGGACCCTCACCACAAAGGAGCTAAAATTGACTTTGTGGCGGGACTCCAAACGCTCGACCCTCAAGACGAGTGGTACTTTGTTGAAGGTTCTTAATTCTATATGCAGGGTGAATTTCAACATGTCCATATTTTTTTTCATTTCGGTGAACTTTTTTGTTTCTATGTTTTTTTGAGTTTTTACCGAAGTTTCCTCTCAATTTTAATGTTTTATGACTACGAAACTAATGACATAAAAATTAAATAATAAACAAACGTAGCACACACGTTTATACTTTAGCTGTCACCGAGATGAAAACAAAATTCACCGAAATGTAAATTCACCGAAATAGTATACAGCGTGATTGTAAAACAAGCGAAATAATGCATTTTTATGGAAAAATTTTGACACTTTGGGTTACACTTTTGCAATTTTCGAAATTATCTCTAATATTTTTCAGAATAAAACATAGCCTATATCCATCACAAAAATCCATCACGAAATCAGCTATAATTGCACAACTCTTTTGCCTCCGTGACGTACCGATGATAAGAAACGTGTCCATTAACAAGGCCAATGTTTCTATTTGAATTTCTACAGCTTATACGGCCATTTTAGGCATTGAGGCATTTTTAAAATTCCGATTTACATCTGATTCCGATAGTAGACTAAAGAACAGAGTGTCGAAAGACGAGCATTGCTCGTCGTTTGGGAACGCGATATTTCACGCGAAGTATAGTCTCGACAATTCACGTTTCTTTTTTATTCACCGAATCAAGACAAAATGTTGGGACAGTTTTATTTCTCCCGCTATTTTGAAAGTATAACGATTGAAATTATGAAATTTGTATTGATTATACCTCCATTCTTTAAGAATCCAATAAAAGAATCCGTTTGTTTGTACCACTAATATTTTTTCCTCGGCTGACGAAATTAGGACTAAAAAGGTCGTTGGGACAGTCACCGAGGGGCCTAATTTATACCTTTAGAATTTTTTATTTTTATGTTCTAGTTATCGAATTAAAAACGTGTCTGTTGCCTCATATGGATAATCACACAAACTATACGATGAAATTTTATTTAACCCTAAAAAGCCATTTCACACCCCCAATTTCACAGTAGCCGCGAAAAAAAAGCGGTTGGGAAATTCATCCTACAAAGCTCAAAGCTGAAGAGTCGCTAATCTCACGAACTTCGGGCCGATTATTATGCAATTTGATGCATATTTAGAGTATATTACACTACGTGGGAAAGACATAAGCTAATTTTCGTAGGGATGTACGATTCCCGTGGAATTCCTTATTCACACGGGCAGGCGTCTAGTATTTAATTTAAGTACACAGCGCAAGTAATAGCTTTACGAAGGTATCTCGTCGTAAAAACTTTGAAGCGTTTGGCTCGTTTTATTGAAATCGTATAACAGGATTCAGGAGTCAAAAAATGAAGTCGTATCTATGTGCGCAACATTATCAGTTATCACTATTCCTTTATTCTCTCGATCTCGTGTGTTTCAATAATAAATCCTTGAAGGTCACTATTTGACGTCTACCTCAACCTTCACAAAATCTGTAACATAATAATCATTATTACTTATAGATTGAGCAAATCCTAAGTACAGGTTCTCATGCGTTGAAGGTTGGTTAGTTATAAGTGTCATAGGTTATGTGTAGCAAGTTTTAAAATGCCAACGGAAGCTGCAAAAACTCCAGCTGGTGATTAGATTGATTAGAAATTGCTAAGCCTTTCATCATCACGTTAACTATCATCATGACACGAATTTCCAACCGTAGACTTATTTAATACCAGCGTTTCTTCATTAAAAAAAATGTATTACTAAAAAATTCTTTAGTGCGTGATTTATTATCTTTTTTCAACTAATCCACTAAATAAATATATTTAGTGGATTAGTTGATATTTTGTTACGTTTATTAATCTATGTATATAATTAACTACGGACCACCCGACGTCATGTTTGTTGTTAGAGTTTCTGTCTATATGTGAAAACTTTTGATTGGCCTTCATGTGTGTGTTCTTCTGATTATAATTGTATGTAGCCGTAAGTTTTCCAAATAAAATAAAAATCATCATGATCGTTCTAATTAAACAGAACCAAAAGAACCTGTTTATTTTTTTCGTTTCTTTTTCATTTTGGACTGCATATATTATAATCACTGCATCTGCTCTTATTTTTCTATCTTGTGTTCTTACTTGCCCGTGACGTTGCTTATAATTCTTTGAATCTTTTGAGACTTTGGTATTACCATATCAATAGTGAGGTGATGCCAAGCAGATGCCCAGGCTATCATACTTCCGCATTTATAATTAGAATTAATAATTATTTTTAATTATCAGAAGTTCAGGTAAAAATCCGTGTGGATTTTATCTGAACTTCTAATCTTAAAAATCGGTCTTTTAACTTTCCTTGTGGAAGTAACGTGTATACTTGTTGCGGTCTTTCACCTTAACAATAAATTTTCCACTAGACGCTTAATCAACATTACAAAGGCAATTAATACTGCTTAAAAACAACGCATCGTTGCTTTGCTCCTGATCATAACATGATAGATTGGTATAACAACAAATGAGGCTAGTCGGAGTAAGAGATTACCTATTTTAACGGACTACCGTAAATCTAAAAGCAAAGATTTTGGCTGTCTAGCCGTAGCCTACATCTTTATTCCACCTACGCTAACGCCCAAACGTGATTGTTCCCATCTTCAGGAATGAGGCGATAAGTTGCACATTATGAATCTATTAACAGTCATTCCATACCGATATAGGTATTACATTACTATATACCGTACCGATATATTACTATAAATGCGAAAGTGTGTCTGTCTATCTGTCCGTCTGTCTATCTGTCTGTTACCTCCTCACGCCCTAACCACTCAATCGATTGCTGAAATTTGGTATGGAAATAGTTTTCATCCCGGAAAAGAATACTTTAAATTCCGGAAAAAAGTATGATTCCCACGTGATAAACTATTTTTGGTGCAACGGAGTTGCGGGCGTGCATCTGGTTATAATATTTATAATATTAATTTGTAACTTGGCTAGCATACCCGCTAATTACTTAGGGAATTCGGTTAATTTTTTTAAGGTGTAAGTTAAGGGCGTTCCCTACGGAGATTCCGTAATTTACCGTATTTAGGGGCTTATAAACTCATAATTTGAAAGCTACAAAGTTATGATAAAAATACAGCAATAATCTTCAGCCAACATTCCTTTCCACGTTTTAAATTTTCTATTTTTGTTTATTATACTAATGATATCAGCTTCCAAAGTAAAATCAATTTATTAAAATTCAAGCATACATTCAGCATCTCCTTAGTATTTACAAATTACTGTTATTTGAAACACACGCCAGTAGATCGACAGTATCATAAACTACATGTTCCACGTTTTAAATTTTTTTTAGGTTTTTGAACTAAGATAAGTAAATTAAATTAAATTAAGAAATTTAAAAAAACCCCCGACCCACCATGACAACAATTATGGACTAAAATATTACGTTTAACACAGTTTAGGAATTATTTGAACTTAAAGTAAGTAAATATTATTTCATTACTTTTTAAAGTTGTTTGGCGGGGGTTTTTTTAAATTACTTAATTTAATTTAATTTTATGCTTTTTAAACTTGTGTTGGTTAAGGATCATATCGCAATGAATACCATCTATACTTAAATGTCCTCTTGGATGAGGCCGTCAACGTGAGCCCAAACATGAAAGAGGTTTCATGTTTGGGTTCATACGGAGCTCGGCTGCTATAGAATCCAGGTGGTGCTGCAACAGCAGCATGCAAATATTTACTGTTTATCTACGTCTTACTGGTTGTCGCTATGAAAATGAGCCCAAACACGAAACCTCTGCTCTAAGTTGGTGAGGAGTTGGGTATCCTATTGATTACCAGGTGATGCTGCAGCACCAGGTCAACTTTCCATTAATGTGTATAGTATATTCATAAGTGTCACGAACCAGAATGCAAAATATAAAACCCATCAAACGACTGCAAGTTGCTAATCGTCCTATCCCGAACCAGATAAACCGTGATATTTCAGCAATGAGCAGGCTGATGATGATAAACTATAGCTAAGAACACTCTCGATCATGTCAGCTTTCAAACAAAAAAAACTAGATCAAAATCGGTCCACCCGTTTGGATGCTACGATGCCACAGACAGACACACAGACAGACAGACAGACACGTCAAACCTATAACACCCCTCTTTTTGGTCGGGGGTTAAAAAATAGGGTTTTGGTGCGATCTCGGCAACGCGGCAAATGTATGGCCAAGGTCGTTTACTATGGGGACGGCCTTAAACAATTAAATTATTTATTTTTTAAAATGTTACATTAATTATTGTAATAATTTATTCTTCACAGTATATTTTTTACATTGAATTATAATTTTGTATCCGATAGTAAGTTCTTAGCAGTCAATGATATGAATTCATTTTGTAATGATTAATTTATTAAATATGGGGTTTGGGTAATATTGGCGTCATTTTCAAATCTCGCGGCCACTCACCAAACTAGCATATTATGAAAAAACATATCAAGGGGAGTAAACTTTATTATGGGGGACAATGGACATATAGCTAAACCATATCGGAGCCGAGATATTAGGCTTTTTAAGTTCGTATTTTCAACTAAAAGTAAATTCAATCATAACATGAATACTGAGTAAAATACAAAAAACTGCATTATTTATTAGCTTAAAGCCTTCCTCGATAAATGGGCTATCCAAAACAAAAATATTTTTTCAAATCGAACAAGCAGTTCCTGAGATTAGCACTTTCAAACACAAACACTTCAGCTTCATACTATTAGTATACAGGGTATAACGAAACTAAGTGATTATACTTTAGTGTGTGTACTGTGTATGAGTTCCGTGTATAAAGTTTACTGTAAAAGTAGTAGCGCTGAAAGAGAACTGTTTTTTTTCGTTTTTGCATGGAGAAACTCTTTACGGCAGGGCGCTTGCCCATGCAATTCACAAAAAAGTTTCTTAGCAGACAGAAGCATAAAGCTCGTAGTTGACGACGAATGCTCGGAAACTCAGTCTGTTGATGCTGGTGTTCCTCAGGGCTGTGTGCTATCGCCTACCTTATTCAAACTGCATATCAGTGATAATGTTACAGACCAACGGCATTTATTGCTATACGGACGATAGTACAGGTGATGCTGTATATACCGGCTCCCCCAATATTTCTCGGCTAAATGTCATTGAGAGTCGAAACGAACATGTGTCTAAATAATAGAGAATTCATTGGAGAAAGTATCTGAATAGGGTAGACGTAACTTAGTCCAATTCGACCCCGCTAAGACACAAGTCTGCGCGTTCACCGCTAAAAAGTCACCTATGATCGTACTGCGTACATCCTCGTTTTGAGGGCACATCTTTAACCATCTCCCCTAGCATTGAAATACTTGGCGTTAGCATATCGAGCGAAGTCCAGTTCCAATATCATCTAGCTTCTAGAGGGTAAGGCCAAGTTAGCCTCGAAGAAGCTTGGTGTTCTCAACAGAGCGAGACAGTACTTCAGTCCGGACCAACGCCTACTACTCTACAAGGCGCAGGTTCGGCCACATATGGAATATTGTTCTTATCTCTGGGCAGGAGCGCCAAAATACCAACTAGGGAGTAGTTGGTATTTTGGCGCTCTGGATCGTATTCAACTAAGAGCCGCTCGAATTGTTGACTGCCATAGTGTTTCAAACAGCTTGGGACCCTTGGAATTACGCCGAGATGTAGCTTCACTCTGCATCCTCTAACGGTTGTATCACGGGGAGTGCTCTGAGGAATTGTTCGGAATCATACCACCTGCAACTTTTCGCCATCGTCCCACGCGAAAAATATTCCATCCTCATCACCTTGATGAGTGGCAGTCTTCCACCGTGCGTTTCTCGCGTAACTTTCTGTCGCGCACTGTAAAACTCTGGAACGAACTGTCACCAGCAGTATTTTCGGACCTATACGACCTGCAAACCTTCAAGAAGAGAGCGTATTCCATCTTAAAAAGCCGGCAACGCACCTGCAGCTCTTCTAATGTTGCGAGTGTCCATGGGCGACGGTAGTTGTTTTCTATCAGGTGACCCGTTTGCTTGTTTGCCCCCTTATTTTATAAATATATAGATACAGCATAATAATAATTATTCATTTCATCATTTATTTTTAATTTCAGTTATTCGTACATTTTAGAAGAATGACTTAACCATTCAACATAATATAACAGTTCGACAAGGCTGTATATGAACGTGGCGAGAAATGGAACTAACGCTTCTATCATACAAAAACGTCGTTTTTGACAGTTCTCCTTTACCAGCAGCGCCCATTGACATCATTGACATACTCATTTAAAGCCTTGTCGAACTGTACAACTACGCGCCGTCATTTAATGAGTTTTTTAACTATTTATTTTTCTTTTGCAAAAAAATGCAAATCCATTTTTTCTCGAATTTTTTAAAGAGGGCCGTTTTGTTTTTTTTATATATTTTCGGTAAATAAATAGTTAATATTCTATAAAACATTCCTGCAGCAGTTGTACTTCTATAATGAGCCGGGAAGTAGATTAAAAGCTAGACTGAAAATTCTGCCGAAAGGTGGCGTCCAGCGTTATACGTGGTTATACAGTATGACGCTGGACGCCACCTTTCGGCAGGTATGACTCATACTGCACTATGGCACAGAATATATATTATAGTACCAAACTATAGCCAAAATTCGCTAAATAGTGGAAATAATCGACATTATAATATTATGGGAACAACACCCTAGTGTCATTTTACCCACAACACGTCAATACACAAGAACAATAATTACAATTGCCTAATATTGCATCCGTCCCTTTGAAAACCACTGTCTAATGAAAGATAGTCTCAAGTCTGGCTATATTTTAGTCGGACAAGAGTTAAACCCAATGTGAAAATATGTATGAAAAATTATTCATATTTGACGCGGACGAAGTCGTGGGCTAGTGAGATTTATATATATCCAACATATTAATATACCCTTTCTACACCTGTTTATTAAGGATAGCTCCGTAAAGTAACGTTAATTACTATTGATTTTGTGAACATAAGGTGCAAAAATAAATAAACTACTAATCGTAGCTCAGCTCCGATATTACTTAGAATAATTTTTATTACTAATATATGTTTCTCTAATGTGGTGCTACGAAATAGTAATGGTTTTATCCCTGGCCGCTGGAAAAAAAATGACGCCACAGGTCCATACAAAGTTACCCAATGCCCAAATTGAATAAACAAAATTTCAATTTTCGAATTTGGAGTCTATCTAATTTTGATACTGATGTAATAATTCCGAATTGAAAACGACAACCTTTAGCGGAAAAAATCGTAGGCTTAGGCTACATAAAAGGCTTAGGTTGTCTCCAAATTCCAATATACCTATATAATTATACATTGTAGGTTAATTAGAGTTTCCATAATACTGTTTTAATAGCGGATTTACATTATTCCAATCCAGTGAATTGATGAAATGATTAAAATATGATAAATACATAGGTATGATTTTTATTTGTAAGTATTGTATTAATTCTGTCCATCGTCTGCTACTATTACTTGTTACTAATATTATGTATTCTGTGCTATTACATTGTCGATAGCACTTTCCTCATGCTTTGACAACCTCATCAAACGAGGTAATTTGATGAAACCTCTGGTAAGCTGGTTCTAAGCTAGTTTCGAGCTGGAACCGGCTGCTAGGCCATTACCTGACCTTATAGACCACGCCTATTATAACCTGGATTTTAATCAGACTGTATAAGTGAGTCATTGACCAAGTATTCAATGAAAAAATTTAATGTAGGTAATTTAATTATTATCGTGTAGCATAGCAAACCGTAGGTGTTGCCCGCTAATTAATGCAGATATTTGAATAGTAACCGTACATTTTACCGTAACAAAAGCTATCAAATGTCCTTTTCCGAGACTCAAATTAACATTTCCATCCGATTCCATGACTTCAACATGAAGAGATAGCAAGTTACAGGCTTTAACGTTTCGCTTTTTGTATCATTGCTAGTGAGAAGATAGCTTTAATTAGCTCTCAATATAATTTTGTTGACAAAGGGTCTAAACACACTAGGCTGAATTACGCCGACGTAAATTCCGCCGCGTTTACGCCGCGTTTTAAATCCATACAAAATATGGGCGGAACGCGACAGACGACACACTATGCCGAAATTCCGTCGTGAGTCGAATTTCCGTCGAGCCAAGTCGAGCGTGAAGTTCGGCAGCGATTTGGCGGTAATGCTTTGTATAGCAACACACTATACGCGACGGAATTATCAAAACCGAACATAGGAAAACCAACCTTATCTCCAAAGCGTTAACGCACACATTACATCTGAGAATTTTAAATACTCATTAAGGGCCGGACACAAAAACACGGCACGACGTCGTACGGCGTCGCACGACGTCGCGCCGTAGAAACTCACGTAGAAATTCAAGATGAGTTTCTACGGCACGACGTCGTACGGCGCCGTGCGGACGCGCGTCGTAAAAAACCGACGGCACGGAATCATCTTGAATTTCTACGTGAGTTTCTACGGCACGACGTCGTACGACGCCGTACCGCGCCGTGCCGTGGGTTTTTTACGACGCGCGTCCGCACGACGCCGTACGACGTCGTGCAGTGTTTTTGTGTCCCAGCTCTTAGGGCCGGGACACAAAAACACGGCACGACGTCGTGCCGTAGAAACTCATCTTGAATTTCTACGTGAGTTTCTACGGCGCGACGTCGTGCGACGCCGTACGACGTCGTGCCGTGTTTTTGTGTCCCGGCCCTTACGCGCGCGTTCCGCAACGGAAATTACGCCGCGAAATTTCGGCTCTTCGCGTAATTTATAGTGTGTCGCATCGGACGTAAGCGGCTGAACGTAATTTCGGCCACGTAAATTACGCCAGCGTAATTCAGCCTAGTGTGTTTAGACACATAATAATTGAAAACGTGAGTTGAAAAACACGATAACTAACATTTCGTAACATAGTACGGTACGGACATTTACTCATTTTTTCCCTTATAATTTGAACAAACCTTGTAACTTATCTAATTCATCACCTGGCTGGCTGGCTGGCTGGCATGTATCTGGCTACACATAAAATGCACATTTTTTTGTTTCAATTCATTTTTCCGGCCCTAATAATTATGCAATGCCTCCATGTATGCAAAAAACGGCATTTTTTACTGTTGGTTATTAATTATTGTGTTCTTCCACTCACGTCTTCAATTATGTTACCTACCTACAAAGATAAATATTTGATTTATAATGTAGCCATAATAATTACTAGATAGATTATAACGTATTTAAGCTAAGTAATAATCATAAAAGTCAACCCAAATATTGGTGTAAAACAATCAATAAAATTTATGATCTTAAAATAAAAATTATAGTAATATAATGATTGACCAATTCCTAATCAAAATCTAGTTTCGAATGTTTAGCACTACTGAAGTGTTATATTCCATATTAATATTTCATTACACATAATTTATTAGAATAGCTGGTAGAATAGCCATTAAGATATCTAGACTTCTAGAGTCATATTTTAGAGTTTGTTGAACTCAAGGCATTTATTCGGACTCGAAACTTTTCATAATATATCCGTAGTGTACAAAAGTTTGCGAATTATATTTTCTTTAATTATGGACCAAAGAACATTTGTAGAATGTTGGTGTTTTATTGTATTGCTTTCCCTAAAATTTTAATCCGTATCAATGCGAAAGTGTGTCTGTCTGTCTGTCTGACTGTTACCTCGTCACTCCCAAACCACTGAACCGATTTCCCAGAAATTTGGTATAGAGAAACATTGAGTCTCGGGAAAGGACAAAGAAAACTATTTATCCCAGAAAAAAATACTATTCACGCGCGATAAACCAATTTTGGCGCAACGGACATACTTTTTCTGTCAAACTAGATCTAATTTGCCCCTTTAGTCCTCTAAACACACGTTTAAAACTCCTAAGGGGGTTTCAAGCTATTATTACCAAACGCTTAATGAAGTTATTACAACTTGGAGTCAAAGTTGTCGCTGGTACTAATGTTAGTGCCTAAATATGTAATTATACATTACTTTGTGTATAATTGTATATTACCCAATATTAGTATAGATCACGACATTACCACAATACAAGTATATATACAGTAGAGTAACTTTAACTTTGAATTACATGTTATCTACATAACTAAGTAAAATAGAACATTTATATAAATTTGTGTGTTATTTTCTTCTTCTTGTGTGTTCTTCAAATGAAAATCGGGTAACAAGATGAGATACTGCATTGAACTGCTATCTAAACTCTTCTGAAATTACGCTTAATTCTGCGTGATTTTGGTGGTCTAGAATGAGAAAAGATTTTAGGGAACCTATAACAGGTTCCTGCAGTAGACCTGCTGTGTTTTATAACCTTCAGTGGGTCGCGCATCCCCCTAGGCCCTAGGGGGATGCGCGACTCACTGCAGGTATAGGGTGCAGGCCTAGGGGCTCGCGGAACTTCTGTAGACCAGATGTCGAGAGAATTGTATTAGTAAAAACCAGCCAAGTGCGAGTTGGACTCGCCCATGAAGGGTTTCCGCAGCAGCAATAAGGTTTATTTCTATAAAATTAAAAGGTTTATGATTTATTTTTATATTTTAGTTGATTTAATGAAAGTCAAATTAAGGTCTACCATTTATGACGTATAAAAAAAAAACTACTTGTTAGATCTCATTCAAACCAATTTTCGTTGGTAGTTTTTATAATAATGTACATCATATATTTTTTTAGAATTATCATGCCCCTACTTTAGAAAGGGGGGGGGGGGGGGGGGGACACACATTTTACCACTTTGGAAGAGTCTCTCTCGCAAACTATTCAGATTAGAAAAAAATGATATTAGAAACCTCAATATGATTTTTGAAGACCTATCTATAGATACCATATACACATAGGTTAGACGAAAAAATTTTTTTTTGTTTCAGTTGTACCTATATGGGGACCCCTAAAATTTTTAATAATTTTTCCTTTTTTGTATCAAAATCTTAATTCGGTTCATAGACTACATCTACTTACCAAGTTTCAATATAGTTTCGCTCTTATAGTTTCGGAGAAAAGTGGTTGTGACAAACGGACGAACGGACAGACAGACAGACAGACAGACAGACATGACGAATCTATAAGGGTTCCGTTTTTTGCCATTTTGGCTACGGAACCCTAAAAATACAATAGAGATTAAAAATATTGATATATTTAGCATGAGAAGTACGTCTTACTTGATATAAGGGTCTGTATTCACTTTGATTAGTGTGAGTGCAAGTGATTAGTTCAAGAGATTAGTGATTAGTAGAAATCAAAGGAATTGCACTAATCAGTCGCTGTCCACACGTACTTTTACCTGATTACTAATTACCTGCACTAATCACTTGCACTTATTACTAATCAAAGTGAATACGGGGATTTAAAGCAAATAGTGGTGGAGATCGCGAAATATTTTTCATACCTGGGGGTCGCATCGTGAAAAAGGTTGAAAAACGCTGGTCTACTGTATACTAAGCTACTAAGCTGTGACAATTACACTGTTGAAATATATTGCAACATTTCCGAAACGCATAGTCTGTACTGATTTAGATAATATAATCTTGCACGATAAACAGCTTATCCTATTTTTATTGCCATCCTTTGTTTCCGACTATTGTTAAGGGGCCGTTCATAAAATACGTAAGTTCATAAGGGGGGGTGGAGGGGTTTTGCCGAGTGTGACAAGATGTGACAAGGGGGGACAGTAGGGCTGCCACCTTTCAAAAACAATAGACCCGGAGATTTTAGAAATACATATATAGATTTTTTTTTACTAAAAAAACATTTTTTTAAGTTTTAGCATTAAAAAAGTATTGTTTTTTTATATAAGTTACCTACCTAGATAGAGCTAGGCTGACTTGAACCAGCTTGACACTTAGAACTATATTTTTTGTTCTGCAAAGATTGTTTCAGCATTTCTTTTTGCTCAGGTTTCTTCAAAAACTTCAAAAATCTTGACAATTCATATTTTAAATAATCTATACAATTAGCTCGGCCTTTACCATGTCCACTGATAAACAGTTTCGCTCGTCTGTCCACAAATTTGCCATTAAAGAAAAGACGCGTTCTACAAAAGCATGCGCCATGCCGGACGGCATGCGCGCACGCAATCCGCGCGGTGTTTTCGATGTTAAACCCGTAGCCCGGACATGCACCATGCAAACCCGTAGACTCCGGGCCAAGCCCGGAGAGGTGGCAGCCCTAGGGGACAGGGGGTCTACCTGCCTGCCAAGCCCTGCCGACAGTTCATAATTAATTTGACATAACTCGACAAAATGATTTACGACCGCCATCTGTATATGAATCAATTTCTTCGATGGTACAAGAGAGACTCTATCCGACCCTCAGTCATACAGATTCGCGATAATCACTATCGTTGGAAAATTAACCTTAATAATTTCTTTTTTTTTTTCGAGTACTTTGTATAAACAGCAAACCTGCTTTTCTTCATACATTATACTATCCGGATGTTCGATTATCCGAATATCTAAAGACAAGGATTAGTGAATCGAGTTCCTACTGTATTTCATACACTGTCGTGACACAAAAAATAGTAACACAGAAAGTGAGACTACTGTTTTTCATGCTCTCTGTCGTGACGCAAAAAATAGTAACACAGAAAGCGAGCCCGTGACCCTAAGACCAAGGTTCACATGGATTACTAGTACAGTTTTTATTACGAAGGCTCTGACATTAACATATTTTATATTATTACAAAAAAATTAACAAATCGGCGAAACTTAAGGTCGCTTTACCTTGCTCCACTCAAGTAATATAATTAATCAATATTATTCGATAAGGTTAAGTAATTTTGCCTACAATAACTGTTATACAGCAAAAATCAATACTCTAGCTCCATACATTACATTGTCAGGGCGAGCGACGCGAGCCCTAGTATATCCCACAACTAAGAGCACTTTTGTGGTACACTTTACGGAAAACTATCACGCCTAGATAAGTATTGATTTCTGCCTTAACGTAGTAATTTTAATTTATATCTAGATGTGTTATCATCGTTTAGTCATGGTTTAATATAATATAATATCTATGGACGCTTCACACTACGTCAGTCTGGCCCCGTGCTAAGTACCTGAAGGACTTGTGTTACAGGTACCAGACAACGGAAATATATTGATTTTAGCTAGTATACTATGTAGATTACAATTATATTATATACTAATGCTACAAATGCAGAAGTAGAGATATATTTTATCTGTCTGTATAGTATATTATGTCTATTACCATACCAGAAGCTTGAATAGCTTAACAAATTTTGATGAAATTAGGTATGGAGATATACTCCCGAGGTCCTGAAAAGGATTAAGGATAATTTCCTTGCAGGAAAGTGCATGGTTTCCGCACGATTTACAGCGTAACTAACTTGGGAGCAAAACAAGATGCAGCTATATGTACGCACCACAGACATAGATTAAGATAGATACCGCATGTCGCTCCATTTGAATGAAAACGAGCGTGTCACTTTTTACCTACCTACTGTGACGTACCGATGATAAGAAACGTGTCCATTATCACGGCCAACGTTTCTATTTGATTTTCTACAGCTCAATACGGCACTTTTAGGCATTTAGGCATTTTTAAAGTTCCGATTGACGTCAGATTCCGATAGCAGACTAAAGAACAGACTTTCGAAAGACGAGCATTGGTAGTCGTTTGAGAACGCGATATGGCAAGCGAAGTACATACGCATGCGGTATCTATCTTGATCTATGCTGTGGTACGCACTGTATAGTTTTAAAAGATTCAGCTGTATAAAATAATTTCAATAGAATTTCATTGAAATATTAGTTATGATACCATAATTGCAATTATTCAAGACCTTGACTTGTATCACGTAGCTATTCGATCTAGTTTGATATAATTACTTGAATTTTTACCATATAAGATGATGCCAGATTGAGCATAAGGGCATTTCCAAATCTGTCGTGGTCTCGTTGAATCGATCTATTTCAAATTATGATAATCTGCGGAATGTCAACCACATTCTTGGTTGGGGCAGGATATGCCATAGATTTAAAATAGGTTTTTATGTAAGTTTTTATAGAATTGAAACTGAATTTAGTTTAATTATATTTGCTAATTTCAAAGAATATGTTTATGGTGTTAATTTTAAAACTTTGCATAAAATTTAGAAAATTTCTCAATCACATAGGTATCCATCCATACATGCTAATAATATTATAAATCCGAAAGTGTCGTATGTTACGTCTCTACGGCTCACGTCCAAACCGCTGAACCGATTTTGTTGAAATTTTGGTATGGAGATACTTATAGTCCGGTAAAGGACATAGGATTCTTTTTATCCCGTGAAAATGAACGGTAAAATTAATTTTGGCGCAACGAATTTGTGGGCGTCATCTATTTACGTTATAAATTATAATTCGGTGCACATTACAGAAGTCAATTGTTTTAAGTTGAGAACGTTTAACCATCTGCAAAAATTTAAGGAAATTCCTACGTACAAGCCAGTAGGCCAACAATATTTTTACATATCAAGTTTTATTATAACCTTATAAGGCAAGGAAAATAAACAGAAATTATTTTCAATGTATTATATTAAGTATACAACTTTTGCGTCATATTTCACATTTTTTCATTGAATATAATGTAAAATAAGTCACACGCAATGGTTTCTATTTTATGTAATAAATAATAATTATTAAATTAAAATTATGAGGATAATTCGGTCAGTGGTTTTTCTTTTGATAAAACATTTTATATTAATTTCATTTTACTTGTTATCAATTTAATGTTCACAGTATAGGACTTAATTCTTTTTAAATTTTATTGTTTTATTTTAAATCACGATAGTTATTCGGTACTATCGAAGAGCTATGCTTCAAATTGGTTGGGTCGGCTTGGATTACCACGGTCTTAGATTAAACCACCACGAAGAAACCAAAGTAACAAAAAAATAAAACATGTTAATAAAACATGCATAGTTTTGCCCTCTTCAGGAGCTCAAAGCCGTATCTTTATGTTCAACCTAGAACATTAATCTAGTGCTAACCATAAGTATGCCTGATGCCATGCACCGTTCTACCCCGATGTTGAGAAAAGCAGTTTTTTTTAATCTGCATTAGAAGATTCATATAATGTAGCTTAGGTTGTGTGACGTATTTGTTTTGGGTTGTATTTAGCTTCATAATAAGTAGCTTAGGTTTCCGGTTAATTTGACCATTGCTTGTCATGTGCATTGGTCGGTTTTGTCCTCGTAAGTCGAGTAATGACGAAGAAAATTAGCCCAGGGTATAAACACTGTACGATGCGTATTATCATAAAATAAAAATATATGATAATATACAGTAGACTATCTTCAAAAGGGCTACCTACAGTATATAACCATAACGGCTCACGCACACATTAGCGTTTAGATGAGTTTAGGAAGCAAAGATCTCACGTACACGCGCGCTAGACTTCTGTCATGGCCACTGTACTAATGATAACTTTTATCTAATGAAGTTGAATATATGATGTAAAGAGTTTACGATAAAACTGTTATATTTTAATTATTAAAGTAATTAAATCGTTCTAAGTGCGCCGTCAGTGTTGTACGACTTTAAGCTAATAACAAACGTGGCTAAATTAATCTACTGTATTATAATAAATACTGTGTGTTGTCACATTCCGTGACCTAATGGGTAGACCTTTGGTTCGCACTCGTAGGGGTGCAGGTTCAATCCCGGGTGGAGGCGTGTACTAATGAGACATTTTCTGATCTCAAGTACATAATACGGACGCTCATACGATGAAGGAAAACATCGTTTTGGAAACCCGCACATAGTTGGTCCCAGACGTATTGACTAGTTCAGCTTTCCTCTGGACTAGGCCGAAAATATTGCGAGAATGTCATATGTGCTTGGACAACCATACAGACATTTAAATCTCGTCCCACTAGCACTACAGTAAAATTCTGTATAAGGGTGCGTTTCCACTGAAGCGGAGCGGAGCTTAGCGGTGCCCGAATTGATCGTGCTATTCCAGCGGAAGATTTCGAGCATGGTGATTGGTCAATTCGGCACCGCTAAGCTCTGCTCGGCGCTCCGCATCAGTGGAAGCGCGGCCTAAGTCATCCACAACGGATGCAAAGGCCTAGTTGTCGCGTGTTCCGTTGTTGCATAGATCGTAGATCGAGATTGAGGGGGAGATGCGCCTCGATTCGGCCGGTCTCGGTCACGGTGGACGGTTTCGGTGAAACCGACCATAAACATGTTCTGTGTCTAGGTTGATCTAGCCGAGAGATACAGGCTAACAACCGACAGTTTTTAGAAATATCTAGATCTTATATATAAAATTCTCGTATCGCAATGTTCGGCCGCGTACTCCTCCGAAACGGCTTTACTGGTTTTAACCAAATTTTATATGCATATTCAGTGGGTCTGAGAATCGGCTACTGGGTACTTATTATATTGATAAGTACATTTTTTGAATAAATAATAGTAAATTATTACAACTCGAGACTGACGGCGACCATTGTTTGCGCGACGCGTGTCACGTCGGGATAGCGATGGACGTTGCCATGGTGACATACTTATTTAGTCACTTCAATGAAATAAGACCCTTTTTTATAATGGAATATCATAGATGGGCGATATACTTTATAATATTGCAAAGAAACGTTTGCCGGGACAGCTAGTTATTTATAAAAATAAATACGTCCAAAACGTTGAAGAGAATAAAAATGACGATAAGACCTCGTCTGGTAGTATCGAAAAAGTCCTAACTCGACTTAAACTTTGCCTTTGCACATTGACGCCTGAAAACTTTCGAACTTAAAGGAGATCGCAACGACTGCAGACGTAGTCGAACTAACAACTACGTATTAACATGTATCTTATCTTATCTTATATCTTTAAACGAGCAATTCTTGTATAGGTATATATAATTGGAATCTCGGAATCAGCTCCAACGATTTTCATGAAATTTAGTATAATATAAGGGGTTTCGGGGGCGATAAATCGATCTAGCTAGGAATCATTTTTAGAAAATGTCATTTTATTCGTGTTTTATCGAATACCGAGCGAAGTCGGTCAAATAGCTATCTTGTATAATGTGTGCATGCACAGACAACGGCACCAATCACCATTAGGCGATCTTCTTATAGCACGCCGAAATTTGTTTTTAACTCTATATAGCAGCGGTTCTCAAACTTTTTTGGTGGCATAACCCTACAAGGCCTTTGCATGCAGGGATCCTCGGAGCACAATTTGAGAATGGCTGCTCTATAGTAACACAAAAGTTAATAATGGTTGCTCTGCTCTACAAAATGTTAATAATAACCAATTCACGCGGTAATAACAGAATTAAAAGTATTTTAGCAATTAGCTCAGAATTCTGCTAAAACATATAAATCGTAATACAATGGCTGGGAGAACAAAGACAAGAATTAAGGTGAAGGTCACATAAAAGTACGGCCACAAATTCATTGACCATGAACGTTGTTACTCTAGTTTTTGTCAAAATATGACCCAAGTAACAAGTTGTAACTTTTTTTGTCAGAATATGACCCAAGATTGTAACTTCTTTTTTCTGTCAAATGATAGAAAAAAGAAGTCACCGTCTTTGGTCACCCAAGATGGTGACTTCTTTATTCTAGCAAAATATGACACATCACACGTCATGTTACCTATAGCTTTTTTTCAGCCAGAAAGCCTTATAATATGACACTAGTTGTAACTTCTTTTTTCTGTCATGACCCAAACGAGTATCATGACTTCAAACATAAAAATCGGTTTAGGATGGATAATAGTCAAACAGACATACTTATTACTTACCAACAATGATACGCACGCACCAAAAGATTTTAGTACACGTAACCGAGATTAAGGGTATGTTTCGCCACTTAACTTGACAGAGTATGGAGATTGGAGAATCTGTCAAAAAAGTTGTGGATAGCCTATCCGGCACTAGCACCGTCATCTTGTAAAGTGTTTACAGCCAAGCTACTCAATAGCTATGTCCATTGTCCACACTGTGCCTGTTTTTGTTCATCAAGGGCATGCGTTATAGCGTAGTCAACAGCGCACGAGAGGCATGCCCGCGACGCATGCGCTCTGACCGTATGCAAAACTTTCTCCATTTCGCTTTTTTTCTGGAATTTCTTATGAGTTATGACCAAATAAGCCGCACATATTCCACTCAGTAAACTGTTCTCGTCGCACATGTTACTAGAAGCTGACAGACAGTACAACTGAACAAAATTACAATGTTGGCGTTGCGTTCGTTGACGCATTCAATTATTGAATGCGCCAAACAGCAGTTGATTACAAAGAAGATGACGAAAATTGAAGATGAAAGTGCACAGTGTGGACATAGCTGTTGTAGCCAAATTATGAATTATCGCTTACTCATGCGACATGCACAAGCCATAACGTAAAACTCACGATTCTTCAAAACATGACTTTGTTATAAAACAATAGAAGTAATTTCAACGCCCTTGCAGCTAACTGAATACAAAATAGACTAGCGGAAATTATTAGTACATAAAACAATCTATTTTTAAGGTTAAATACCATACATTTTATTATTTTCCTGAGTGCAATGCCGTTCACTGAACATTTTTTCTTTGTGCCTGAAATGGAAATCTTAAGTGCTTAAGTATCTTTATTACCATTTTAATTTGCACAGACTTGCCCGACTACAGATAATTCAAAAGGGCGGTAAAGTTTTTAACCATAATTATATTAGATTTGTTATGAAATAAATCGGGAAAGAAGCTGGACGGATCGCCTGATGACAATCAATACTTCACACCAGAGATATCAAGCCCTTAGTGTTGTTGAGATTCTGGTTCTTGATAACCTCAGCGATTTACTTTTCCGGTTATGTCACTCATTCGGCGAAACATAACATATTAAGTGTTGTTTTAGGTCAGTTTTCTGTGAGGCCATGGTATTGACCCAAGCTGAGTCAACTTGTATTATATAGTATTATGCCAAAGCGTAGTTCTCCCGTACCTATTTAACTAAATATTTGTATCATCGTATCGCCTAAGCTACCGATACGATTTTCATGAATATGATGAACTTGTTTGGGAAAGTGGGATCATTAAGTCCTTAAATAAGCGTCAAACAGAAAGTGATTTTAATATCAAATTAGATCGGCAAGAGATAGTGAAACAATAGCATTGTTTACTAAACAAAACTACCTTAATATGGTGTTACATATTCTCTGTATGCTTTTCGCTCTACATATTTAGAAACAGTTTTTTTTTCGCTTTTTTTCTTCTTTTTTTAGCCTTTTCAATTAATATGAGATGTTGCTCTTAGCATTTTTGCGCAGAAATTCGATGATCACGCAAGAACTGTTTTTTGCCGCGATAAAAACTAACCTATGTTCTTACGCGGCACTCAAATTATCTTTATAACGGAGGAGTTCAACTGTGAGTATGTTAAGACAGACGGACACGCTTTCGCAATTTATAAGTAAGGATACTCTGTATATTATTCATAATTAAAAACTGAGATGGTTAGTCTTTGAGATTATCTTAAACAGATTAAGAAGACGTGAGTCATCGACCGTAAAATAGTCGCTGTTAATCATTTGTGTACTAACCCACAATGTTTTTTTGTTGAATTTTGAATTTGTTCTAAATGATCTAAAGAACGTAATTGCATTCATAACTCAATACGTAATTTTTTGTGGGATAGCACACAAATTTTTAACAGCGTGCTAAGTCCAAATATAAGTTATAAGATATTATACAATCCTCAAACTACTTTTGCAATGTCATTGAGTCCGTAAACACATAACACGTTAATTCCAAGTCAGTCAAGCGTCAAGAGAGAAAGTGTTGCTAAAGTAAATGCCTAGTCAGTAAATAGTAATTGTATCGTTGTTTAGTTATAAAGTTTTTAGTACTAGGTACTGAGATAGGTACCCTAACTTAGAATAACTAGACTAACCTAACTGATGTATCTAATAAAAGAAGTTGATAACTGATTTGACTGAAAACTGCGACAATTAGACTTTAGCAATTCCCCGTGTTAGACAAAGATTCTGCTTAGATCTTCTAAATCCAAAGACAAAATCTAAATTCATCTCTACGAGTAGAGACAGTCGCGCGGTAGTAACCTGCAGAGGGGCAATTTTGTCTTCAATTGCCAATGATCGCATCAATAATTTGTGCATGTAGACAGCTGATGTAACGAAACCAATCATGGACAGTACCCATCAAGCCTCAAAGTGACCTTTAGAAAATATTTTAAATATAATATCAGGTTTTGTCAAACCCAGCCGACCGATGACGACTTAAATTAATTTGACATAATCCGAAAGAAATGACGCAGGTCCGCCTATGGATATATTTCTTCGGTAGTACTTTTAACGATAAACCAACGATCAAAATGTAATGACGTACAATTATATAATTGTCAATGTTCATTACGAACTTAAATCTCTTCTGGATATTAGTTTTTTTACGACAAAACTTTGAGAAAGCGCTTGCGCAAGATTCTTAAACAAATATCTGCGATGCCTCATCAGACATCCGAGAAACTAATTACAGGTTCAATTTAACGCAAATTATGCTTAATTATCATCGGATCTAGAGAAAGCTATTTTACAAAACGAGATTAGCAAACGTACAGGTTTGAGCTTAAATTGTAGAGATGTTTATGATGACTTACGAGGCAATTACGAGGTACGTCGATGAAATAACGTGTTTCTTTGAAATACAGTACCTATAATATGTTTTAAGTTATTATCAGCGTTTATCGTGGTCTTTGAGCGCGGCGACCGAATCAAGATATTCCGTAACGAAAATAACCTAACACCCTCAACTCCGACCGGCACAGCGGTGCGGCAATGCCGGTTAGTGTAGCGTTGCCAGACTTCGTCACGGTGTTTGTGTGCGTGTATGCGAATTATTTAATTATTATTGCATAAATTGATAAAAATCCTATGCTATGCCAAACGTATTTTTACTGTATTTTTGCCTGAACTTCTTCTGTATCTAAACAAATCCCTACATTGAAGAGCCTGCAGATTATGTATAGTAACGAAATTCTGAAGAAGTCAATATAATGAATATAAAAATTAATAATGTACCCTCTTTCTTGCGCTAATCATATTATTGCACCAAATTATGGGGTTACAAATTCTCACACCTATTTTTTGTGTAAAATGGCGAACTGATCAGTTGCTTCACAAAAACACGCAACAGCAATTAAGATTTGCTCTTATTTCGGATATTTAATTGCTAGTTACGAAACTCAGAAAGTGTATCGACTTTTACTCATACAAAAGGCTGTTATTGACAAATGAAGCAAACAAACTTACCACGACTGGGTTTGCTTACAGTTAATGTACCAATTTTAATTTCATACTTTATGATTCATTGATTATTCATGTTATTACAGGTGAAAAAGAGGGATCCATTTTTACACCTAGAATCTTTCTAAGCGAGACAATCTTTTAAATATGTTTATAATGTTAAACATATGTTATTACATAATCTTTGGGTAAGGCTCTGGTGCCTTCAAGTACCCTCCCTCCCTCCCGTACAAAAAAAAATAATTTTTTTGCTAATTTTGGCTCTATATATAACTTACGGAACTTGGCCGATTTTTTATCTCCAAGAGTTCGAGGCTCTCAAATGCTAGATACTACTAACATCTAGCTTCTGCTAGCTGAAATGAAATAAAAATAAATAATTATTATATTAAAACTAGCTGTCCCGGCAAACGTTGCTTTGCCATAATATACAGCTAAAGTATTTCGCCCATATTATTTTTTTTAAGTGACTAAATAAGTATGTCGCCATGGCAACGTCGACCGCTATCCCGTCGCACAAACAATGGTCGCCGTCAGTCGGTTGTAATAATTTACTATTATTTATTCAACAAATGCACTTCTCAATATATAAAGTACCCAGTAACCGATTCTCAGACCTACTGAATATGCATATAAAATTTGGTAAAAATCAGTGAAGCCGTTTCGGAAGAGTTCGCTGACTAACATTGTGACACGAGAATTTTATTATACAGTCACTACTTTGCCAAGTCAGAAGAAAATTATGTACTTAACATTGTTAGCAGTAGTTTTGAGCAATACCATGGTATAACTGATCTATCATAACTCGCCCTGTATTATGTTCGACATTTACTTGCATAACTTTCTTCTATTTTATTGTACGTTTCAGTACGAATTATACTACGAAATCACTACAATTTAACTACAGAAGTTGTACAAAGAAAACGTGGGAGTCGCAATAAAAAGTTGTGTAAAGAACTACAAAGTACAAATTACGATTGCGCAGTAAATATTGCGCACTCGAAAACAATATGAATAAATATAATTCGTGCGAGTTAAATTTAAATAGGTAGTGTTCACAATAATTAATCCAACCTTGTGACATATTACACGATAAAGTAAAATTAATGAACAGGCATGAGAATGTTTTAAAGGTTAGCCCAAAATCCGTTATACGATAAGATACTAAACGGAGGATCTAAAAAAATATAATATGTTTTATTCAGAATTGTCCAACATGATAATTTCGACTTGGAAACTAACCCGGCGAGAAGAACCGATCAATTTGAACACAGAACTCATCAATTTAAAATTTTGTTACTTAATTGTAATATTGCATGTAAAATAAAAGTTATTTTGTCTTCATTTTATATCAATTAAAATTTCATCGAACAAGTAATATTATGTTTCTAGTTTTCCCGCAGCCAGCCATGTGTGAAAAACTGCATTGAAAGGTATCTGTGACTCATATGAAGTTTAAGTCATACATTAATTAATTAATGATCAGAAAACAAATTGCCTTTAGCAGTAGCGAAGACTGCTTCATAAGAGAGGAATCCCCGGCTGTATTTGGTAGAAATAACGAGCTACGCATAAGTCCGGAAACTGCGCTGAGGCCTAGCTGGGCCTCTCTAGCTCACCCAAACTCCGACTTTCCTCTTTAATAATACTGACAGAATAACAATATTTCCTATCTCATTTTCTTCTCTTCATTAATAGTATTTCTGCCGTTCGTAAACTCTTAATTATAAAAAAAAATGTAATTTACATAACTAGTAAACGTGCTCTGTCGATTGGGGAGACAGATAGGTAATGTACAGAAAACTGGATGCTGAAAATGTTTACATTCGTTCAGAGAGCGCCGACGATATTGGCGCCAACTACTGTTATCAATGTAAATGCACTTGATAACTCTATCAAGATGATATATACACATTACCGCCTACAATAATTCAACACCAGAACCAGCCAAGTAAATCAAATTAATAATGGCTACCGAGCCCAAGGCAACACGTTAGTAACTAAATCGACATTACTATTATGGTCAATGGCAGAATAGCACTAGTTAAGCTCTAGGTACTTAAATCTAGGTTTTAGATACACGCCTAGCAAATATAGGTTACTAGATGATGCCCGCAACTCCGTTGCGCCAAAACTCGATTGTCGACCGTACATTTTTACGGAACAAAAAGTATCATATGTCCTTTCCCGGGACTCAAAGTATATCCATGCCAAATTTCAGCAAAATCGGTTCAGCGGTTTGGGCGTGAAGAGGTAACAGACAGACAGACACACTTTCGCATTTATAATATTACTAGCGACCCGCCCCGGCGTCGCACGTGTATAAAATATATAGCCACTGAAAAAATGATTAAAATGGATAGCCTATGATCCTTTACGTGGTGAGTGGTCTACTTCCTATCTGTGCCAAATAACATAAAAATTGCTCCAGTACTTCGCGAGATAAGCCCTTTCAAATAATTTCCCCCGTTTTTTTCACATTCTCCTATTAGTATAAGCGTGATAAAATATTGCCTATAGACTTCCTCAATAAATGGGCTATCTAACAAAAGAAAAGAATTTTTCAAATCGGACCAGTAGTTCCTGAGATTAGCGCGTTCAAGTTAGCCCTTTCAAATAATTTTCCCCGTTTTTTCCCCATTTTCCTCTATTTCTTCGCTCCTATTAGTCTTAGCGTGATAGAATATAGCCTATAACCTTCCTCGATGAATGGGCTATCTAACACTGAAAGAATCATCAAAATTCGTTGCGTAGTTTTAAAGATTAAAGGGAACAAAGGGACATGAGGGAAAAAAAGCGACTTTGTTTTATAATAAGTATAGAAGTAAGTATATTAGTATGGATTCAATATGTGTGTGATTTCTAAGCTGCAACTTGCAGGTAAATAAAACAATAAAAATGTAGCTGTAAGAATGGATTTGCGATCAACTGTTTCGATCTATCGCAAAATAACTGGTGTAAAGGTGCGGTCTCTCATTTTATTAACTTTCACAAATTAGTTTATACGTCCAGTCGATTTGCAACAGATCGTTACGACCCATCGCCGCCGATTCCAATAACCGCCCTTAGAAACAAAAGAACTACCTATTTTTGGATCCGTTTACTCGTTAGTAAATTGTATGCGTGTTAATTTTGACAAAAGACTCCTGCGATATCTAATGCAACAAGTAACAACAAATAATAAAGGTATAAGTTGGAAGCTGGCTTCATGAAGTTGTAGCAGACGACATGCGTCGCGACACTGCTGGGTTCTATGTATTTCTATGTTCTATGAATAAGTGTAAGTCCGGTTAACGAATGACTCAAAAGAGGGTATAGAGTGCGTGAGCGGGAACCTAAGCGATTTCTACTGGAACTTATTCAGGGTGATTAGGGACAAAACATACTAAAAGTCCTGACGTCTAGGAGGTGAACCGGCGGGAGGAGGGGCGACAAAGGTCTAAATTTTTGGTTTTTCGTTAATAACTAAAAAACTATGCGTTCTAGTAAAAAATATTCTATGATGACATTAAAGCTTATTAAATTTTCTATAAATTAGATTCTATACAGTTTTTCCAAATTCTCATCAGTTTTGGAACTACACGCTCAGGAAAAGTGAAAATTCAAAAAAGCTTTATTTTTTAAATATTCCTTTCTATTTCTGTTTGAATAACAGCTTTATCGCTTCTGTGCTTTGTTCAGTGAGTGAGAGGGTCTCACTCACCGAACCCTACATCTCTCATCCCCCCATTCCCTCACCCATCCCCTCATCACACCCCTTAAAGTGGCAAAGCACTCCTGTTGCTGCAGACGTCGCATATGCATTATGGTAACCATTTTACATCAGGTAGACCTTACTCTTGTTTGCCAGCTTAGTTATTTGTATAAAAAACATCAGGAATCATCGGGAATGAGCTGACCCCTCAAGAGTGAGGGTGGAAAAATGAAGGTAATATCTTGACGCCAAAAACAATAGACGACTTACCAGCATCTGAGGCTTTACTAAGAACAATATTGACGGATGAAACGGATGATGAAAACGGATGAGAATTTGGAAAAACTGTATAGAATCTAATTTATAGAGAATTTAATAAGCTTTAATGTCATCATAGAATATTTTTTACTAGAACGCATAGTTTTTTAATTATTAACGAAAAACCAAAATATTTGACCTTTGTCGCCCCCCCCTCCCGCCGGCTCACCTCCTAGACGTCAGGACTTTTAGTATGTTTTGTCCTTAACCACCCTGAATAAGTTCCAGCAGAAATCGCTTAGGTTCCCGCTCACGCACTCTACAAATACTTTGTTGACCGAGATATGTCGTTAGCTGCGGAGGGTATTTCATAGAAACACATACAAACTATCACAAACCTGGGGGATGTGCCAAAATGTTTTCGTTTTCGCTTCGTTATAGAATCGCCGATGAAAATGTATGGAATTGACATAAGCGTTCGTTAATATGACGTTGACGTTCGACTCGTCTTATGTCAATTCCATACATTTTGATCGGCGATTCTATAACGAAGCGAATACGAAAAGGTTTCGGCTAAATGGCCAGTAGTGTCGCTGCGACACGTCGTCTGCGGTTGCTTCATGTCGCCCGCTGCCAACCGGCACCTTAATAGTTAGATTTTAACATCAAACGAGCTGATATTAGAAAACTCAAAACATAATCGATTTGTCAATATCTGTAACTGCTGTCATGTTTTTTATTAATCAAATTACATAAAGAGATTAGGGTTTGATTATTCCATTAGTAACGCGGAAGTAAAAGTGAAATATCTCAGGGTCGGTGCATAGGTTGGTGGTTCCGGCTGCCGCGGTCGCAGGTTCAAATCCGTCAAGGTCAGGTTGGACTTTTCCTTAAACTGATACCTACCCCAGGTTATGTACCTGGGGTCTCAGGCACCTTTGAGCTGTTCAAATTTAAAGTACAATTATTAATATAGGTTGATACTTGATAGATTTCAGATCTGACTCGAGGATGACTATTATTTGAAAGATTTTAATGATTGATTGATTAATGGCTAGTTTACACGTATTAAGTAGATAAGTAGTAACTAAATTTTAACTTAATTTGAAGTGCCTGCCCGAAATGTGTCAAGTGACGAGCCCCGCCTGCCAACTTAACAAAAAAATAGTCAACATTCTAATTTTCATGTTTAGTACCTCAGAACAGGAAAATAAGGAGAAGTGTTATGTAGCACCGTTTATATGGAAACCATTGAAATGTTACAATTTTAGGACCGAATATTGCATTTATTAGAGGACGCAATTTTATTTTCGGAATATGTTGGGGGGCTCAATAGAAGCTTAACCTCAAGTTTGTGGGGTCGCCGCCTTTGTCCTCCGGCCGCCATCTTGAAAAAAGGGGTGACAACACTATTTTCGTGATATTTCGGAAACTATAATCAAATCAAATCAAATCAAATCATCTTTATTTCGGGCATCGGAGGCCCATATTTGTTATAAATACCTTAAATCTAACATACATATTAATAATATAATAAATACCTTATAAACTAACATACATATTTTATATTCACTTATAAACTAACACTGTCACTAATTTTTGCCGGCGACGTGACTCGACGCTTCGTTCCGGAGTCTCCCCAGGAACCTCCGGTAGACTACATCCATCGGCCAGAACTCCGGCGCCTCTAAAGTCGACAGAAGATTCGTCGGTACTCTCACCACAAAAGAGCTAAAGTTAACTTTGTGGCGAGACTGCAGACGCTCGACCCTCAGGCGCAGTGTCGTCTTCTTCTGGATGTAGTCCACAACGTCCTCGACCTCCATGGACCAGTGCAGGCGGGATATGTACAGGGGCGTCGCGGGGACCTCGCTCCGCAGACGCAGCTCAGGTACATAGGGCGCGGTGCCGCGATGGTTGCGGGCGGCGGGCTTCTTCTTCCTCTTCTCCACCAGTATGAAGCCCTCCTCATCGCACCCCCTGCTCTCGTCCTTGCCAGGTCGAGAAGACTTGGCCTTGCAGCTCTTCGTAGCTTTGCAGCTCTCCGTAGACTTGCGATTCTCCGAAGCCTTACGGTTCTCATTCACCCCATTTTTATTCGCCCGCGGGGAAGGCGCGGGGCGACCAGCAACAGTCGCTTAATTTTGCTGAGTCGCCTGTGGACTCGGCGTCGGCGCAACCGGGAGGGGAGCGCGGGCGGGGGCGACAGCGGCGGTGTTCGTGGACCCGTCCGATAATGCTGACGGGCTAAACGTGGCCGCCGCCGCGCCTCTATGACAGATGACGTATGCGGCGTCAGGTGACCTACATAATGAATTATTACTTTTCAATTGTAAGTCTTACAGAAAATTTTTAAGAACATAATTTGTTGCAAATTATTTTGCCTACAAATATGTTTATATATTAATAATTAATAATATCTTCGAACAAATCGTACAGAATGGAAAATGCTGCCGATGCCCAAAGAAACAAAACGTACCTAGATCTATTTATCGATATTAGACTTAGACACATTTTCTACAACAAAGATACTCAAAAGGCGATGTAATAAATACCACTCGATACCCAATAAGGCCTAATGTTGAAACAATTTAAGCTGAAATCAATGATCGGTATATTTTAGGGCATGTTGTAACGGGGAAGTAAAAGTCCTTAGTGTGGACACTTAGACAGTCCAGATTACAACACTAGCACAAAGCTAGCACGAAGCTGGATAGACAGAATTTGCATAAACGCACCTGATTATGTCGATCGCCGCTGGCTTGATAAGCATAACTGGAGACGTTAGTCAATGATGACGAGGCTTAATCTGCTTAATCGGCCATTTTCTATTTCAACATTAGATCCCAGTTGGTATTTGCAATTCTCGAAAGCTTACAATTTAGTTGGAATAAGCAAACACTTCAGAAAACTCATACCAGTGATATCTTCATCATTATAACATTATCTTGAGTACTTTATGAGTCTGGCAATACATTCTAAGACACTAATAAGGCTTTTTTTTCTTTTCAGAGGCTATAAGTGTTCCAGAAGACCAATCAACGTCAGCGTCATGGTGGCAAGCGGGCACAGCGACGCCATTCAGAGATACGAGTAACTCCTTCGCATCCACACATGGGCTGGTGCAGACCCATCCATCAGGAAGCGACTTTCCAGGATTCGGGTCTATCGACGCGACGATAGGACCTTCAGCGAATCCATTCGTCCAGACCAGCGGCAGCGGGCCGCTCAGTGGAAGCTTCAGAAGTAGCAACCCACTGCCTCCCCTAGCAAGGAACACGAATGGGAAATTGTCCTTGAAACACTTAGACTTTACGAGCAGTGCCACAGCTGAGTTGAGGAGAAATCCGGCTCTGTCAGCCCCCGACGAGTGCGCGAGAGCATGCCGCGAAAACGAACCGCCCAGGATTTGTTACTACCACTTCACATTGGAATTCTACACAGTATTAGGAGCGTAAGTATTTACTTCTTATTTTCTAATACTAGAATAGAATTAGCAGTCCAATCAAAACTTATACAAAAAGCATAAGCTTATGCCTTTATTTATACCTCTAATTCGAGTAAATAACTATTTACTTTACAACACTCAGACAAAAACATGGCATTTGAATGCAATAAAATAAATTTGCTATAAGCCCCAACCTAAAGAAATAGTAACATTAGTGCATAAATAAAACTTTATTGCACATACATTACATCCAGCACAGAAAATCTATAATCGAACAAACATACGTGCACAGTGAATTTATAACAAGTGCAATTTATACTGTCAACCTACATTGCCTTGCGGTGAAGGAGTATCAATAGGATATGTGGTTTAAGGACCTCGCACTGACGATTCTAGTAATATGAGAGTTGACCCGTTTATAACCTTACTTTTGTACTTAATTGTTCTAGACTATTGTAATAAATTGAAGCAAAATTACTAAACACACCGCGTTAAAATCTTAAAGATACAAAGTAAAAAATACTTTGAACTCATGGTCCTAAACATATAATTTTTTGTGTATCGAAAGTCTTAAAGAATGTTACTTATCATTTGAATAAATAAAAAGAAAAAGATTCTTTAAATTTTATACTCGAAAGCAAACACAAGTAATTAATATAGTAGCAGTCAGTAAAGGCTGTCAAAGTTTATTAGCTTGTTGAACCATTGCACAACCTCAGCCTCAGGCTGCCTTTTGACAAGTCTAGCTGAATCTAAAGTTGATCGAGTAGCTTTGAGAATATTTTATTTTTGGAGCGCTTATAATAATATTGGTATTTCGTAATGATTGCGTTTACTCTCGTCACGATGAAATTAGGGCAACAAGTTAATTTTTAAGGGTCCAGTTACGACCACCAAAGGCTTTTTAAATCGCTTACGACGTAATAATGATCGATGACAATATTATTGATGAATAACTAGGAATGAATGATAATAGTGATCATTTTGATAATATCGATAAAGAAGCACGTAACAATTTACATTATGTTATTTTCAGAGCCTGTCAGGTATGCACACCAAACGCAACAAATGTAGTGTGGTCACACTGCCAATGTGTGTTAGCCGATGGTGTGGAGCGAGGTATCCTCACAGCCAACAGAATGTTGCCAGGGCCCTCCATCCAGGTGTGCGAGAACGACAAGGTAGTCATAGACGTGGAAAACCATATGGAGGGTATGGAAGTGACCATCCATTGGCACGGAATCTACCAGAGAGGAACCCAGTACTATGATGGTGTACCGTTCGTCACGCAATGCCCGATCCAACAGGGAAATACATTTAGGTAAGTACGCTATGTTAGAACCACAGAAATAAGATCTAGATAGAAGCGCTATGTCGCTCCATTTGTATGAACACGAGCGTGTCACTTTTTTCGTACCTACTGTGACGTCACAAGAGCGCTTTAGTGATGGGAATACCCGTACGCGCGGAATCGATTCAAAGGAATCGCCGCGCCCCGCCTCTTTTGCCATTTTAATAGGTATATCGATTTTTTAATCGATTATTATTCGAGTTCATAGACAGAGGAATGATAAATCTTAAGATACGTGCTTGCCAGGACAGCTAGTAATATATTATGTTATTCTAAATTAAATCACTAAACAGGAACATAAATACATAATTATTACATAACTAGCTGTCCCGGCAAACGTTGTTTTGCTATTTAAAGTATTTGTACTTCATTAGTTGATACAAAATCTTACCCCCTCTTTGGTCCCCTTGGTGGGGTGGGGGGAAATTTTTTTATACACGAGATGTTAAGTTGGAAGAAGACAAATATATCTGCGAAAACCGTATTCAAATCGGACCAGTAGTTTTCGTGTGATAGTGGAACAAACATACAGACAGACAGACAATATACAAAAAACTAACTACGGTTTTGGCTTCTATAGCGATGTAGTGACACCCCCCGCTTATTATTTTTTTAATGCCTTTAATGTACAGAATTTTTATTTCTACAGTTTTATTATATGTATAGAAAATGTATAGAAATATAATTACCGAGTCACAAAATATCCCAAAGCGAACATTATCATTCCTCTGTTTCATTTCTGTTTCGAAAATCGATTAATTAGAATCGAGAATATGTACAACACTATTTGCTTCATTTGACAGAAAAATGAGAATATTGACAGTACCTCGAAACTAAGCGATGAGTATCGATTGTTTTATTTCCATTGCGTGCTCAATAGCGGACAAATAGAACGGGCTCTATAATTTTCTAACTAAAGCGGCAATGTATTATGAATCATGCGGTACACACGCAGTTTTCACGCAGCACATAGATTTCATGGTAAAAACTACAGCCACACACGATTTACATTAAATAATTGATTTTAAAATAAAGGACACATGATTAAATAATAAAATTACTTACCGATGATAAGAAACGTGTCCACTATTTATACCAACGTTTCTATTCGAATTTCCACAGCCCAATACGGCACAATTAGGCATTTTTAGAATAGGGATGATGACAAGGTCCAAGATTAGCGATTAGCGATTTTGTTAATAAAATGAAGAAATCACGGTAAAAAATAAGTGTTCCCAAAATTTCAACTTGATAGCATTTGTATTTTTTTTTGTTATGCGCCTTCAAAGTTGGATAATCAAGTCGATTTTTTTTCAATTAAATTTCTTAATATTTGTATACCATTCGATAACTTATGCAATTAAAAGCAACTTTTGTTATAAAACTACTTTCATAAACGCAATATTTAATATACTTACCGAACAAAATTCTCTCCCGATCCATACAAACTACGAAAGAGTGACGTCAGTCTTTCGTAGCACTTTGTATGGAGCGTTTCGGGCAGGTCTATTTTATAAGATATTTGAAATTGTCATATCTTGGTGAATTGGCTATCAGAGTCATTCTTTCAGTGATGTTTCTAATTTTTAAGGGTCTTTCAATTACCGATAAGAAAAAAAAATAGTCATCATACCTATTCCGATTTCCGATTGACGTCCGATTCCGATAACGGTGGAGCGCAGACTAAAGAACAGACTTTCGAAAGAATAAAGTTTATGATCGTTTGGGAACGCGATGGCACGCGAAGTACATACACATGCGGGATCTAATTAGATAGAGATCTGTGGTTAGAACTAATAAATCAAAACGATAATTTACTTTTTTATAAAACAAGTTATTTAACAAAAAATATAGACAATAAACGGAAATAAACAGTTCAATAAATTGTATTTATTGATCATTAAATTCGAATTACATTAAATAAAAAATCTTAATTTAGTATATTTGGAAAGGCATATTGATTTTATTACCTACTTATAAAATAACTTGTTATTTTGCAGGTATCAATGGCAAGGAAATGCCGGAACTCATTTCTGGCACGCGCACACTGGTCTTCAGAAACTTGACGGTCTCTACGGCAGCATCGTCGTCCGGCAGCCACCTTCCAAGGATCCCAACAGCCACTTGTACGACTACGACTTGACGACGCACGTGATGCTGCTGAGCGATTGGCTTCACGAGGACGCGGCCGAGAGGTACCCCGGTCGCCTCGCCGTCAACACTGGCCAAGATCCCGAAAACGTTTTGATCAACGGAAAAGGACAGTTCCGAGACCCCAACACCGGATTCATGACGAACACTCCCCTCGAAGTATTCACCATCACCCCCGGCAGGAGGTATAGGTTCAGGATGATAAACGCGTTCGCCTCGGTCTGCCCCACTCAAATCACGTTCGAAGGCCACAACCTTACGGTCATCGCCACCGACGGAGAACCCGTGCATCCTGTCCAAGTCAACACCATCATTTCGTTCTCTGGTGAGTCGATATCCTTCAGCGAGCAGCTAGAAATTTTGCTCGACGCTTCAGGAAATGACTGCGGAGTGTTATTTAACGAGAATATATTGTACGATTATCGGTTATTTTTAAAGCCACACCCTCGTATTTTGTAATCCGCTCTGGCGAGCCCGTGCACCAACTCAAGCGATGAAAATTGAATAATGTTGCATACCACTTCCTTAATTAGTTTATTTAAATCGATCGCTGGAATCACGATGTAATCTTTTTTCTAGGTGAACGTTACGATTTTGTGATCGAAGCGAACAATATCCCCGGTGCGTACTGGATCCAGGTACGCGGGCTCGGAGAGTGTGGTATCAAACGAACGCAACAGTTGGGCATCCTCCGGTACGCGAGAGGACCCTACCAACCGTCAACCCAACCGCCCACCTACGACGTAGGCATACCGCAAGGCGTGGTGAGTATCGCAGCTGTACATAAGTAGATCTTCGAAAAATATGTAAATATAAGTGTAAATAAATAGTTGATTCGTACCCGGTATGGAGTATGGTTCCTTACCTGACCCGTAATTGATTTAGCGGCAAGGATACTTGTGTCACTTGGTAATCGACGGATATTGCAAATAGATTCTTGTCGCTATTAAAATATGGCCTAATACATAGCATATAATTTCTCAGATATTAGATCTAGTTTTAGTGTTGATAATTTTATGGTTACGCATTTTAATCGCCTAGAATCCAAACCAATTTGTAAGCCATATTTCTCAGTGCTATGAATCACATAAGCATAAAGATCTTATTTTCATATCTAGTCTAATTACTAACTAGACTGTCTATATTACATGCACATCATAGCACTATGTGTTAAGGAATATGGATGTAGTCACCCAGTCATTCAAAAGTCGATGCCAAGTGAGCCTTGTATTTGAGTAGTAGAACTTACGTAATGATCCTATCCAAAACATGCAAATTGCATTTTAAAAGGTGCTACGCTTATAAAACCTATTTGCCTTAATGCAAATATAATTTCATTGACCTACAAATATTTACTATGGCACATTCGAATAGTATTCCAAAAGATTTTTACTTTATTGATGTAGTGAATATTACCGAGGTATCGGACACTATTTCATAACATTTAAATGTGCTTGGAATACTTTTCGAATATTCAAACAGATAAATATATTCACCTAAAGTGTATTAGAATTTTCAAGTTAGCGTAGTGAACAATGATGTAGATTAGTTTGCACGTAATATTAGTAATTGCACGTTCCTTTCTCCTCACTAACTATCCAGGTAATGAACCCCTTGGACGCGAGATGTAATGAGCCCAGAAATGATGCAATCTGTGTCAGTCAACTGAAAAACGCGCTTCATATCGATCCTGCTATACTGCAAGACAGGCCAGACGTCAAGATCTTCTTGCCCTTCCGTTTCTTCGCGTACAGGCCCGAGATGCTTTTCCAACCCAACACGTATAACCGATTCTTAGGTAAGAATCTAATGTTCGATACGAATTTGTTTTAAAATAAAACTATTGACTAACACTGTGATCTATCTTCCTCAGTGGCACCAACTGGAGATCACGTCATAAGTTTGATAGACGAAATATCGTACATGGCACCACCGGCGCCACTCATCAGTCAGTACGATGACATCAATCCGGATCAATTCTGTAACGGAGACAACAGGCCAGCCAACTGTGGACAGAACTGCATGTGCACCCATAAAGTTGATATTCCATTAAACGCTGTAGTAGAGATTGTACTCGTAGACGAAGGTAAGCAAGCAACACATTTTGCGAGGAAATTCGTTTTTGCAATCGCCGCTTGAATCTAATCTGATAATTTTTACTTTCAGTTCAAATCGTAAACTTATCTCATCCGTTCCACTTGCACGGCTACTCGTACAACGTGGTCGGTATCGGACGGTCACCTGACCAGAACGTTAAAAAGATTAACTTGAAGCACGCTCTCGATCTCGATAGAAGGGGATTGCTCGAGCGTCACTTGAAACAGGGAGATTTGCCCCCGGCGAAAGATACGATCGCCGTCCCTAACAACGGCTACGTAATCGTTCGATTTAGGGCGACAAACCCTGGATTCTGGCTTCTCCACTGCCACTTCCTGTTCCATATCGTCATCGGAATGAACGTCGTCCTGCAAGTGGGCACGCAAGCTGATCTTCCTCCAGTACCCCCCAATTTCCCGACCTGCGGAGACCATCTTCCTCCAATCAACTAACCAACTTCTAGACAAATGTTGCAGTTCTGATCGTAATCGGTTTTACAGCTGAGTTTTTATGTTACTTGAGTGTAATTATGATTGTTTTGTGTGATGTGTTTGGCGAATCCGAAGTGCTCGACTACGCCATGGTATTTTGTGTTTATTTTGTATTCGATGGTTTGTGATTTAATTTAAAGGTGATAATTTTAGTAAATATCTTTACCTGATGCCATATCGTGATGTACGTATGTGCGTATGACATCCGAGTATAGCATATTTGAGGCTCTTCATCGTGTGCACCGGTCGTGTACAATTTATTTTATTATGAACAGATTCGTTCTGTTACTAACTACTTGCCATTATATTTTTCACCAGGCATATTTATTATGTATATAATATTTACATCGAAGCTGAAAATTAAGCTACCCGAGTTCCTTGTAATTTTCTAACGTATCATGTTTCATTGCACCCGCCATTTTTGGGTAGTTAATTTTTATACTTTATCCATTAGGTTATTTAAAATTCACCTCATTTCACCTACTAACCTGTTTGCATGATCCATTTTATTAGTTTTGTACATACTTTAATTGCAGTACTTGTAAATACACAATATGTATGTTACGGTTGATATTATGACGATGTGCATCGACCTTAAAATATAAAGACTGTTTGCATTCACATTAATATAATATTGTTACCAGTACAAAAACAAGGTTACCACATTCAGTTACCATTTTACCAATTTTAGTCTTAGAGATTTTTTATTCAATATCAAAAAGTTTACTAATCCCATTATTAAAACATCATTTTTCATAAAAAATAACAAAATTTCAATAACCAATTTCATCTAATCTTTGTAGATTTTTTAAATTCTTTTTCATTTAATTCTAAGACATTTGTAAATTTTTTTACCATATAATAAAAACGTATTATTGTATAGATCAAAATTTTATTTTCCTTTAAGCCTTTTGGATAATTTGAAACAATAAAGCTGAAAATTGATAGAAAAAATGCATACGAAAGATTGTAATATTTAGAAAAGAAAATAATAACTCACTTGAATTTACTTCAGAAATTATTTTTCTTTCAACCAATTTATATTCAGACACATCTATACATACACATAATAAGTAATAACTCTGTCAATAGTAGAACTACTAAGCACAGCCAGTGAAACCTACTGCACATAATATCAGTAGATAGATTCAATTAGATTGATCAATATAATTGAGTAGCATGTTGACCCTACGGTACGAGATAGAAGGTTGTATATTTTTATTATTTATTAATTATAATAATTGTAAAGACGTAGAATTTGCTGCAAATAAAATAAATTATAAAAATGCTTTGATTTCAATTTTTTTAAAGAAATAAATTCCTTCAAACGACACGCATTAATTTTCGTTAACCATTATCAGGTATTGAACCCCCTTGATGCTGTGTGTAACGTGAAAAGGAACGACGCTGTATGCGTCAGTAATCTAAAATCAGCAAAACCGATCGACAAGGCGGTCCTGCAAGAACGACCCGACGTCAAAATATTCTTACCATTCAGGTTCCATATCTACAAGCCCAAAGATCTGTTTATAGAGAACACTTATAGCAATTACTTAGGTAAGTGCCAAAATATTGTTCCTTCTAAGATTTTAGAACGTAATTTATACTGCCAGCGATGTTTATAAAGCCTTTGTGATTCTATAATTTCGATAGAGCCACCGCCAACATGAACAAAAACAGAAGCCAATTACTGCAAAAAAATATTGTAATTCTGTCTAAAATTATCATTTAATGATTAAATTATACTGAAATAAGAAACCTGGGACAAAAAACCTAACATTTCCATTTTAAACTTTTCAGTGGCTCCTGGAGGTGATCACGTTTTGAGTTTAGTTGACGAAATATCATACAAAGCCGCGCCTGCACCACCATTATCACAAATGCATGAGCTACCATCAGACCTGTTCTGCAACGGTGACAACAGACCAGCGGATTGTCCTGTCGACTGCCGGTGTACGCATATGATCGACGTCCCCTTAAATTCCATTGTCGAAATTGTTTTAGTCGACGAAGGTGAGACTCTGTCCATTAAAATTATAATTTTGTGTAGAATATTATAATCAAAAAGAAAGGATAATGATGCCATATAAAATGCAGCCTCTTGACGTCGTCTTAAGCAAGCAAACTTTAGTGCACAGAGTAATAAAAATCTTATTCTAACTCTATGCAGCTTATTGATTAATTTTTTGCCTAATCTAAATTTGCTTTTTTTCAGTACAATCACCAAATCTCTCACATCCATTCCATCTGCACGGGATGTCGTACAACGTCATAGGTATCGGCAGATCACCAGACAAGAACATAAAGAAGATCAATTTAAAACACACCCTAGATTTAGACAGAAAGGGGTTGCTGAACAGGCAATATAATTTGCCACCTTTGAAAGATACGATAGCTGTACCAAACAATGGATACGTAGTGTTAAGGCTAAAAGCTGATAATCCAGGTAAATAATTATTTTATCATCCTAAATATACTATAAGATCTCAAAGAGTGTGGACTGGTTCTTCTTCCTATACAAGAGATAGGTATTTTGGAAGTAATAAGTAATTAAATGAGGCCGATAGGAATGGATTTATAAGAAATCCTACACCATTTTAAACGACCACTGAATTTGGCTAAGCGTAAAGTAAATTTTGTAAAAAAAAAACAGTTATCTATAACGATTTCCAATAGATTTCTAGGGTCCAGACAAAATTGAAATATCCATAATGTCTCTTTTAATGTAAATAATGTTCTCATAAAGTGATTATGATGGTCCGTTGTTGTATTATCTAACGGTTGCAAAATTAGTTTCACTGTTCTATTAATTACCTACGCTAATGCAAGATCATTGAACATTAAGACTGGCGTAAGATATGTTACCATTTCGCATATCGTTAGTCGCTTTCATTTTCCTCACACGAGTACTTAGTAACATAATATTGCGTAGTATTTAGCACATTTATGAGCTAGGTACCTGGTTTTTCAACTCCGTGTATATCATATGTACATTATTTAATATTGAAAGCTATTCTGCTATTATGTGAAGTTTTATTATGTCTTCACGAGAAAGAATTGTTGACTTTTATTTATTTGAAGTCTTCGGTTTATTAAATAATGACTTTATAGTGTATGTACTTATCTTAAATTCAAACACAATATATTCCATTCATTCTAGTTCTTCAGTTTCTAGTCTGCTTAAAATTGTACCAACAATTATAACAGACTGTATTTTTAATACAAATTAAACATAACTTACAAATAAATCATAAACGGCACCATTGTCATTATTTTTCTTTGAGGCGTTTCTATTTTACAATGACTAACTCTTACTCTATCTCATTTTCAGGATACTGGTTGTTCCACTGTCACTTCATCTACCACATCGTGATCGGGATGAACATGATCATCCACATTGGTACGCAGAGCGACCTGCCCCCCGTACCTCCTAACTTCCCCAGATGTGGACATCATCTACCCGCCATAACCCCCCCATATTTTCCCATACACTAGCAGTAGGTTAGGTAGACATAGATTACAATTTTGAGTTACTATAACCAAGAGAATCGCAAATTCCCTTGAAAATATTATGTACCGCCAATCGCCATATTCAAATTGTTTTAAAATATGGAGAATGTACGAATTTTTTTATGGACGGTAAGCCTTGCACTCCTCTATACTATCAAAAAAAACTAGAAGACCAAAGCTAAGAATAAAATCTATATTATGTTTATTATTCTTTTAAATGCATCAAAAGTTATAATACGAGGTTTTCGAATTTTTTACTTTAATTTATGATAAACTATATTATTATCATAAAATCCCTAGATCGAAAAACACGAACTTCCTTTCTTCTCTTTCCCTTCAAAAATTTAGATTGATGTTTCTTAGCAGCTGTTGTTGTTGTTTAATTGTAAATAAAATGTAATTAAGTATGTTGTTTAAGTTAGTCATAAGATTTTTTCTAAAGTTTTCTCTTAAAAGGTGTAAAAAAATATTGTGAATTCGTAATTTTATAAAAATCAGTAAGGCAGCTGGTGCATTTACAATTTACGAACTACTTTCCTTAAAGTGACCAGCTGTTCTTGAACATAACATTAAAAAGAACTTGCGACTTTTTCTTAAAAATGATATTTTTTTTAATAATAATTGTTTTAGTTAATGTGCAGATCCTAATAATTCTTAGACAAATTTTATAAACTTGTATTATAGCTATTTGAGCTGAATATAAAAATATAGCTACAGTTCAAATATATTATGATAAAAATGTGTACTTATTATTATAAATATTTTATATTATAAATATTAATTAATTTAAGACGAATGACTCGCATGTTGTTTTTGTAAAATGCCACAAATTTGATGTAGAAAATGGCAAAATTTTTATTGTGACTTCTCCATAAGCTATAAATTAACTCAAGTTTAACTTGGGACCGTAAATCATTACGGGAGAACAAACAATTTTAACCTAAATACTAATTAATATAAGTTGCCTACTACCATGATATGAGTTTATAACAGTCTATGATAATTCACACAAGGCACAAACTCTGTTTTTTTAATTTTTTACTAAAAAGTCAGTTTTGTCTAGTGTGTATAATCCCTAATAAGTCAAGGTACAAGATGACGGTTACAGCAAGCAAAAAATGTTTCAATTTATTTTTTAATACGAACATTTTTATAATCCTTTTTTAAAACCTTCGAAGTAAAAAAATAATTTTTTGCTTGTTATTTCCGTTAACGTCAGATTTAAGTTAAATAGTGACACAGAGTACTATTTTTCACCTAAAATATACTGCTGTGGTTGGATTGTTGTCCCATTCTTCCATAATATTATCATAATAGTAATTAAGGTTCTAATATTTTATTTAATTATACAGGTGGTTATTTATTTGATGCCAAATTCTACACCAAATTTCCTGGCTCGAAAATGAAAAAGTGAAAAAAAATACAAAAATTAAATAATAATGATATTTTATTTTATCTTTTTCCAGTTGCAGCAGATTTTTCGAAATCGATATTGAGTTTTATCATTTCAATGTTGATAAATAAAATATAAATTAAAACCCAAAACTGCGTCTCAAATCCCATTAGGTCGTTGGAACGTTGGCCCACTGAATGTAAATTACCCGTATAATCCACGTATCAAAAGGAATGTCGCCATATTTAATGAAGATAAAATATATAAGTAATGCATATATGTTAGATTTTTAGGGCATATGTTTATCTCTCCATTTTACTTGCCTATACCATTTCTAACCTTTAAAAATTATATTTACTTAGACGTTTACTTATTACTGTTATTACTTAATTACTGTACAAATATGTAGTTAGGAAGACTGTCATACATTAATTTGAATTTAATTTTTTGGGCGCTCCTTTTTAGTTGGTTATAAAAGGGAAAATATGTCGCTCCTTCAAGCCCCATACGAGCACCGGCGATCACGAATTCGTGACAACGATAGAATACTATAGCATTTCCAAGAATCCCCGATCGAAGAATTAAACGCCTTAAACTTTTTATTTAGCAATATCGTAAAAATTTATAGCAATCGCTGTTGTACAGTTATTGTTTTCTATAAAGGTAAGAAATAAACAAACAATCTAAATCTAGTATTAGTAGATGTAATATTGTAAATTGTAATCGCTGAGAATATTTCAAAGCTTCTGAATAGTCGTGTTGATAAGGATTCATATTTAACTAACAACATACAGTGATATTTGCGATATCACTATGTATTTTATATACGAATTGATTCTTATTTTGTTAATTTTTGATACTAATAACGTAAATGCAGGTGAGGTTTTTCTTATTATAACAATTTAGCCTTTTCCTCATTTTTTATTGCAAAAATTTAAAATTTTCAGTTGACCAAATCCGTCTTTATTTTCCCTAAAATTACTAGCCAAAGGAGTTTTTGAAGGGGTATTTAAATCATTTTCTTTGTATCTACTAATAAAAATAATTTCATTTTTGAAATTGTGAGAGATTTCAAATAATTTTCTTTGTATCATCCTACCTATAATAAACATTGATTTACAATCACTTTAGCAAAAATCGATTATGTGCGAGGTAGCCGAATAATAGGAGGACATGAGGCCAAGCCTCACTCTCATCCATACATAGTTTCTCTGCAGCTAAGATTCTTGTGGGCAAGTGCGCACCTATGCGGAGGCAGCATCCTTAATGAGGAATGGGTAAATATACACACCAGACAATGTCGCATGTCCATCTATGTCATTAAAGCCTTCATTTGTTTTACTGAATACTGACATTGGACTCTACTAAGCTAGGCTAAAGAAATTAAGGAGATCATAAGAATAAAATTTGTATGTCTCCTATCATCTCTTATGTTAACGTTGACTTATACTGTCGTAGATTCTGACAGCAGGCCACTGCATATCCGAGTCTTGGTTGATAAGATTTCTGAATATTGATGCTGTGGCAGGTGCTCACGACGTAGAACAGTTTGGTCCAGTTGCCCAAGTGGCGAGAATCGACCAACGAATTCCACATCCTTTATACGCAGGGTGAGATGACGATGAGATCAATTTGTTAAAAGCTTGTATTATACAATTAGAATACAATTAACAAGAGAGCAGTGCAAATAAGTAGTTCCAAAATTTATTTCTGTATAGAGAAACAGAAATGAGGAACACGAAATGACTTTGAAATAGTGATGGTATTTCGTGTTGATTTTGGCAGTTTCACATTATTTCCTTTATCATTATAATATTCTAATCTTGTCTTTAAAATACATTTTTGCTATTGAAGTTTGCAAAATCGTAGGTCTCAAAAATCGTAAGAATTAATTATTTTTTTTTCTTTCAGCGGCGTAGGGCCACATGATATAGCTGTACTGAGCACCAAAACTAAACTCACCTTCTCGAAATATGTCCAACCGGTAAACTTGCCAACTTCTAACTATAGAATAGATGACATTAAGCCACTAACGACAGCTGGCTGGGGTGCCTTGAGAAGCACAGTCTTGATTCCTGACTTACCTCGCAGATTACAGGAACTTCAAGTGAAATACATACCTTACGAAGGTAAAATATTTTCAAACACAGAGCAAAATATTAGTTCTAGTTTTTAGTTATTACTTAATATTACAACTTCTTTTTCTGATTTTTAAACATTTTATTTATTAGTAATAGATAGTTGCTATTATAGTGTCAATAAGTAAAATTTATCTTATTAGGTATATCTTAAGAAGTAAAATTTATTTTCAGAATGTTTTAAAGCTATTGATGATGTTAAGGAACCTTTCGAAACAAATCCCTTAGAACAAGATGCTCATGTGTGTACTGGTCCATTGGGTGGAGGAATGGCGGCTTGTAGCGGAGATTCTGGAGGTCCACTAGTACAAGTCGTACCCAGATATAGATTAATACCGTACGATGATATAGAAGAAGAATATGGACGGGCTGAAAATGCAGTCAGTAGTGGTGAAGACTACACTACGGTTGAGGATTCTGATTTAAGTACTAATATGACTGAAGAAATACCCGTTATTCTAGGAGTCGTATCTTTTGGTTTTTCTCCTTGCGGCTACAAAGGTGCTCCAACAGTGTATACCAAAGTATCAAATTATTTAGATTTTATCGAAGCGTTTGTAAAATAATAAAAAATATATAAATGTTTTATAGTTTTAATAAATACTAGCTTAAAATAATAGTATTTACAAGTTTCTTAATTTAAAATAGGTATCCAGCCCACTATGCTTATACTTAAGTTTTGAATGAAATAACATTATACTTATGCCTTATGAAGATATTATAGAATACTGTAATCTTTCCGTTTTGGAAAACATAAATATTTTGAGATCTAAGAGAGAAAAATGAAACAGAAAAATAATTATGATGTTGATGAAATCGCACATAATGAGCGAAATTGAAATAAGCAGTAAAAATTAATACGAAACAATTTACTTGAATGATGAACAAAAAAATTCATACGTACAATATGATGACGACAATATTGTGGATGAAAATGTAATGATACAAACAAAATTGAGCACCAATTAATATTAAATCTAATAATATCTATTCAGTCAATCAATTGCTTAATTAAGTAAAACGTCAGCTGGTTTATACCCACTACAGGGTGGTAACGATTCAACAACTAATTTTGGTATTGTTTGCTGGACATCGATTAGTACTGCAACGGGTAACGCTGAAAGACCACAAGATCGGCACTCCAGCAGCCAGCTTCCACCAGTGTCTGTCTTTATCCTCACGATCACAAATCCTTTGTTCGGAACATGGATCGTGTCCTTGTTTGGAGGATTTATTACATTCCTGTAAATGTTTATTCGTATATTTGGTAAATCAAAGAAATCAAGTTATATCTAGATGGCGAAACTACGTTTCGTCGGGTTATGCTAAGCTCAGCCAACAGATCATGACTAAAATTGACTTGACAATTGACATAGCAGATTAAATAGGTCTTAACAAATTCAGCCTTAGAATTGATTTCTCTGTTGGTACATTACCTTATAATTTTACCCTCTGTGTCTAGTTTCATGAATTCTTCTTTTGATAGTGCCATTCCGGTAGGGCTTTGCCATGTTGCCAGAACCTGCATACTGTACCCGTGCATGTGGAATGTGTACGAGTCGTTACTTCCAAAACCTGAAATGCGTATCCAATAAAAGGTCGTTACTCGTTATCTAAATTAATCGTTATCTTAATTAGAATCCAAATTAACTCTAAAGGATGGAAGGTTTAAAATAAACTGAAATTACCCTGTAAATTTCTTTTTATAAAGTTTCAGTTCTGTTTATATAAAATCTGTGGGATTTAGAATAAAAAATGAGAGCACCAATGTACTACATACAGAAATATATATTTTTTTAAATTACTTCTTACATTTCCTCTCTTCCTCTTACTCACCTTCGTTAACAAGTATAAGTTCTATCGTTTCATTGGCTTTCGCATTTATAGTCTGGATGCACTGTGGGTCCTTATGATCAGCTTCCTCTCCTACAAGACAAGACGATTCTGGCAGAACTTCTCGTGGCTTCAAAAGGAGAGGAACATTAGGGTACAAAAAGTTCTTGCCGTTTATTTGGACGACGCCCTCCTGTATAGCTGAAAATAGAAATAAGTATATCATTTCTGTGACCCGCATTTACAATTTCTTTTTAACTTTTAATTTCTTTACTCGAGGAAACATGTATGTCATAACTATAACCTTTACTCTTTATTCTTTAATAACCTTGATTTTAAAATTAATAGTAATGTTCCAAATTATGTACACTTGCTTGGTTCCGAGAATAATCAGAGCAGAAAATGATTTAAAAATGAATTTGCAGAACTTTTCAAACTTCACGTATTTTCTTTTGTTAATCTCTCGCTTTTATTCTTCCGAAAACTAAGAAACTCTATAATTGTCAATCTTAAATCGCCATGCTAGGCGTACTACCTATCCTAAAATCCTAATTTTAGGACTACTTAGGATAGGATCTTAGGACTTACCTATAAGAAACAATTCTTATAATTATTATTTCCTTTACTACACTTACTCAAAGCAGCGGGTATGAAGGGGGACTTAGGCATGGCGTCGCTTCGATATCTGAAGTCAACATCACTGTCTTTGTACTGAGGATAGTTTCTGTCGATGCCCATGTAGTACGAGCGGATCTCTGGAGGTGATGTGGTGTCTTTTAGAGAATGCAAGTCCTGTCCAGCTACAGCATCGTCAATTATTAAATTATTCGCCTGAAAAATGAAAAAGTTAATACGAAACAAGTTAATAAGATGTTTAGCAATATCCTACTTACACTATTTCAAGAAGTTTAATATTTTGTGTTTGATACATTGATTGAACATTTTATAACATAAGGGCATAAGGGCAAAAACTCATTTTTCCCCTTTAAAATTAAATGAAACCTTGTAACTTGCCTACATAAAATCCACATTTTTTATTTAAAATCTTCTTCCGGTCCTAAAGCCTCCATTTATAGTAGGGGAGGGGAAGATGCTATTTTTGTAGTCGCTCGAGCGTCATGGAGACCTAGTAGGTTTTTTAAATGTAAAACTGATAAAAAAATAATAAGAGCGTTTTTTATTTATGCGGTGGGTTCAGAAACTGCAGCCATTTTAAAGTTTTGAAAAAGAAAATATTAATATATTCACAAAATTGATTATTTAGGTAAATTATAAATATTATATTTAAGACAACAAGGACTAAATCATTTAGTTCAAAGCGCACGGAAGTGCGCAGGCCTAGTTCCAGCAGGCCGCGCGCATGCCGTGCACTATTTACACGAACCGTTTCGACGCACTTTCGACCCCCCTGTAGCTCAGTGCCTATTGCGAGTGCAAAGATAAAATTAAACCTACGTAATTATATACTATACTTAGGCAGTATACCCAATTTCATAGATATAGGTTCGGTAGATCCTGAAATATGTCCCTGTAAAAATAGCTAATTTTGGCACTCACTCACTCACTCACTTACTGACCGGTAATCAAAACCTCTAGGCCACTTCCAATTGTCCTAGCTTTATGAAATTTGGCACACAGATCGTGTGTTATATGTAGATTAACGAAAAATTAAGAAATTGTAGAAAATGGTCAAGCGTGAGTCGGTTCATCTACGAACTTCAGAGGCCACTTCCAATTGTCCTAGCGTTATGAAATTTGGCACACAGGTCGTGTTACATGTAGATTAACAAAAAATTAAGAAATTTTAGAAATCGGTCAAGAGTATGTCGGCCCATCTACGAACTTAAGAGGCTATTTCGAAAATTTGTCCTAGCGTTATGAAATTTAGCACACAAGTGTGTTATATGTAGATTAACGAAAAATTAAGAAATTTAAGAAATCGGTCAAGCGTGATTCGGCTATCTTTTGTAGGCGGAGTTAGATAAAATTTCTTATGTACCAGTGATACAATGAGGCATCTATTGAAAGTATTGTTTATATCGGGCGTGGCACAAAAAGAAAAAATAGGTATGATTTCTTGAAAAAAGTATTGAAATCCCACCAAAAACATACCTGTTAAAATAGGGCCTAGTTCCTAAAGGCTAATTGTTGGTCTAAAAAAAGAGTTGAAATCCAATCCTATGCCCAGTTCGGATGCACTTCATCGATCTTAATCATCTTCATCAACAGCCTAATCCATAATACTTCTAATTTGAACTTGGCAGGTTTTTGTGATATGCGTTACACTTGATTAATTATATAATTAGATAATATAGAATTTAATTAACCTGCCAAGTTCAAATTAGAAGTATTATAGATCAGGCTGTTGATGAAGATGATTAAGATCGATGAAGTGCATCTGAACTGGGCATAGGATTGGATTTCAACTCTTTTTTTAGACCAACAATTAGCCTTTAGGAACTAGGCCCTATTTTAACAGGCATGTTGTTGGTGGGATTAGAGTATAATAAAATATCTGCGAAGCTTAGTTAGGAAAATATGAAGCTTAATTTTTTTTATATTTTAAAAGGTCCCTACAGGCTTATCTGACCTTTGAATCGTCAGTGCTTTGTATGGAAACTTCTTTGGGGTGTACTAATCATCCCCTATCTTAATCTGAAAGATCCGATGACATTTCAATATTTAAAAATTTTTTTTTTACCTACCACGTGAGAAATCTGATTTCTATGCCATGATAACTAGACAGATGTCGGAAGCCTTTACAAGCTTAATCTGACACGCTCGAGCTAATCCCTAAATCCCCTCTTCCCCTCACCAACTATTAAGCAAAAAGACGAACATTTAAAAATTGTTCTTCATCTTTACTTCTCTCTCACTTCTCCAATGTTTTGGCAAGCAATGAAATGTTTTTTTCCCTTACCGGACCCTCTTCAAACATGGTGGTATAGTTGTATCCTGAGTACAGCAGCATGCCGTATGTATCCAGACCGCTGCAGGCATCTTCTCCAGCCACCTGGATCCAATAGCCACCGGTAGACTGATCAGCTCTTACTACCACGTCCATTCTTTCACCTGGAAAATATAAATTTTCATAAGGATCATCCTTTTTTAGGGTTCCACAGTCAACAAGGAACCCTTATAGTTTCGGTCTGTCCGTCCGTCTGTCTGTCCGTCTGTCTGTCTGTCCGCGGTTTTGCTCAGAGACTATAGGACCTACAAAGCTGTAATTTGGCATGAATGCACATATCAATGTTGGAGACAAAATAGTACATGAAAATTTTAAAAAATATTTTTTATGGTACCTTCCATACACATCAAGCGAGAATGAAAATTTGTTTTTCGCGTCCACCCCATCGTGTGGGGTGTCGTTAGATAGGTTTTTTAAAAATGTTATGAGTATTCGTAGATCATTTTCCGATTTAGGGATCCGATTGTGAAATATTAAGTTTTAAAGTGGAAAAATCGTTAGAGTCCAGTGTCCCCACTCCCCCCCTTTTACCAGCTAAACGGTTGCTTCTGGAAATGTGAAAAAATTCACGGGAGTAGGAAATATGCTGAATTTAAAAGGAAAACTATCACGGCTAAGAAGACTTCATAAGTTATTGAGAAATAGTCGATCAACTAAAAAAATGTATTCGGCAAAGTATAAACTTTTCGTTCAAATTCTTTTGAAAGTAACTGAGATGATGTTGTTAGTTGTAGTAAAACACGTTATAAATGTACATTCATTGAACATACAAAAATTTTAAAAAACTAGCGGTAGGTATTACGGAACCCTATATTGCGTGTGGCCCGACACACACTTGGCCGGTTTTGTATTTTATTTATAACTTTTTTCAGCAACTTTAACTGCAGAACTAAAATAATATGCCAAGTGTCTTATAATTTACTTAACACCTTTTTTTTAATTTACAACTTTTTGTGCTCTCTTTCTACCCCGTTTAGAAAATGTATGATACACACATGAGCATGACTCACGACAGAAAACCCGCCCTGCTGTTTGGTTTTGACTCTGCCTGGACTCCATGATTGCAACCGGGTATATTTTTTATCATTTCAGAATCATATTCATTATATTTAACGCTTAAAAACCACGTGCGTTGGCGCGGCCCTTCTCCTAAAAGGAAAGTTGAATCATAACGTACCGGTAGTTATTAACAACTTGTCAAATTGTTAAATGATAAGCAATATATTATCATCACAATTTCACACTTACGTAACATTATGTAAAGAACCAGGGAAGGCTATCATAAAAGAAAGTTTTTCTATCATAAAGGTAGTTAACGTGTATCTGCTAAATCGGTAATGAATGTTATTATGACAGGAAGTTTAATACTTATGTGTATAACTCACTGTATGCAAGTTAATAACGTAAAACTACACTGAAAAATAAATTAATCGATCGTTTTGAGAGCGTCTAAAGTCAAAAATTTTATCTAATAATTGTTAAAAATTAAAAGTCCTTATGATAAAAGTTTTATAGACAAAAACTTATATTACAGCTAATGGCAAAACAATATTTTTGGTAGAAATATGATTGAAGCTTTTTAAACTTCTTTTACATGTAATTTCTGCAAATCATATAATTCCTTCCATTGTAGCATAAAATAAGATAATTATAGATTTTTGTGAAAAAAAAGTAAAGTTGTTTTGAATGTTTAACCTTACGTAAAAAATGTTTTCTCTCCTTATCCGTTAACTGCGGAAATAAATAATATGGCAAGTGTTATTTTCTTGTAATTCAGTACTAACACATATGAAGGTTCCTTAGTGGTTGAAATAACACTTCAAACTCAATATTTAAACTTTATATTTCCACACTGTATAACTTAATACTACTGGTACTCCAATAACATGGACCCTAGTATTTAAGCACAACTGCTCAGCTCGGCTGATCAAAAACGAATGATCTCGTCTCCCCAATGCAACCCCGCCATTACAGTTACCAATATTAAAATAGTCTCTTGACTTCCGCTCTGAAATATTATTCATCAACATGGCGAACTTCCGGATTTAAAATAATAATTAATAAATATTCTGTACTTCCGGTCTATCATTGACGGATGTCAAACTAATGACATCCGTCAATGATAAGTATTAGTCAAGTGTCAAATAAGTGTTGATGAATATTATTTAGAACAAATAATTAATTTCTTACAACTCGGCCATCCGTTCCGAGACGAGTCCACTCGTTCATGGATAATAATCTAAAATATAGTACTTTATGATTCATTACACTAAGACATTAATTTAATCACAGTTAACAATAATTTATATAAACTATAATAGCATGTACATTGTACACTATGTAAGACTAAAACAAATACAGAAAGTAAACATTAATAATAATTATTATATCTAACAACTTCAATCATAACAATATGATAATGCAAAACATCATTTAAACTATAATTTATATTCTATAAATAGTTGGATAATAAATTAAAACATTTGTAAATTTTGTATACATAAATGCAACTTAACTGTCTGCACTGTACTGTAAACTGTAACGAATACTATTCTGTTCTGCAATTTTTAATTTAACTGCAGCCCGTGACCTGGCTGAGCCCGTAACCTGGCACTATACATAATACTTGAGAAATGAGCCCGTGACCTGGCTCAGCCCGTGACCTGGCATTTTGGATTGTTATATAGCCCGTGACCTGGCTTAGCCCGTGACCTGGCACTGTTTTAACTTAATAAATATCAACTCAACTTTAAATCATGATGTACATGCCCCAAACTTATCTCAGTTCTACATGTATATGAAACAACTGAGAAAAGTCCGTTACCTGGCCTGTAAATCAGATAAATCCTGTAATACCTTCTTATCAACTATAACAATCAGACACTTCTCAAATGCTTAATTATGCAATAAATGTAACAAATAATTTAATAAACGTTTCGTTCTTAGAACGGTAATAGTCATAAAGCAATCAATTGTTTCCTTCAGTGCCATCATCAGAGGAACAATCAGATTCTGAGGATGATGGAGACTGAAAAACTAACCATGGAAATATTTTATCAATTGCTACAACAGCTTCGTAACGTTTTCCCTTTCTTGTAATTGGTGTATCCTCTATGACAAACCGATCATTCGGAAGTATCTTTTTAATTCTGTAAGGGCCTTGACATTTTGGTTCAAGCTTTTTAGACTGGCCTTCTACCCCAGAAAATGCCTTAATCACTCTAACTAAATCACCCTCGGCGAAATTTGTTTTCCGTAACTTTCGTTTATTTAATCTTTCTTTGTCTTTATCTTGTTGAAGTTTAATACGTTCACTTGCCTCAGCCCTAACGCTATCTAAATTATCTTTATTAAAATTGTATTCATCAAAATTCAATATTATATCATTTAAAAGACCTTGTGAAGGGTTTGCAACTGTACGTCCGAACAATAATTCAGTTGGAGTTTTCTTTGTAATAGCATGTACGGTGGTATTTATGCCTAACTGAATTTGTGGCAAGTTTTCATCCCAAACACCATTGGAATTACTACTATGATTCATTGCACCAAGTGCGGCCAAAATAGTGCGGTTATATCGTTCAACTTGGCCGTTGGCGCGGGGTGTAGATACCGCATTGTAAACGTGCTTAACGCCAATAGACTTAATATATGTTTGAAATTCTTTGCTAGTAAAGCTTGTTCCTTGATCGGTAATTAATCTATTGGGAGAACCAAAATAACTAATATGTTCGCGTAGTGCCCTAATAGTAGTGGAAGATTTCGTATTTCGTACTGCTGTGATATTTATAAATTTTGTAAATGCATCGATAATAACCAGAATGTAAGTATTTCCGCGTCTAGTCCGAATAAAAGGTCCCAAATGATCAGCATGGATTGTGTGAAAAGGTATGTCCACCTTTGGTATTGGATGTAATTCGCTAACTAAAGAACCACCAGGAACTTTATGGTGTGCACAGCCCAAACAAGCCGAGACATACTTTTTCACAAATCGCCGCATCTTTGGGAACCAGTAAGAAGATTTTATACGTGACAAAGTTTTCTCATAGCCGAAATGCCCTACATCATCGTGGTTACTTTTTAGTAATTGCCATCGCGCACTCTTGGGAACCACCCATAGCTCAGTTTTGTCATCAATAACCCTATAAACAAGACCCTTTTTAATTTTATAGTTTTTGAAAATATCTGCTGTTTCTCTAGATTTTGAATCACCTAAAATATTAATAATTCTCTTTATTTCATCATCTTGCTGCTGATAAGTAATAAGCCAATCTTCAGAATTAATCTGTAATACATCTAGAACATGAGATTCATTTTGATCATTCGCAATAGCTCCTCTGCTCAAAGCATCAACGTGCGCCATCTTTTCTCCTGATCTGTACTCTATATCGCAATCGAACTCTAAAAATTGTATCCACCAACGCGCGATACGTGGAATTAAATCACGTTTGGTTAAAGTCGTACGTAATGCATTGCAGTCAGTTAATATTTTAAATTTGATACCTAGTAGATAAACCCGGAATTTGATTAGAGAAGCAATAACCGCTAATGTTTCAAGCTCAAATGAATGCATCTTCTGTTCGTCAGCGTTAGTCTGACGACTATAATAAGCGACTGCTCTAAATGAACCAGATTGATCTTTTTGAAGGAGAATCCCTGCCACCCCAAATTTACACGCATCTGTATGTAACTGGGTTTCTGCCTCAGGATCGTAAATCGCAAGAACTGGTCTTTCGATCAGACAAGATTGTAATGTCCTAAAAGCCTGAGACTCTTCAGTTCCCCACCTCCAAGCAACATCTTTCTTCAGTAAGTTCGTCAAGGGACGAGCAATTATTGCAAAGTCCTTGACGAACCTTCGGAAAAAACTAGCCAATCCTAAAAATCTTCTGACTTCGTGAATGTTGCTTGGAACGGGAAATTTTGATCTTGAGTCTGTTTTGATGGATCCTGGCCTCACTCCTTCAGCACTTATTTCATATCCAAGATAATCTATTTTCTCAAAACAAAAATTACATTTATTTAACTTAAGAGTGAGTCCACTATCCCTCAAGAGACATAAAACCTCCTCCAATCGGGCCATGGATTCATCAAATGATCTTGCTGGAATAAGAATATCATCCATATACAGGAGTACGTAAGACCGTACGGGAGATTTTTGTATGATTTTATTCATAGTCCGCTGAAATACTGAAGGCGCGTTTACGAGTCCAAATGGCATCCTACAGTATTCGTATTGGCCGTCTGGTGTAACAAAGGCCGTCTTGTCCCGCGACGACTCAGCTATGGGCACCTGGTAATAACCAGACGCCAAATCAAGCGTTATAAACAAAGAACTACCTACAAGCATATCGAGCTGATCTTCAATTCGTGGCATAGGATAGTGCTCACGAATAGTCCTACGATTAAGTGCGCGGTAATCCACGCATAGCCTTTTCTCTCCAGACTTTTTGTTCACCAAAACGATTGGGCTGGCATATGGAGAGTTACTTTCCCTAATGATACCACTATTTAGCATCTCATTGATCATTTCTCTGACTAACAACCTCTCACTGTACGATAATCTGTAAGGCCTATACACTACAGGATCGGAATCTGTCAGCTGAATTACCATTTCTGACTCCCTGGAAAAACCTAAATCACTAAGGCCTTTTGAAAAACACATAGGGTACTTATCAAGTATGTTTTTCAATGTAGTTACTTGCTGTTGTGATAAATTGTTACTAAATTTTAATTCTGATTCGTCTAATTCATTTTGAGAGCAACTTACATCAATCTTACAAATATCAAAAGTATTATTTTTAATGGCATAACTACGGGTCACGAGCATATCCTTATCAAATTTAATATTGTCTTTGCTAACATTTTGAATAAACACGTACCCTATGCCGTCGGTCAATTCGTATTCACCCGGCAATAAATAGTATTCTTTACCTTCACGACCTCTCAAGCTACCTTGAACATATATGCGTCCCGTGTAGACCGGATTACACGTAACGGGAAGAGCACTAATTTCACCAGAATTAATTTCAATACCAGCAGAACATATAAGCGGAAGTTTAATTGTGTCTAGAGGTTGTACCCTTTCAAATACAACATCAGAACCAGTTTTGATTATTTTAATACTAGGCCTTTCCGTAAACGTGTGTCCAATCAACAATGGTGCGCTTAATAGATAATCATCTACAATGAGTACTTCTACATCCCTTTCTTCAATGCCCTGAATTTTTATCGTACATAATGTCTTCCCAATTGGACAGTAAGGTATACCACCAAAACCTTTTAACATAGGACCTGACGATGAATCCCATTGTAATTTCAGCTGCTGAGCATTACTAAAACGAATCAAAGTACCTTCGCTACCTAAATCGACATAGCCATCCAACACAGCCTCATTAATTTTTATAGGCATTTTATATTTTGAGCTGGTATCCGCGACTCCTTCTACTTTTAAAATATTTTTACTGGTACTCTCGTTATTACTTTGATTCGTCTTGGAACAATCAGCAGCTGAATGTCCAATTAGTCTACAGTTATTACAACGTAGTCTAGGCTTAGTGCAACGGTAGAATGTATGACCTTTCTCATTACAATTATAGCACGTAACGTTATCAAATTTATTATCTTTCGGCAATTTATTATGATTAGCTAAATTAACATTGTTTGCTATTTTACTACGCCTATCTTTACTACCGGTTTCAACGGACTGCTTGTCTTGACTGACCTTAACAGACTTCAAAAAGTTAAGTACTTGCTCTGGTTCTTTGAATTCTGCTGCCTGTGCTCCTAGTCTAACACCTCTATCTTCTATACCGAAAACTAAACAATCAACAGCTCTTTTTCCATTAATCTCGCATCTATTGAGTAAATTCATTTTTGCGTAGTAATAAAGTTCGAGCGATTCGCCAAACCGTACTCGTTTTTGTAACATTTCCGTTAACAATTCGGCATAATTTTGACGAGATGGAAAAGACTCCCTAAGCTTTATTTTCCACTCTGGCCAAGAGTATAGCAAAGTTGGCAGGCCCTGGTACCAAGACTTCGCGACTCCAGTTAACTTTGGTAAAGCGTAATGAATAATATGTTTATCATCCCAGTTGTATATTTGTGCGCACTCTTCCACCTTATTTAGCCAAGAATCAATTGATTGCTCTTTACATAACGGGTCAAACTCAGGTATGACATTGTTAAGTACTGGATAATTTTCGCGTTCGGTACCGTTCTTAAAATTATTCATGGCGTTAATAAATTTATGAAGAAAATGAACTTCTGACTCTGCATACCTCGGCGCAGCGCTTGGAGAGTGTCCTTCATTGAAAGCTGGCCGACTGCGACGTCTACTGGATCTAGACTCTCTTCGCCTCGACCTTGACTCTCTTGGCCTTGACGTCGACTCCCTTTGTCGAGACATTCGACTGGTTGTCGTACTTGCCCGCTCATGCCTCCTGCGCCGCGTACCCGGCGATCCAGTCTCTCGCGAGCGACTCCGGGGTACGCTGGGAGTCTGGTCACGACGCTTGCGTTTTGGCATTTCGCAATTACCTTTTTATCGTGGGCAAATCCCACTTCTGAGATATGAAGGTTCCTTAGTGGTTGAAATAACACTTCAAACTCAATATTTAAACTTTATATTTCCACACTGTATAACTTAATACTACTGGTACTCCAATAACATGGACCCTAGTATTTAAGCACAACTGCTCAGCTCGGCTGATCAAAAACGAATGATCTCGTCTCCCCAATGCAACCCCGCCATTACAGTTACCAATATTAAAATAGTCTCTTGACTTCCGCTCTGAAATATTATTCATCAACATGGCGAACTTCCGGATTTAAAATAATAATTAATAAATATTCTGTACTTCCGGTCTATCATTGACGGATGTCAAACTAATGACATCCGTCAATGATAAGTATTAGTCAAGTGTCAAATAAGTGTTGATGAATATTATTTAGAACAAATAATTAATTTCTTACACACATATTGTGTACTTGGGCATATCGAAGTATTTTACAATTAATACTTAACAGTTTTTAGAGTCTTTTTGGTATGACGGCCATTCTCAGGAGAGCAAAATTTACGTGTCCCGGGCTTGTATACTCTGTAATATTATCTTATTCAAGTATATAATATTTTTAAACGGTAGATAGCATCAATATCTAGCTACAAACTTAAACACAGGCTATAAACTTAAGTAATTCAGACTAAATTAATTGAAGTCGTGTTCAAAAACCATATTTTTCTAACTACCGTAACGTGTCCCCACGTCAACTTGATCTCGAAACTTGCTTGTAATTTTTATAACGTACCTATTTAATATAATCTATTCATGATTTTAAACGCCTATAAACATTGGTTATCACATCGCAAAATATCGACTCAATAGGCCCAGCCTATAAATAGTTATCATGAAATAATCGCTTGTCCGATCAAAAGTCCTAATTACCGTAACACCTGCTGTTTTTGGATGCCCATCCAAAAATATCAGGATTTGGCACATTAGGAGTGCACGGGTTGCTTCTCCTTAGTGTGTGCCATGGCCCATCAGCGGTCCCACGTCGTTAATGTTAATGTGCCGCCGATAAAGCACGTTAGTATCTAATTACCGTAGCTTTGGTTACAAACCTGTCTAATTACCGTAATCGTTACTTTTCAATTATGTTTAAATTAGATTTTTATTACGTATATTATGTTTATGTTACATAATTTGGCCTACGTACGTTGCCCTAAGCTAGTTTTTGTCAATTGTGTCGTTGTATCGTTACGTAAAACACTACATTTGTCTAATTACCGTACCCATAAATATTTAAGTCTCATTATCCAAAAAACTTTAACTAACTGTTTCACGCCACATTTATTATTATGTTCGTATCTTTCATTTCTTTAATATTTCAATGTGTCTAAGTCAAATCGACGAAGAAAAAAAATGGTTACGGTAATGAGGCAAATAATGCCAAACCGGAGAATGGCCGATGATTGGTTAGTGTTGAAATTAGCCAATAAATAGCACTACTCCTGTTAAGAAACTTCAGAAACCGAAAATCAAACTTTTAAATTTTAACCTTTTACATAGATGTGACGGAAGAACAATCCATCTTTTACGAACCGATATTTCTAATGTCGGATATAATGACATGCCTAAGAAAAACAAGTGACGTAAGGAGATAGATAACATGAGTGTAATAGAAAGTGAAAACAGAAACCTGTTATAATGACCTTAAACTCTACGCCCCAAGGTGAGTATGACGCGGCTTTCTATTCTTCGGCCCTCTCACTACATAACAAAGAAAATTTAAATAATTTAAATTTATCATAATGGATGTGTTTATTTGTTTTTAAAATTAGGTTAATAAAGTTTTAGGTACTTAATGTTTTAATTAAAAAGAAAAATAATGCTTTAAGTCAATTTTTATCAGTAGCGAGTAGCGACAAAACAAAAGAGTTTCTAATTTTATATTATTCCGTAAGTAAGACTTTAATTGAATAAATTACAGATAAATTATTTACAACGACATATTTAATACATTTTTTAATTATTGCCATGACCATAGGAACAACAATTATTTAGAATTTCAGTTAGGTATGTTAAACTTTTCAATAACGAATTTTTCAGGAAATTATTAATTTAATTAGTGATTTATTTTCATAATATAATTATTTTATGATTATTTTAAACTTAATATAATTATAAATTACTTCATTTTGTGGTTGTCGTTTCTATAAATTACATAATATGATGCGACTTTATGAGTTGTGAGTTGTGACTAACTTCCTCGAATTTTCTGGCCATTTTCACTAACCAGTACAAAAATATTTTGTCATAATCTTTCTAGCCATTAGCTTGGTCACGAGAGGCTATTATGTAGTGAAAGCGAAACAGACTAATGCACACCACCTTCCATTCAGAAACATCATGCAAAAACTTTGCTCTGAATACAGTTACCTGTTACGGAAATAAAAATGGTTAATATTTTTCGGGGCACATATTTTATCTAAGACATATAATTATTTATCTTGCATAAACATGGCAAAGACTTATTTAAGTGCAACTGATTGGAAATTTTATGCAGCAGCCATAAGTGGACTGAAAAAATGATATTTTATTTTATACTTACACAATTTTACTGATTTTCATTATTCGAGCGCGAAATAATTATTTTAATGTTCGTAATAATATATATTTTATTTTTCGAATTTTGATAACATAGCTTCATTAAAACAAGCAAAAGTCATATACTTAGCATATAATTATTTTTCCTTAATTCGTTATATTAGATATGAAACAATCGACGTTATTATATTGCCCAAGATCCATTTGAATCTTACCTTGGTGGGAAGGTGAAACCGTTCTAAACACTGATTTTTAAATGATTCAAAGTGTTTGCAACAACAAATAAAATTTGTAGAGATAAAGATTTTGGAAGGGAGTTTCTAGTGAGTTTCTTACATCGCGTTGGTTTTTCTCAACGGGTTAGTTCCCGAACCGGTAAATATATAATATATTTTATAATACAATTTTGAATAAATTTTATAATTTCATTTTAAACTCAACTTACTTTAAGCTATAAAGCCAAAGAGCTGACTGATTATTAATTAAAAAAAATTAAAAGCTTTTTTAGTTTAATCCAAGATTATAAAATACTTACAAGCGTCTTTTTTTCTTTAAATTGAATGTAAATCTACATCTTATGAATTTTATATTGCGATGTTGATGTTAATTATAAATATCCTATTTATTGCACTGAATGTACTTACGATCTCATTACTTCTCACCTAAATAATGCAATGTTTGTTGGAGTAAATATGATCGTCTGTTATATAACAGGTAAATTGATAGCAATGATAGTATTTACTGCGACAAACAACTCAGCAGAAGTCTAAATACCGTCATTAACTTCAAAACGATTTGCTTCATGAGAAGGGCCGACTGCAATATTTTTCCCTGGTTTTGTGTTACATAATGGTAAGTTCTGTCAATCATAATATTATTCTATGTCATTCATGAACATCTAACTTCATCGTTTTAAATACTTAACCCATAAATCCCCAAGCCGGCCAGCCAGCTGCCGCATATCAATTGAAAATCCATTGTGTCTGAGATACCCACGTTGCAGGTGAGCAACAAAAACCAACTTTTTTACAACTAAGTTTTGGGATTTATAATGTTCAATACCAAGGGTTATAACCGCGGGATACTTTGCCTTTACGCGGAATAGTTGGCCGACTTGACTTGATCAATCAACCGTTATCAACCCTTATTTCAGTAACTTGACTGACTGACCCTTATTTCATTCCGTCTCAATGGAGGCCTTCAGAGATGATGATTTTCAGGAACGCAATTGGCAACACAAGAGAAGTTACACTTATATAAGTTACTAGCTGTCCCGGCAAATGTTGTTTTGCCATAATATACAGTATTTCGCCCATATTATTTTATTGAAGTGACTAAATGAGTATGGCACCATGGCAACGTCTATCGCTATCCCGTCGCACAAACAATGATCTCCGTCAGTCTCGAGTTGTAATAATTTACTATTGTTTATTTAATAAATGCACTATTATCAATATAAAAAGAAGCCAGTAGCCGATTGTCAGACCTACTGAATATGCATATTATATAAAATTTGGTAAAAATCAGTAAAGCCGTTTCGGAGGAGTACGGTAACTAATATTGTGACACGAGAATTTTATATATGTCGCAGTCATCTGGTTCAATCTGCGATTCGATTGAATGACTAGCGTATTCATTGAATGACACCATTCAATTGAATGACTCGGCCGAACGTCGATTGAACGATCGTCCCTCAACGTTCAACTAGTTAGCGATTTGTAGTATAGCGTTTTGAAGATAACGGACATGAAATCAGTCAGGTAATTGAACGTATTTCATTTTCTTTCTACTGCGGCGCTACTAGTCACTAAAACAAATATGGCGTCAAACAGCTCGCACAGCTGATAGCACTGTGTTGATATTTTATCGATTACATTTACATTAAAGTGCTTTATTTGTAATAACTAATAAAATAATATGAAAGCGTGGATTTACCTATAACCGCGTCAACGAATACTTGAAAAAAAATATAGCATCCCATAGCCCATTTAACGACTTCGCTATATTTTAGTCAAGACGTTAAACGTTACAGTCAACGTCGTGACGAGTTGTCATTTAGTCATTCAATTGAATGGTGTCATTCAATGAATGCGCTAGTCATTCAATCGAATCGCAGATTAAACCAGATGACTGCGACATATATATAAGATAACTCTAATGTCCACGAACGAATGCTTTCAATCTATCTGCTCGTTTCTTGATTCGTTTTAAAAACCGTCAGTTGGTACATACCTGGATATAGCTTCGCTGCCCTGGTTGTCGCTGGCTTCACTGGTCTTCCGTCAGTCGCTATCACTGTCAGTCCGTGTTCCTGCACGCTGACCGTCACTGGACACTCGATTCCAATCGCATTGATCAGCCTGAACATGTACGCGTTTGTTGGTATCACGTATGCCCTGAAAATAATAAATTTTAACCCACTAGCTTCACTGTCCTTTATCAAGGATGGATTTTAACCAATTTTAGGCTTAGAATGGTTTTGTTCCGTTTATGAACTTTCTATCATTTTACTTAGCTTTTATAGCTCTGTGAATTATGCCGTATTTATTATTACATGTATTTAATTATTATCTCATAACTTACTTATAATTTCCATTTTCTCCATTCAGTGACATTCCCTCCGGTCTTATCGTATCCTTGTCTGCTAATCTGTCGGAGAGCAATTCTGGGAACTTTGCCGATATCAATATTGTGTTCTGATCGCTGTTGTCAAAGTTGTATAACGACGAATGTGGCTCTTGAGGTCTCGGCTGGTCAACGATCAGTGAACCGAAAAGCCCGTCACTTTGCTGGCTGACTGAAATTGAAATGTGTGTTTACAAGTGTGTATGAAGATCGAGGCGTAGTTTGACCAGCCCAATATCTAGATTATTTACCTGAGTCTTTGTTTTTTTGGTATCAGATATTGTTATTATATGTATTATTGTATTAGTGTAGACTTTAAACGAACACGTAAAGCAAAATATACTGATATGGACCCATGACCCATCCATGCGTCCCATTATGAGGGGTAGGTTTTTTACTGAATTTAATAGTTTAAATAAACTATGCAATTTTTATAGGCGCCTTTTACACTTAGGTGGGATTTCACCAGGCACACTACAAACTTCGTTTTATAAAACTTAGTTCTCATTGAACGCGTTCACGTGGTGACGTAAATCTCGTTCTGATTCAAATGGATTTCACAAAATTATTTTGATCGCGATTTATAAATCTAAGTTCATATGACGTCACGCGATTATTTTACATGTTTTCATCAGGGCTCCATTCCACCGCGGCGCACGGAGAGGCTACGCACGTGTGTCAAGCTTCGCTATGTAAGAAAAATATATGTATATGTGACTGTTTCCACTGCAACCCACGGACACGCTACGCACGAATTGACCCACGTAGCTTGCTCGAATATTATGGTGCACACGTAGCTCAACGCTGGACACCACAGACATAGATCAAGATAGAAGCCACATACTTTGTATGAAAACGAGCGTGCCACTTATTTCATACTACTGTATCTTATTACCGAGTCACAAAATATCCCAAAGCGAACATTGTCATTCCTCTGATTCATGTCGATCGATTAATTAGAATCGAGAATATGTACAACACTATTTGCTTCATTTGACAGAAAAATGAGAATATTATTGACTGTACCTCAAAACTAAGCGATGAGTGAAAGTATCGATTGTTTTATTTCCATTGCGCACTCAATAGCGGACAAACAGAACGGGTTCTATAATTTTCTAACTAAAGCGGCAATGTATTATGAATCATGCGGTGCACACGCAGTTACGTAGATTTCATGGTAAAAACTACAACCACCCACGATTAACATTAAATAATTGATTTTAAAATAAAGGACACATGATTTAATAACAAAATTACTTACCGATGATAAGAAACGTGTCCACTATTTAGACCAACGTTTCTATTCAAATTTCCACAGCCCAATACGGCACAATTAGGCATTTTTAGAATTCCGATTGACGTCTAATTACGATAACGGAATTAATAATTTTCGTTTCGCCATGACAGGGCTTGTAAGTTGAACGGGTTTTATGACGTTAAATTTCGGACATTAGGTGTTCAGAAAATAAAACTCGGATTTGCTGTGAACGTGTTTAGTTTATGTCGGTGAAATGCAATTCGGTGTTAAAAACGCGTTTATATACGTTTTGAACCGGTTCCATTTCATGGAACGCGTTCAAACGCATTGAACGCGTTCCATTTCTTTGGTGAAATCGTCCCTTAGTGTTAATATTGTCAGCCATAAAGGTGAAGAGTCTTCCCTACACAAGAGACAGATCCAAATAATAGTACAATTTTGTTGCCTCTGGTGACAACGGCTCCGAAAGTACAGTATTGATCCAACTACGCCAATATTTTAGACAAACAATTATTTCGATGTATAATAGTCATACCTGAATCTGCATGATAGAAGTACGTTCCAGGCGACGAAGCCACAAACGCGTACCGGTAGGTAGACCCGTACGTAATGGGACATTGGGTGACCATGGGCACCCCATCATGATACGGCGTTCCCTTTTGCTCGATCCCATGCCAGTGAATAGTCACGTCCTGGGTCAACTTATTCTTCACCCTCACCACCACGGTATCATGCAGGCAGACGTGTATAGCTGGTCCTGGACTCTGCCCATTGATGGATATCGATGCCCGTCCATCTTCATCCACAGTCGGTCTAATAACGAAATCGTAGTTGCACTTTCGAGGTTTCACATTGAATTTACAAGGTCTATGACACGACTTGTCTGAAAATAGAATGGCTGTTTACATACCGTAGCAATGTATACACGCTTTAGTACTAGAATTATTTAATGTAAATGGACATTTAACATGGGGTGTGAGAGTCAACCATTTTGGTTTTTATTCATTAAAAAAATGTTGATAAGTTATCTGACAATAATCTGTTGATGGATTATTATGCTAGATGTAGGAATAATATTATATGATAAAACCGTTAAAATACGAACCTATTACACTTCCTCAAGTGTAACTTAAGCTTGCTAATAAATATAATACGTGGAATGAATCCATATATCCATATCCATATATATCCATATATCCATATCCATATATTATAAATGCGAAAGTGTGTCTGTCTGTCCGTCTGTCTGTCTGTCTGGCTGTCTGTCTGTCTGTCTGTCTGTCTGTCTGTCTGTCTGTCTGTCTGTCTGTCTGTCTGTTACCTCTTCACGCCCAAACTTGGCCGAAATTCGGCATGGAGATACCTTGAGTCCCGGGAAAGGACATAGGATACTTTTCATCCCGTAAAATGCACGGTTGCCGCGCGATAAACGAGTTTTGGCGCAATGAAGTTGCGGGCATCATCTAGTAATACTACATATCAAGAAAAGCCTAGAAAACAGTCATTAGCAGATAATAATTGCTGACTCAGCAGTTGATAGTTTCGACCTTTTGAGGGTTTAAAGTCCATGGTCTTTTATTTTACATTTATTTTAACGCCTTGTGGTCTCGTGGTTTCGGAAGGTTCTATAGTTGCGTTGCAACAAGCTAAATGTTTTTTAAAGTTTGTTAAATATGCAAGTGCTTGACAGGAGCCTGATCATTTACCGGTCGTTTCAGCCACTCCCTGCGTAGCACCTTGATAATAAAATCCACCACCTACGGCCTTGCCAACAAAATTATTCTTATTCTTTCATATCATGTTCATGTAACTTTATATCAACCCAGTATCAAAGCAAGTTTGGCTGCCTAGAATCTGAAGTCTAGATTCTAGAATTTTCCAGGAAAGGAGTCCAACAAGCGGACTAGGCAATACATTGTGTAAGAAACAACTGTAATTGATACATTTTAGTCGACTAATGTGAAAGACTTTTCACAATCTGCTAAGTGCGTTTCGCAGCCTCTCTATTACACAGAAGTAGATTATTAACACGTTATGTAGTTGGATTGTAGCAACAATCCATACTAATAATATTATAAATGCCAAAACGTGTCTGTCTGTTACCTCTTCACACCCAAACCACTGAATTGATTCTAATGAAATTTGCTATAGAAATACTTTGAATCTCGAGAAAGGACACAGCATACTTTTTATTCCGGAAAAATGTACGGTTCCCTTACGATGAGTTTATTTTGGCGCAACGGAGTTGCGGGCGTCATATAGTAATACTAGTCGACACCCGCAACTCCGTTGCGCCAAAATTAGTTTATCGCGCGGGAACCGTACATTTTTCCGGGATAAAAACTATCCTATGTCCTTTCTCGTGACTCAAAGTATCTCCATGCCAAATTTCAGCAAAATCGGTTCAGCGGTTTGAGCGTCAAGAGGTAACAGATAGACAGACAGACACACTTTCGCATTTATAATATTAGTATGGATGATGAATTAGTATTTTTTTCATTTATTTAATTTTCTCAAAAATTGCAACCAAACTAAACAGTAGCACAGCAGTAGGGACCTGCAGTAATGGTAGAATAATTATTATAATATTAAACAATTTTTATTAAATCGTAATTAATGATATGAATGATATTATTATAGCCAGTCTTTACAAAATATGAGAAGATAAATCTACAAAATAAAACTTTGAAACCGTTTATTTTAGAACAAAAAGGTCAAAGGACCGATGGAGGATGTTATTGTCAGTTTTTGCCTTGGAAATCCACGTTGGTAACAGATATTGCTCATTATATTGGCGATACATGCTAGGATTATTATATTACTAGAATCTAGATTCTAGATGATACTAGCAACTCCACTGCGCCAAAGTTCGTTTATTGCGCAGGAAACGTACATTTTCCGAGATTAAAGTATCCTATGTCCTTTCCCGGACTCAAAGTATCGCCATACCAAATTTCAGCAAAATCGTTTCAGCGGTTTGGGCGAGAAAACGTAACAAAGCAACGGACATTTAAAAAATTTGTATTTACAACAAAGAACCTTCTTGTTGACAAAATAATAATACGAAATCTAATTAATGAGATTTATTTAAGTTAAATCTTAATATTTATTTTATTTTATTCGTTTATTTAAAGAAGTGTAAAATACTTACCATAGTTTTTCGTGGTATCCACAAGTACATTGTTAGTCGGCAAGAAACTATCCAAGGAAGCTTTGCTGTTGCTGTTTATGTTGATAACAATAATAATAGATATTAATATTGTTTTCATTTTAATTATTAATCATAACACAAAACACGTGGTGCCACTCACAATGTTTGGCAGAAACTGAGCTAAGTTCAGCCACGGCGAGTTCACTCTTACCAGTAAAAGTTCACTTTTTGTACTCTATAACACTTTCTCTCGAAAATAATTACTTAATGATGGTATTTCTTTATTTTCTTGAAATATGGCCCATCAGTTTATGTATTTATGCTTAAATTTTTAAATCGGTAAAGGCTAGTTCGCACTAGGCCAGTATTTTAGTCAAGTAGCGAGTATTTTAGTAGCTAAACGTATCTGAACTATTTTTTTGTAATTTAGTCAAGTAGATTAGTAAGTAATTACGTCGAGTCAATCCATTTATTCTATTTTTCGCGGGCAAGTAGCACCATGGGCCAGGATTCAATGTAGAGGGGGGCCATAGGCCTGGGGGGGGGGGGGGGTGGCAGATTAAGAAAATCCTAAACTTCGAATCTCATAATAGCATTGAAGGTGAGGTAAAAATTAAAACAAAATGAGCGAGCGACTGGGATCGTATGCCTCCCCTCACCCCGCAACTCTTTCCGCTCTAATTTTAGGTATGAAACTCGTGAGCATTAGCGACCCGTAGCTGCCCACCCCCCCCCTGCCCGTACCTCGCTTCGCCCATGAGTAGCACCTCCCACCACGCGTCCGCGCTACTGGCGCACCGGCTAAACAAGTCCGACCAGTCGAATTAGTCGAGTTCATTAATTACCCCAAAAATTATCCAACTTTTAGACATTCTCAAACCTTCTAAGTATTCTTTGGGATCTTCCAATGCTAATTCCTTCAGAAGACAATTAGTATCTCCAAGTTTATTCCTCCTATCGATCCATTTTCATATTCATAGTTTTTTTATTGATCACACTTTCCTCATGTACCTCTTCTAAAATCGCCGTTAAGAATTAACCTAATCAGTTTATTTACTTTAATGCGCTGTAAGCTGTTCATCCTGCAAAACACCACTCACTTGTGAACTGTACTCGAACGAAGTGCGAACGATTTTGAGGCAGAAGCGAGAATTTTAGCTACTAAAGTACTCGGTTCTACACTAAAATACTGGCCTAATGCGAGGGCTCATGAGTCCATGATATAAAAGAAAAAAAATATTTAATGTAAGTATAGGACTTTTTTCTTTGAGTTACGCAAAAAATTTTAACACGGCCCACGCGAGTAAATAGAGAATCCCACAGTTACCGTACTTTTTGGAATAAAAGCTAGGTGGTCTACATCCTTCTTCTTGGTCTTACTCGTATGTGTATGCCAAATTTCTTCAAATCAGTAGTGTCGGAGTCTTTAGTATAAGCTGTATAAAAATCCGATTGATTTAAATAAACACTTATTGAAAATAGCTTTGAGTCTTAGCTTAACTACAATATTAAATAATAAATATCCTAAAATGTCTCAAAGTCCTTAAATGTCCTACCAAAGCCAGACGGACTTATATCGTAAACTGCGCAATCTATAACAAGTTTCCTAAGTATCGGAACTCTTGAGCAATATTATCGGAACTACTATGTTTTAATATTAAGCAGATTTTAATACTAAATATTACGAGTAGTATTAGATCTCTTTTGTAAATCTAATATCTTGGCTCCTCTTACCAATACACTGATATGAACACTGTCCCCCTATGCCGGCTAGGCAGACCCTACCCTATAATCTCTACAGTCTGTAAAAAAACAAAGTGGTAAGTTTTGGTACATTCTGTTATCTGTATAAAGACATAGGAATATTATACGATCATTAAATTTTCAATGATATTGAGATCGCCAGCGAAGTCACTTAGAAAACGCATTAAAGTAGCCTTGCTTCTTTTTGGTAGCTTTCCATCACCTTTGCGGTTAGTCTGTTACTTAATTTAAAATAACTATAAAGCGACAGAATTATTGTCTTACTCTTGATAATTTGGTACACAATTTGGGACAGTGACCTTTTCTAGCCCAATGGAGTTTGAAAGAAATCTATTGCGGAGTTGCAGAAATCTATATTAAACCACGTAAGTCGTAAATGCATATTATTTAAGTGAATTTTTAACAACATTTCGTGCCTAATTATTAAAACAAACAAGGTTATTGAACTAAATTAAAATGCATTCATTATATAACAAATAGTAGTTATAATTTATTGATATTTTCTTGCTTCATGTACCTTTTAAATATAATTTGTACTAATATGTATTCTGTGATATAATACAATACACAATTGATTAAAATGTACAAACCTCATACAACAATCCAAAATCAACATTTAAAAATATGAAATGGTTGCCAATGGGTTCTTATATTTTCAGGTTGCCAAAGGACAATCCCAAAAACTTCAGGTATAGATATCATGAGCAAGAAAAAAAATAACTTAAACTTTAAGCGCGGTGACGAACTTGTACATATTCTGCACAGTCACAGCGAACGTGTACAAATCAATAGGGACTATATTCGCGGCGTGCAGTTTAATGGGTCTATGAGCTACTTTCAACATGAGGTACACAGTTGTCTTCTCGCTCATGTCAAATTCCTCCCAGCCGCAACCGTAAACGGAGCTCTCGAATACAACAGACGCATCTATCAGTTTCTGACAGAGAAAGCAATACAAGAAGAACACGATAACGCAGTAGATGAAGGGAGAGGCGAGACTGATCCAGTCCTGCAAAGTGAGGGACAGGAAGAGGCACATGAAGTACACGTTGGTAGCAAAATCTATCCCCATCGGTGTACTGTACAGCAACCTCAGACAATCCATCAGATTTAGTATCAAACCATGTCTTCTGATGATATCGAAGAGCCTTCTTCTTATTAATACTCTATTTCGTATTCTTCTGAGACGGTTCAAGAGTAATATCTCATCAGACATCAGTAAATACATCGCGGCTGTGTGGGTGATGAAGAAGAGGAAGATGCATTGGTAGGTGACCAGAACCAGAGTGACCGTAGAGTCTTGAAAGAAGATGAAACTGCGACAGAGCCACTTGTCAGTTTCAACAGATATGTCCAAGCCTGAAAGTGATACAACAGTTTTACAACTTTATTATTATTGTAATTAATTAAGCACATGTTAAAAAATATTCCAATCACTTAAAATTTTTATTAGCACGCTTATACATTAGCTTGGAATCTTAATTTGATCCACTTCCCGGTCTGATGAAATTTTGCACACGCTCTGAGTTCTAATGACAATACATGACTAGCTAAGAAATGTCATTAAATATCCAATATGGCGGACAGTCTATTTGAAATGCTGGGTGCATTGATTGATTCATATGGGTATCAAATGAAAGGGTTTTCTGTCAGGAATACGAAAAAAATAGTCATGTGACTTAAATCCACTTAAATGGCGGATCGGCTTAGTGCGTACTAAAAGCATGTTTTTAGTTGTTTTAAACTATTAATTTATAATCATTATCAATACTTTACCTGGACAGGGGTACGATGTGTACATTGTGCTTGACAAATTCATGCGAAATGGAATCCAAATCACGTAAATATTTACAAAATTCACCGCATAATATATCAGTATCAAATGTTTTATTCTTCGCATTAGTCTCGTGTGTTTATTGTGTAGAAATACATTTTTCAAGGTCAAATGGTCTATTTCTCTGATCCTCTGCATGGTTGTTATTAATAGGGACCTGTGAAAACTTCCTAAATGACATCAATGTAATTTGTTTATCTTGTCTTTTATTCAAAATTATGTCTTTTATTAAATATCAAAATACTTTAGAATAAATTTGTTTTAAATATTTTCTTTTCATTACATCTTTTACTTGCTCTCTTTTTGGAATCCTACATAATTATAATAATTATATGTTATGTAAGTAATGACTAATGACTTTATCTACCTCTTAACGAAGAACCAAACTGATATGTTGATTGTAACTATGACTATAGATAGATTAGTATTTGCCTTTATTACACCATACATGTCCTCTGATAACTTTATCATATTTACGAAATTGCTGTAAAAGTCTATGTAAGACAAAACAGCAAAATGCACGATCCAAAACAAAACTGCAATAAATTAATAAAATATTATTTTTATACAGGGTGCAATTAAACCTTCCTGTCAAATTTTGATTTATTGATCCTTGTTAAAAATAAAAATACACGTATTTTTTCTTTTATAATCACTCGGTACTAAAATGTTTAGAAATAGCTTCCGAAAGTTATCCTAAAAAAAACACTACAATTAATGGACACGGTGCGTCGGCCGCGCGTGACGTGGCCCCGCGCGCGCGCCTCCCCCCGCGTTACCCCCGATCATTCCCCCGCGCCGCGAGTTACCGTTCTGCAACGATTTTAAATGGTATAAATTTTATATTATAAACTATTTTATACTATAAAATATGTCATTTAAAAAAAATAACACTCAATTATTTATTTTTTTGGTTAAATGGACTCTCCTAATGATACTTAAGCCCGGGAAAAAATTTGACAGGAAGGTTTAATTGCACCCTGTATTATATTCTTACTCTTCTGAATAAGCAAATAATATCTTATTTTTTTAAATTATTTAGGGAATTACCGGAATTTTTGTGTGATATTAAAGAAAAGCCCGCCAACTTCGGAGTAACATTTATCCACCAAATCACGCTTTCAACGGTTGTTTCGTTAAATTTCAGTATTATTTGTGTAACAAGATCCTTCAATAATTTCGCCATTTTGTCACCACGTAGTGATTGTAATCTAGCCTTTAATGAAATGAATCTACCAATTGTTACAGGCGTCACTAATAACTTATTCATCTACTACTCCGCCCTTCGCTTGAAAAGGTACTAAACGCTTAATTTCAAAAACCCTTTTTTAATACGTCTCTTTCTCTTCTACTTTTTACTTTGGAGTAATTTTACTACGTATATGTTTACCCAAGCGCATTTTCTAATATTATCAACAATTTTTTTAATTTGGATCAATTTTGCACCTTTTTAATATCAACAGTCTTTTTAATTTGGGTCAATTTTGCAACGTACGTGCTTACCCAAGCGAATTTTCACAACATAATGAGCCAAGTTCTGAGGAATGGCCTGTTAAAAATTTTAAAAGGAAAACTAATAAACTTTTTGTTTTCAGCAACTTTATTGTTATTTGTTAATAGGACTGCAGCTGAATTTAGTTTTACACAGCTATTTTAAAAGCTTATTGTATTGTAATGAGAATATTTTTAAAAGAAATTAAATAGAAACTATTCACACCTGTAATTATTGTTTTTGACAGAATATTAAAAAACTTCAAATCGTTACTTACTGCGTTTTTCCAGAATTCGTTCTGTTTAATAAATAAACAAAACTATACCATAAAAGGCGTTAATGTAATAACATATTATTATGCATAATATTAAATATATAATATTAGAGGTAAGATATCGCTTAAATGTGTAAGTATAACGAATTTTAAAATTTATTTCTCTTGAAGTGACTTTATATAATACTAGATGATGCCCGCAACTCCGTTGCGCTAAAATTTGTCAAACCATACATTTTTTCAAGATAAAAAGTATCCTATGTCCTTTCCCGGGACTCAAAGTATCTCCATACCAAATTTCAGCCAAATCGGTTCAGTGGTTTGGACGTGAAGAGGTAACAGGCAGACAGACAGACAGACGGAAACACTTAGTACACATTAAGTATGGAAGTATGGATGAAGGTAACTTCAGCACAGCGAACCTGACGAATGGTAGAGTTACATAGATACACAAAAAAGCAAAAAACTCATAGATTTTAGTGAATTTTATTCCTTTCTCTATAAAGCATATAACAGGAAATATAAAGATCAAAATAAGGCTTTTTAGGGTCAATTTATAATAGAGCAGAGTCGAAGCGCAGCGAAGCGAATTCCCAAAAATTAAACACAGAAAATTCAACCTTAACTCCAGAACGTAACGCACGTGACATTACTTCTGCCAGTTCGTTAGTAGTACTAACTTAGTACCAATCAGCGTTGGTCGGGCGCATGCGCGTGAATTCGCGCGGATGCGCCAGACACGCGTGCGCCTTAAGGCGGGCATAAACCCTAATTTGTTATTCCGTGACTCCCGGTTTACATAGTTCCAATATAATAACGAAATGTAAAAAAATATGAGATATAAAGCACAATATTGAAAAGACTTTAAACCATAAACATTTTTATAAAACGTAATACTTTGGCTGTAATTAATTTACAAACTCACCTCCGAAAAAAATCTAATTCATCGAAATATAAGTATTAACTAGGATAATTATATATTTTATTTGAATAAATTGTTAGTTAATCTATATTAAAATATCTTTAACCGAACAATTTTGTTTCTTAATATTTATTTCCAAAGATATTTTAAAACAACATGAAAAATAGAGAAGATCCGCCCCTAGTAACTACAGTTTTATGCTAAGCTAAAATGAATCTTATTGCGATGCGTATACGCTTGGTCTTTGGTTGTGTGCAAGGTTATCGTTTTGGATTGAGATTGATCCCTGCCTTAAATTCTCAGATGTAATGTGTGCGTTAACGCCTTCGAGTTAAGGTTGCATTTGCTATGTTCGATTTTAAAACCATTTTGCTATTGTGGCCCGGCAATCATTAGTGTTTAATTCAAAGAAAAAGCAACAAAATGCAGTACCATTCGCTGCATGTATTTAGCTAAACTTTTAATGCAGTAACAAATTTATAAATAGCTTGCACAGTGGAGGCAAATGTGTTAATGTCTATCGGTATAATATATGCTGCTAGAAGCAGTACTGGTCTTTGGGATAACTTCAAAACGATGAGCGCAGTTTTTTTGTCACTAACACCGAAATTCTCCCAGCCGCAAGCATACACAGATTTCTCGAAAATCACCGAAGAGTCTTTCAACTTCTGGCAGAGGAAGCAATATAGAAAGAACGCTATGAAGCAGTAGCCCAGCAGAGGTCCAAATGCGATCCAATCTTTCAGAGGAAGCGTGAAAAACAGGCAGAAGAAATATGCGTTGGCGCTAAAATCTATTCCGATTGGTACATTGTATAAGGATTGCAGACTCTTCACTATGTCTAGAAGCAGGATATGTCTTCCTATGACTGGTGCCAATCTGTCTCTTACATCTGCTTCGTCAGCTAGATCGTTTAAAGTAAGAATCTCTTCCGATATAAGTGTGTACATAGCCACAGTGTGAGCTATCAAGAATAACAGCAGGCTTTGATAGTTGATAACGACTACAGTAACGAGAATGTCTTGAAAATAAACTATTGCCCGGCAAATATGCTTGTTGATCGCTCGCGTAACATTAAGACCTGAAATCAATAGAAAGTCACCGAAAATGGATGTATAAAAATACTAAATTATTTTAGTTATAAAAGCCCACAGCAAATAATAATTTGCCAATGCGTTAAATAATTTATCGCGCAGGAAACGGAAAAAATCCGGAATAGAAACTATGATTCTCGAATTTCGAATTTCCATATCAAACATCAAAATCGGTTAAACGACTTCATCGTAAGGAGGTAAGATACAGGCAGGTATACTTTAGGATATTATATTAATATGAGTTTGGATACTGTACCTGGGCATGGGTCATCGGTATATAAGGTGCTGGATATATCACTTCGGAGAGGCAGCCATATTAGAAAAACATTGAACATGTTAAAAGTGTAATACAGAAGTACAAATATTTTTATTCTCTTGATTATTACTTTATGTTTTTCAACCAGAAACTCCACTTCCGACGACAGTTTGTCTATTTTTTTAGCTTTTTCTATGGTTGATATGACTAGAGACCTGCAAAAATATTTCAATAATTTGAAAACTCCTTATAATTCTTGGGAATTGGATAAAACCTGAAAACCTACACTGTTACAAATTATAATCATGGGACACAATATGCTTGTCAGTGACAACTACTATTTACAGTATGTACAGCATGATAAGCATAACCTAGTTATCGTTATTTTTAATCTTTTAACCTCTCACAAGCCTCTCCCTGAGCACAAGACATTTTAAGTTTTCCTGTTCTGAGGTACACCCCATGAATATTTTGACACGTGGCTGAAAAACTATCGCCGCCATCTTGTAAAGTGTCACTTGAGAGCAGAGAGAATTGTATCACACGCTCTTCTCTCAATGTCATCAAACTCTTTTTGAATGTGGCCAAATTATGAAATGACTCTCCTTGTCAACGTCATTCAAGCGTTAAAAGCTTGTAGGTCCATAGGTGTAAGTAATATTAAAATACCGACCACTTACCTCTTTGTTAAGTACCAAACGCTGATATTGACAGTTAAAATAACTAAATATAAGTTAGTATTAGCTCGTATAACGTCCTCCATGTCTTCCGATAGAATAAGTCTGTTGACGAAATTACTGTAGAAATTCATATAAGAGAGTAGCAAAAACAAGGCTACCCAGAAGATGACTGAAATTATAATATAGAGCGATAAAAACAACCTATAACTAATATGCTATAATTTACAAAACCATTCTTCTGTCCTTCTTGGTTTTATTTTTAACGACGTTAACCAGTCAAGAGCATTAATGAATAGATAAATCTCAGAAAGTGGGAATAAATCTCGCAGAATTTTTTTTCAACATGGAATTAATAATTGACATGAAAGATTGCAAGAACATGAGTCATGAGAGATGATGAGTCATGTCTGTAGTGACTACATGGCATTCTATACTAACAAATTTTCAAAAAAATCATACTTTGTTAAAACTAAAAGCACAAAAAAAACATACCTACCCGAGTTGTCATGGTGTAAAAGTGATATTCCCGCACGTTTTGGAGTCAAGTTTATCCACCAGATTATATTCTCTACGGAAATTTCACTAAACTTACTTCGTACGAAACCAAAGCCTTCGCCTAAATTCATAATGTTATTAATGTTTCTACTCAGTTATCTATAAAACAAATCACTCATTTATTTGCAATATTGAATTGCTATTAATTATTATCCTCTTTTCTCCTAAAAATGTATTGCAATCACAAAAATATATTTTTCTTTCTTGGGAAATTGTATGATCACAACAGATTTCAATTATTACGTAATGTACTTACTAAGTTAGAACTAATAAGTATTAAGAACATTGAAGCATTATCTAATTCAATTAAGTAATAAAATGTTTACATTATTATAAGAAAAATAAATAATCTTAAATAAGTTAACACAAAAACAATTTTCTATACGACATAATACGACGCGTTTAAGCTCGCGAGGGAGTGATTTTATCGAGTAAATAAAAAGTCATTTTACAAAGAAAGACAAACAAAGCCATTTATATACTAACAGTGTCATGTAAATTATAGTTTAACGTTTTTTTTTTTAATGGTGAGAGGACATTTATTGTTTTAAAATCAAATTCCAAAGATGATAATGATTATAAGTTTGCCACTGTGTTTAAAGAGATGTGGTAGAGAAGATTCTAACATATTATGTTATTAATGTATATTGTACAGCTCTAAAAGGGGCTATCAGCTGACAAAATGCAAAGGCTTGTCACAGGCAAAATGAAGATAAAGAAATCTTAATATTATATTAAAACAAACGAAGCTTTTCTACAAAACCGAAGAAAGAATATTAAAACACAATTCAGTAGTGTCACAATAACAAATGAATACATTATAGTTTAATTATGATAAAGAACTACAATCATCTATAATTTTGATATTAATTGCAAAAAAAAGGTGTGAAAATTTTAATTCATATTTAGCTACCAAAGTGACAGTTATTATTTTAAGCGTTTCTAATGACGGCATTAAAATAATTATTATTAATTGCTTTTGGAAGTAAAAAATATGCTTTTTAATATACTGTAAGTATATTAAAATTTTAAATAAAATAATTCTAAATTATACCTACTATACTCGTATTACTATAATTTTATATTCTGTTACATACAGTTTATTATAGCTTACTATAATTAGGTCAGTATTCGAGAACGTTATTTTAGCACGAAAGTCATGGTCAGATGACATACAAACTTGGTCATGACCAAGCTATGGTCAGTTTACATGACTATAGTGAGTAGTCATAGTATAAGGAGGGGAAGTAAGTTATCTTCATACAAAGGCACCGCGCGCGGCTAGTATGTGTGCGCCATAGTATCAATGCGTCGACGCACGCACACTTATTAAAATCTCGGACCGTTTTCGGACCGTACCAGGCGGGACTAACACTTTAACGCCCGCGTTTGCCGTGCCGCGCCAAACGAATCAAAAATGTCCGATCATAATCGCAGGAGTAATAAATATTGCTGTGTGTTTGGGTGTTTTAATAGTAATGCAACAATTCCAGAATTGTCTTTGTTTAAATTACCAGTTGAACAGGAAAGATAAGTACTACTCACTTATTCTAGCATAATATAATTTTACTTGATGATCAGATACCTACTTACTTCTTTTTTAGGGTTCCGTACCCAAAGGGTAAAAACGGGACCCTATTACTAAGACTTCGTTGTCTGTCCGTCTGTCCGTCTGTCCGTCTGTCTGTCTGTCTGTCTGTCTGTCCGTCTGTCTCCAGGCTGTAACTCAATAACGGTAATAGCTAGAGAGTTGAAATTTTCAGAGATCATGTATATATCTGTTGCCGCTATAACAACAAATACTAAAAACAAAAGAAAATTAATATTTAAGGGGGGCTCCCATACAAGAAACGTGATTTGTTTGGCTTTTCTTGCTCTATATCAATAATGGCAACAGGTAGGTACTTGATTTTTTCTCGAAGACCTTAGTTATAATATGTCTTCTTTAATATTTAATAATAATATTAAAATAAAATAAAAAATTAAGGGCGGCTACCATACAAAAACCACAATTTTTGGCCTAATTTTGCTCTATAATGGTACGGAACCCTTCGCGCGCGAGTCCGACTCGCACTTGGCCGATTATTTATTGTATTAGTTTTTTGTCACACAAACTCTCCCAGTAGAACATAGTATAAAATATAAGAGAATGTTTTAGGTAAGTACTTTTGATCAGTCAACTAATTTGCCGTTATTGCTTTGTTTACGTTTAGTAATGCCGATTTGTCTGTACTGTAGGTATATTATACTAACTACTTACAGTCTTTTAGTCAATTACTTATTTAAATCGTAATTAAAAATAAGGAATTGACTAATTGTAAATCAGATATTAATTATACAGTATACACATAAAGCAAAGTTCGAATCATAACAACAGATTTGTTTATAGTAGGTACAAGAGACAGGCGTTAGTTTTTAATGTTGTTTTAAAGGGTATATTTATAATTTTATTTAGACATCGGATTATATGCACGATCCAAGTGCCGAAATATGCATGCAAATATGCACGATAATTTGCCGAAATATGGACAATCAAGAGTCACTTATTATTATTAAAAGTCGAAAGACCGCGACGTTGCCGCTGTTCATGCGGTTGCGAACGAAGCGCGGACAGCCGCTTGTCGCTCCCACATCACAACGCCGCCGCCGCCTAAAATTGACAACCCTAAGACAGTAGGTAATTAAATCGCGGATTGGGCCGGTGTTACCCTACTTCCCCTCCTTTTACTATGGAGTAGTGATTACTGGGGCCGTACCACGAAACTATTTTGAGATTCAAACACTCGTACGAGAATACCGTGTCCTGCTCTAACAAACGTGAAATGACGTCGTTAGAGCAGGACGCAGCATTCTCGTCCGATTGTTTGAGTCTCAAAACGGTTTCGTAGTAGGCCTATTGATTACTGAACGCTACCTCGCAAGCAAGAAACCATTCCGCTTGCAAAACAGTATTGGCGATAAACTGACGCAAACATTGAACAATAGGAAGAATTTTATTTATGAAAGTACTTACCATTAATTCATTTTTTATTATGCTTTGTCCACACTGCGCCTTTTTCTGTTCGTCAAGAGCATGCGTTATAACGCAGTCAACAGCGACGTGAGGCATGCCAGCGACGCATGCCTTCTGACCGTCAAAAACTTTCGCTTTGTTATTAAAAATGACAGTTGGCGTTGCGTTCTTTGACACATTCAATTATTGAATGCGCTAAAACGAAAGTTGAAAGAAAGAAGATGACGAAAATTGAAGTTTCATAGAGTTTCATCTTCAATTTTCGTCGTCAGGCGCATAATGTGGACATAGCTATAGGCAGTTAATGGATCTACGTCATTTGGTCGGATTATGTCAATTCATTAGTCGTGATCTGTTGGCTGGGTTTGACATATCTCGACCAAACTATGCACTGACCTCCATTATAGTACGCTGGACTAATGATACCCTTTGAAATGACAGCTATTTTTTGTGCCTATTTGAGGCGGAATCAGCTCCCCCAATATTCGGGAAGAGAACTAAATTTGACGTAAAAATTGGCGCTGATAGCAGTAGTGGGAGTACTTGGAACTAATACTAGTTTCTACTACCGTAGTGATTATATTCTCTTTGGTTTCTACAACCAATAGCGATTGAGCGGCCATTTGCAAGTTACGTCAGTTTTAGTTCTCTTCCCGAATATTGGGGGAGCTGATTCCGCTTCAAATAGGCACAAAATATATCTGGGTATCATCAGTCCAGCGTACTTGTAAAATGAAGGTCAGTGAAACTGTGTAGGTCCGCCATCTACCTATGAATCAACTTCTCTGATAATACATTTCATTTATAATTTGGGCGTATATTATAATATTAACTGTAATTATTCAAGATGTCGCTCGCAATGAAGGTGCTTTGAAATTAGTTCGGTAAACTTATATCCTGCATGATATGCTGGAACCGTTCATTTTTCCGGATAAAAAATAAAGTTCTAGGTTTTTGTACCGATATCGATGCAGCAGTTTAAAACAATAAAGAGGTAACAAGGAGACAGATAAAAAAACTTACACTTTCGCATTTAAAATACTATGAATAGTATGGATAAAATTAAATCAACATTTTGTTCTTTATAATATTTTAATATAACATCTTTAAACATTACATTAACTAAATAACATAACATAAACAGAAAGACAAAAAGATAGAAGTTATAATAACTACTAAAAAAATCAGAGACTCATCGTATAAGTTACATACTTAAAGATCTAAAATTTGAGGGCTGTTACAAGTTTATAAATGCTTTGCATTGCAGAAGCAAACGAGTAGATGTTAACTGGCACTATATTCCCTGCTTTTATTATAACTGGCTGCTGAGCTTTTTGTAACACTATAAACACACTTCTTCTATCGCTTAAAACATAGCTCTCCCAGCCACAATCATACACAGACGCTTCGAATACTTCGGACACATCGACAAGTTTTTGACAGAGATAACAATAAAGAAAGAATACTAGAAAGCAGTAGCCTAGAACAGGTGCGAACGAAATCCAATCTTCTAGAGGAAGGAAAAAGAATAGACACATACAATATGCATTTGCTGCAAAATCAATACCAAGAGGTAGACTGTACAGATCTCTTAAGCATTGAACAATATCTAGAAGGAGAACGTGACGCTTTATTAATGATGCAAGTTTTTCTTTTACTTTATTATCTACTGTACCTTCTAATATATCTGCTACTTCTTCTACTACTTCTCCTACATCTTCTACTTTTGTTACTTCATCTTCTACATCTACGGCATATCCTACTTTATCTACGTTTTCTTTATACTTCAGAGATTTCATTTCTTCAGACATGAGATCGAACATAGCAGCAGTATGTGCTATCAGAAACAGGAGTAGACTTTGGTGCTTGCTAGTTTATGACAACTACAGACATTATGGCATCTTGAGAAAGTATGATGACACGACAGACAAGCTTGTTGATTTTAGTATTGACTTGTATGCCTGGAATAAACCAAGAAATTTTATATATCATTTTAAATGATTCCTATTTCCATTTTAAAAAGATTAATACCTGGACATGGATATTCTGTATAAAATGCGCTCGTCAAATCCCACCTCTGCGGCATCCAAACAAGAAAAATGTCTACGAAATTAATAAAATAGTAAATGAGAACCATCGTTTTTATTTTCTTTAATAACTTCTTATGTTTTATAACTAATAGTAGGGGAGGTCGCGCTCAGTTTAAAAAGTCATTTCATACCGAGCGAAAATCGTTACAATAATAGTATTCCACTAATACATAACAGCTTTGATCGTCAGCCACTTCATAATGGGTGGAATAAAAATTGAGAGCAACTCAAAGTTGTTGTTGGGAATCGTATTGAATTGACATTAAAAAATAATGAATATATATTTCATTCTATTACTACATAACCGAAAGAAAAAAATCCCGGTTTTCTTCAAAATTTGAAAGTTCATGAGGCCTCAATTTATTTAAAAGCAAATTTTATAAGTTAAAATCATTGTTTCTATAACTAATTAGATGTTAGACATCCAAATCGGGTGCACAGATCTCATGCACGAAAATCCTGTTGACTTGTGTAATAAATCTAAAGAGATGGTTCGCTTTGGATTATATGTATCCCACACTAATATAGTTTTGCTAAAAGGAACCCTCCTGTTTTTGTTTAATTTTTGTCGGAAATAGTAGTAATATTTAACATATTTATGTTTGTACGCATAGAATAAATTACCAAATATACTATTGTAAATTAACTTTACTTAAAATAACAATCAGTTTTAAAGAATACACAATTTTAATAAAAACGGCTTTTTCTCAGAACTGGTCTTTTAAAGTCGGGAATAAGACGTGAATGTTTGTTTTCACAAAAATAGCTACTTCCAGGATATAAAGACAAGGGAAAGTTAAAAGTTTATATTTTTTAAATACAGGCATGCAGCTATCGGTAACTTTTATGTTAAAAAAAATTACTCCATACTTTAAAATCGAAGCAACTAAACTGTGGCATGCTGTTAGTACCGTATCGATATTAACCTTCTTAGTTAAATTATGTAACGCGTAGGCAGCGGAGCTGAGTGTTTTACAGACTTCGTCAGAACTCAGAATGACCTTTCCATTTAAGCTGACTATCAAATACTATTCCTAAAAATTTTGCAGTAGTTACTTTGTCAACAGATTGTCCTTTATAGTTTACATTTATGTCTTTGTCTGGTATTCTTTGGTAAAAGTGCATGACCTTAGTTTTATCTAGATTAATAATTAAGTTGTTTTTCTTAAGCCAATTAATAAAATCTTTGAGTGCATTATTAATGTTTACGTATGTGACTTTTCCTTCCTTTTACTATTATCATTCACTCTCACACAACATCAATTAAAACTATCGTGACGTGCGTTTAATTGTGTTTGAAGCTAGGCATTGTTGCAATATAAGTTTTGAAAAAGAAAACATCTAGTTCTACAAATAGATTGTAACTACTAAATAATTGCATCTATTTCTACATCTATTAGGTACTTTTACTCAGAATTTGAGAGCCGTTACAAATTTATAGATAAATTGCATACCAGTAGCGAACGTGTAAATGTTTACTGGTATCATATACCCTGCCATAAGTAGCACAGGTTTCTGTGACTGCTGGAGAATAATGTATACAGCTTTCATATCACTCAGAGAGAAAACCTCCCAGCCGCAAGCGTAGACAGCCTTTTCGAAGACAACAGAGGCGTCTATCAACTTCTGACAGAGATAGCAGTACATGAAGAAGACAACAAAGCAATAACCGATGAGAGGCGCGAAAGAGATCCAGGCTTCTAAATTGAGAAAAAAGAAAAGACAAATGCAGTAAGCGTTAGACCCAAAATTGATACCGATGGCCATGTTATACATAGACTGTAAGCATTGGATGATATCCAACAAAAGAATGTGACGATTTATTAACGAAGATAACTTCTTTTTCACTTCAACAGTGCCCATAGATTTTGATGTAGATTCCGTGAGGGAGATCACCTCATCTGATAGCAAATGGTACATGGCAGCAGTGTGGGCTATGAGGAACAACAATACGCTCTGAAAATTGATGACAACAGTAGATATGGTCACGTCTTGGATGAAGATGATAGCCCGGCAAATGTAAGTGTTGATGGTGCTGGTTATGTTGATTCCTGAAAATTATACAGTTAAAACTTTATCTTATCTTTTACTTACATTTAAAAGTTTGTTATTATTATTGTTATAAAGGTTTGTTTTAAACCCTAAAATTTATATTTTAGCTATTAACTTATTAGTTAAACATATTAGTTTGTTAATTAATATTTATAGATTTAGTTGATAAAAAAGATAGAAATAAAAATAATTACCTGGGCAAGGATATTCCGTGTAAAATGTACTCGTAAGGTCCATTCTTTGAGGCATCCATATAAAATGTGTATTGGAGAAGTTCATCAAATAATAAATTAGAACGAATATCTTTATTTTCTTAATGTAGTTGTGGTGTTTTGTTTTTAAAAACTCAGTTTCAGATGACAATTTGTCTATTTGTTTAATCTTTTCTAGCGTAGAAATTAATTGTGACCTACAAATAATTTCATTTATGTTGACCTAAGTAACGGGGACATAGTAAAAATAATCAAATATAACTTGTGATGATTGAAAAAACATAGAAATCAGACTTACCCTTTGATGAAGAACCACAGACTAATGTTCATAGTGAAGATAACGACAGAGAGATTGGTGTTGGCTTGGACGATCCCGTCCACGTCCTCAGCCAGTTTGATCCGATAAACGAAATTGCTGAGAAAGTTAATATACGAAAGAAACGAGAAGTGGATAAACCAGAATATTACTGAAATATTTACAACAATATAATTTGTCGAAACAATTCAATGGCACAAGTAATTGAGGAATACAAGCAATATGAAATTTTATTCGCTATTTACATTATAAATACTCGAAACAAAATTTTGAGGAAAGAATAATTATCTGACTTCTGGTTGTAGCAAATGTTGAAATAAATAGAGATAAAGCAGATGAAGCATGTGAAAAAGTAAGCAGATGTATACCCGAATGATTTCGTTTTAGTATAGGAAACCCCGCTATCCGTGGTGTAAGATTCATCCACCAGATTATATTCTCAACTGTTATTTCTGTAAACTTGTGCTTAATTTTCAAACAAACATTTTTCAATCCCATTTTGATGTAACTGTTTTATGTTAAAAAGATGTAATGTAGGGTATTTAAAATGAAATATTCAGTTTTTAAAATTTTGTAATCTTAAAACCAATAGGTGAAGAGATATCCACAAAAGAACTCTTTCTAGATAATGAGTAACAATTTGCAGTTTTACCATGTCCAATAAAAATTAAACTGGTATGGTGTAAGTTACAGAAGAAGCGAATAAAATAATAATTGTAAAGCGTCATAGAGCCAACAATACAATATGTAAGTATTTGTTTTTTACGAGCTATTACCCGCGGCTTCGCTCGCGTTAAGAAGTATTATTATATACAAACTTTCATCCCCTATTTTAACACCTTGGGGGTAGAATTGATCAAAATCCTTTCTTAGCGGATGCCTACGTCATAACATTTATCTGCATGCCAAATTTCAGCCCAGTGGCTTGGGCTGTGCGTTGATAGATCACCATGTCAGTCACCTTTGAGTTTTATATATTTAGATATTTGTATTTAATTTTTTTTTTTTTTTTTCATTTATCAATCAATAATGAGAGTACTAAAAATTAATGGTCTATGATTATTATTGTAGGTAACAACTTACAATAATTACAACCTATTAATTTACATCGCAATCAAAATTTTAAATTTGGGAATAAGTAAAGAAAATCTTACAAATATGTTACAAATTAAATGGCTTATTTACAAACAAGCTTTGAAGAAGCTATCAAAGAAATACTGACGTCGCCTTTTAAAATTCGCACCATACAATCAGTTAATTAATTATAAGCAGTTAATTAAAGTAATTAACGAGGGCGTTAATGGTATATTAAAAATTCCAAATCGATTGAAAAAAGTGTCAACAGAAAACTGCATATTAAACCTTAAATATCGATTGAAATAAAACATACGGTGAACTACAGCTTTATTTTTAAGATACTAACAAGTACAGCTGTAGGGCCTCGGCAATCCAGACCACTTGTTCGGTGATCGGCTAATAGGATCGCGGGGCAGGCCGGCGAGTGTAGGTGCGGGCTGTCATGAGCGGTGAGCCAATCAATGCGCCGTCAGTCTTTTGTTTATCGCCTTTCGTGTAATAACAATGTCAATTTAGCGTGTTCGCTGAGATCATGGCGCCGCCATGTAAATATTTGACATTGATATTAAAAAATTGATTAAAGAAACTAAGGTTAAACATGTGCTTTATTAACATTAAATATTGCATACTATAATCTGAACCTCGATAATCCGCAAAGGGTCGTGTTTTTGCCTCTCCGGATTAACTAGGCACTACTGTAGTAACATCTTCTTTTATTTGTCTTTGATAAACGAAAAAGTGTTAAACGTTTCAAACTTTGAGAGTGGTAACAAATTTGTAGATAAACTGCATACCAGTTGCAAATGTGTAAATATTTACTGGTATCATGTATCCAGCTAGCAGCAGGGCTGGTTGCTGAGCTTGCTTCAAAACAATAAACATGGACTTCATGTCTTCCAAACAGTAGTTCTCCCAGCCGCAAGAGTACACCGACCTTTCAAACACTTCAGAAGTATCTATCAGCTTCTGACAGAGATAGCAATACAAGAAAAATACTAGGAAACAGTAGCCGAGAAGAGGACCGAACGTGATCCAAGCTTCGAGTTTGAGGAAAAAGAACATGCAAATGAAAAAGGCGTTGGTTCCAAAGTTAACCCCGATGGGCATGTTGTACAGAGTTCTTAGACATTCAACTATATGCAGTAGCAAAGAATGGCGTTTGATCAGAAGAGACAGTTTCTTCTGCACTGATAGCCGATTGGTAGAGTATTCTACTCTCGATAGAGCCAGCATTTCCTCCGACATTAGATGGTACATAGCAGACGTGTGGGATATAAGGAACAGTAGAAGACACTGGAAGTTGAGTACCACAGTCGAGATTGTAACGTCTTGAGCAAATATTAAGCCCCGGCAGATGTATTTATTCATGACGGAAGTGATGTTAATACCTAAAACAATATAACGAGTATATTTCTTATATCAGATGTACTATCAAAGAAGTTGATTCATATGCAGATGGAGGACCTACGTAATTTGGTCACTTTATGTCAAACCTAGACCATAGAATACATAATTATATTAGTACGCCTAGACGACAGATCATTGAATTGACATGATCCGACAAATGACGTGGTTCAAATGCCTATGAATCAATTTCCTCAATGGTACCTTTCTAATTGTAGAAAAAAGAAAAATACAACAATAATCATAACGGCTCCTAAAACAATTTATCTCCTTCATATCAGTCGTAATATATCACGACTGATATGAAGGAGAATTTAAAAGGCCAGTCTCCTTTCCTTTCCAGACTTCTTTGACTTAATCCCAATGAAAAATTTAAATATTTACCTGGACAGGGGTACGGCGTATAATAAGCACTCGACAAATCCATTCGCTGAGGCATCCAAACAAAGTATGTGTTCGAAAAGTTCGCTGCATAGTAAACGATGACGAAAATCTTTATCGTCCTCAACATCTTATTATGTTGTGTACTCAGTTCTTTAGTCCTTGAAGCTAATTTGTCTACCTCTTTGACTTTTTCTAACGTTGATAGCAGCAGTGATCTGTGTACCAATTGTTTTATGTCAACATTCTTATTGTCAAAATTCTTAAATTGTTGTTACTAGTTCTTCATGAGATCTTTACCTTCGGTACTTGTTGCTTGAAGTTATATTTCTAATTCATATTTTGCATCAATTAAAGCTAAGATGTGCTCTTTCGACAAAATACTATTAGTTACACGTTAAGTCAAGGGCTCAGAAACAACATGTTTTCAATTTTAATGTAATACTCGATGAAGACCGCAACAGCGTTGCGCCAAAATTCGTTTATCGTGCGGGAACCCTAAATTTTTCCGGGTTTAAAAGTATTCTATGTTCTTTTCCGGGACTTAAAGTGTCTCCATACCAAATTTCAGCAAAATCAGTGCAGCGGTTTGAGCGGGAAGAGGTAACAGACAGACAGACAGACAGACACACTTTCGCATTTTTAATATTAGTAAGTATGGATGGATTACAAACCTTTTCATCATAAACCACAAACTGATGTTGGTGGTAAAAATAACAATAGTTAAATTGGTATTAGCTTGTACTATTTCTGTTATATCTGTTGACAGTTTTAGCCGATATATAGAGTTACTGAAAAAGTTTATGTAGGACATCAGTGTGAAATGAATGGTCCAGAATATTGCTGAAATTATATAAGTAGTGATTTTAATTCATTCTTATGTATTTAAATATTTTGCTACTTACTAAAAAACGCAATAATGCGTGTCGCATTATAGCTATGTCAACATTATATGCGCTTTCGTCTTCAATTTTCGTCATCTTATTTCATGCGTCAAAAGCTATGTCCACATTATGCGCTTTCATCTTCAATCTTCGTCATCTTCTTTCTTTCAACATTCGTTTTGGCGCATTCAATAATTGAATGCGTCAAAGAACGCAACGCCAACTGTCATTTTCAATAACAAAGCGAAAGTTTTTTCGGTCAGAGGGCATGCGTCGCGGGCCTGCCTCACGTTCGCTGTTGACTGCGCTATAACGCATGCCCTTGACGAACAGAAAAAGGCACAGTGTGGACAAAGCTAAAGAACGCAACGCCAACTGTCATTTAGCGAAAGTTTTGGACGATCAGAGGGCATGCGTCGCGGGCATGCCTCACGTACGCTGTTGACTGCGCTATAACGCATGCCCTTGACGAACAGAAAAAGGCACAGTGTGGACAAAGCTATTCGTTGACACAACGCTTTGCTGACTGATAAGTGCCCAGCGAATGGCGATGCGCTTTTTGTAATCCCATACGTTTTCGATATCTTACTTCGCTATCGAAAGTCGGAACTATGCATTTGTCACAGAGTATATAGTAGTCCAACTATGTCCGATGCAATTTGACTAAGTATCCTCGTTAACTGACTTTCATTAAGTAGAAGGTTCTGTGTTTGGCTTTGGATACTTTTACGTATCGAAATTACAAAACTGGGGCCGTACCACGAAACCGTTTTGAGACTCAAACAATCGTACGAGAATGCCGCGTCCTACTCTAACAAACGAGAAATGACGTTTGAGTCTCAAAACGGTTTCGTAGTAGGCCTAGTGTTTCGTAGATATTATCAGCTTCAATTATTAAATGTCATACCTGAGTTCCTGTGAGTCACAACTGAAAACCCGAGCCATTCTGGAGTTAAGTTTAACCACCAGATAATATTCTGAACTGTTGGCTTCTTGAGTCTTTTCCGTATGTTTTTAAAATACTTTATCATATTTTTGCCTGATAGAAATAGAGGCCATGATATTAAATTATAGTTAGATTCCAAATAAGTATCAACTATCAAATACTTACCGGATACAGTGAAGTTAAATAAGATTAAATACGATTATTGTTTTTTAAGACCTAAAAAATAATAAGGAAAGAACTAATCTGCCCATTTTATGAATGTTTATTATGTTTATTGAGTAATAATACAATGAGAATTTATATTAAAACCATAATCCTGTGCGTTTTTACAAAATAATTAATATTATTGCTCAACAGATTTTAATGCGCTTCTGGTCCTGCAGACAACCACAGAAAATAAAATTTAAATGGATAAGTATTCTTTCATTACACTTCTGCAATCTAGATACAGAATGTTGCTAAGTTTAAATTAATTGCCCAATTTTAAGTAACACTTTAAAAAACATTTGAGTTACTTAATGAAATTCGAAATACGGGGTGTTTCTTAAATGACTACATTAAATTACTAATATTCTAAAGAAAAAGAATTAAACTATAACACATTGCTATCCTTACAAGCATTAATCATACTTAATGTTATTTTTAATACCCTTACTTACAATTTTGATTAACGTCTAAAACTTAAGAACAGTTATCAGCTTAAACATAAATTCGACAGCAGTGGCGAAAGTATAAATGTTGAGTGGCACCATGTCAGCTGCTGAGAGTAACACTGGTTTCTGAGCTAATTTCAGAACGATATACACACTCTTCATGTCAGACAAATCATAACTCTCCCAGCCACAATCGTAGACTGCCTGCTCGAAAACTATCGACGAATCTATCAACTTCTGACACAAAAAGCAGTACAGGAAAAAGACGAGAATGTTGTAACACAGCACCGATATGAAAGAATTGATTTGGTCCAAAGGCAGTGAGAAATACAGGCAGATACAGTACGCGTTCGTACCGAAGTTTATACCGATTGGCATGTTGTATAACGATCTCAAACGCCTTATAATATCCATGAGAAGTCCGTGACGTCTTATCAAGCTGGGTAGGCGTTCTTTTATCAACTCTCTTCTGTTTTTCAGATTGGCCACTTCTTTTGCGATCATTCTGTACATGCAGGTTGTATGGGTGATGGTAAATATGAGTAAAGCCTGGTAGTTCATTATCACTACGACTATAGTGAGATCCTGAGATAGCGCGATTGCTCGACAAACATGGCGGGTAATTCCAGTGCTGGCGTCGATTCCTGAAAACGATTTTCCAACGAATTGCCTTTATTGATTTCTACCGACGTATGTGGGCAAATATTCAGTATTTGCCCACATACGTCAGTAGAAATGTTAATTGTTAGTGTTAATTGTTTCAACAACCAGAGGAAAATAAATAACTACTATGGTAAAGAAGAAAAAATTACCTTCTCAAACCTAATAGTGAGGGAGCACTAGAACAATTTTTTTTTCTCACCTCCGGGCGGAAAGCGTCAACTTTCTTCCCGCTGCGCTTACCGATGTTGCCGTTTTCCACCTCTGTCGAGTGTCGATGAGAAAAATAGTATACGCACCTGCACGGGCAGTAAATAAGAAAGCCTCACATTACATGTGATCTGAGACATTTCTTATTTTCCTGCCCTAGGTGCGTAATGTACTACTTATTTATTATTAACAAGCTAATTTTTTGTGAGTAGCTTCATTTTGATAAGACAAACAACTTTTTTATCTGCGAAAAATCTTGAAAGTGGTAGCTAACAGAGATAGAAAGAATTTCATACTTTGATTTGATGGTCCTAAAATATGGATTGTTCTATTTGTAGGACAATGCTACTCTTAAATTATGTAACTATTAACCTACCAATATACAAAAAATCTGCTGGTTAGGGTTCCGTTTTAGGGTACCGTAGTCAACAAAGTTTTGTTGATTACAGAACCCTAAAACGGACGAATTTTGCTTGTTAGTAATAAAAAAAAACTGTTCTAGGGCGGAATCACTATTATCTTTTTATAAATAAACAGATTGAGTTAAAGTTTAATACAATTTTCAGTTCAATTATTACATTACAATTATTATTTTCTATTTCATCAACATAAAAAACTTGGATAAAAGTGACCATGCAGCACGGAAACCAGTTATAAGATTTTCCTTATTTCACAATAACAGCCAGCCACAATAACATGGGCCGTATAATTTTCATAGTCAGGTTGCACTTAAGGCATTTATAATATCCACTGTCTATCTCTATCTTCCGTTTATTCGTTTTTATCAAAATATTAACAAAATGAAATGAAAATTGAAACTTGACAAAATTAATGTGCCGTTGAATTTTTTGTAAAAATTAGTACCTATAGTCGGGACATTTTAATAGGCCACATTTTGACAGTTCATCAAAATTGTACCAGGTAACCTTATAGCGACGTACATAAAAAATAAATATTTTCGTTTTGTTTTAACTGCACAATTGACTAACTTTTTTCAATTACGATTACATATTTATTGTAAATATGACCGATACGAATTATTTAACGATTTGCTTTTACTGATAAACAATTCTAAACGTAATAAACAAATTCTTATCTTAATAATTGCACGTCGTCACAATGTTACGTCAGCTGACCTTTTTAAACTTTTTAAACTCTAGGGAAGTTACCCTAAAAATCGAAAGCGAATAAATAGTATCGATGCATTGATTACTTGTAACGAAATATCCCCATAAATTAATAACCACGTTGTGAAAAGTAATACATATTTATGTGAAATTAATAATGATAATACTACATTTAACAGTTTTTATAATTCAAGCGAATAAATGCATTTTTTTTTTTGTAAATTATGTACTTGTCTTATTTTGCTCCTTGAATTTGCAAAAGAAAAAGTAATAATGGGACAGGAGGGTGTTTCAAACGTATAAAATTCAAATATTTTATTTCAAGTCCGTATCGATTTGTTCGTTTTGGTCGATGTTTTTACGCAGCTTACCTCACTATGGAGATTAATCTGACAGATGTCAAATGTGGCCTATTAAAATTCCATTCCATACTTAATATTATAAATGCGAAAGTGTGTCTGTCTGTCTGTCTGTCTGTTACCTCTTCACGCCCAAACCACTGAACCGATTTTGATAAAATTACGTATGGGGATACTTTGAGACCCGAGAAAGGACAAAGGATACTTTTTGTCCCGGAAAAATGTACGATTCCGCCGCGATAAACGAATTTTGGCGCAACGGAGTTGCGGGTGTCATCTAGCTTAAAAAGTATATTATCGAAATGACTTGAAACTGAGGCTCTACATTTTTGTAACATTACCTGGACATTGGTTAGACGTGGAAAACGCACTGGTGAAGTTGATACGTTGAGGAACATACAAGAAGATTGTATTGAGGAAGTTGACAGTGTAGAATACCACCACCATACGCTTCACATAGCTCAAATACTTCGTGTGATTCTCCCGAAAAGCCTTATCCTCCTGAGTCATGGCGTCCACAGCAAGTAGCTTCTCTAGGGTTGATACTAGAAGCTTCCTTGAACAATATTATTAATTTTAACGCTACGAATAATCTATATCATTATATAAAAGGCTTTGTCCTGAATGACATGAAAATGGAATCACGCTACGGGCTTAGCCAGTGATAGTAAATACTTGAAATTTGGAGGGAGTGTTCTTCGTATGACGTAGGCGTGTGATAAGAAGGGATTTTTAGAAATTCCTCTCCTAAGGGTGTGAAAAGGAGGGATGAAGTTAGTATGGGACAACTCGATTCCTTAGTCCGATCTGCTCGAAAATTCGCATCATTATTATTTGATGTATTTTATGGAAGATGTAATTCATAGTTTGTTGAAATTTATCCTTAAAAGTCGTTAAAAAGCATGAACAGTTTACAGCGCTTTACAGCGTTTAGCAGCGGCTTGCAGCGACGCAGGGAGTTAGAGGCGCCAATCATTGCTTTTTGCCACAATAGACATAATCTGTGCACTCTAATTTTGCCATGTAAGTTATGGCTGGTTTACACGTATTAAGTAAATAAGTAGTCAACTAAATTTTAACTTATGACTTTATAATTACTTCACTAAATTTGAACTTGCTATTTGCTACTAAATTTGTGTTTACATGCAATTGATAACTTAAAATTAAGTAAAAATTTAGTTAACTACTTATCCACTTAATACGTGTAAACCAGCCATTAGAGCTCATTTGAGTAAATACTCTTTTGCTTACGAAATAAAGCCACCATTCACGATAAAGCGATCTCATTCTATTTGTGAATTATCTAGATTTACAATCGAAATTGCAACTTATGAAGCCTATTATATTATCGTAACAATTAGTTGTTAAATCTAAATAATAACTATATATTTGTAACAATTTACTGTTATTATAATATTACTTATTGTTTTCTTATACTTTTGTAGAATTTAGAAAGATTGTCTTGAATGGAGGGCTTTACATTATGTTTTGTCATCATGTTAAAAAAATATTGGCGTTCGAAATTCAAAATTAATTATTCCTGTACGAATTGGTGTTTTTTTTTTCATTGAGATTTAGTTTTATGCACAAAAGATTGTGTAAAGTGCCAAAAATTTTAAAAATATATTTTTTTAAAAGAAATGAAGTTACACTTTTACTAATCTATGAAATTTTTAATAATATACGCATATTATCATATTATCAATAAAAGGCTTTGTCTTTAATAATATAATAATCATAATACTTACATAATAATTTTCAGTAAGTATTAATAATTAATATACACGGTGAGGTATCAGTTTACAGTGTTGCCAGAATTACTTAACAATGTGTTTTAGGCGAAATCTAGGGTTAAAACAATTATTAGGTATGAAAATGAAATTACGATAAAACCTAAACCACTGATCGTAGAGACTGAACATTTTGGGGAAGTGTTCTCCGTATGAAGCAAACGTGCGCGGTGCGATGTAAGAAGGGATGTTCATGTTTCGAAAAAATGTTATTAAGTTTTATAATAATACTTGCTGTCCCGGCAACGTTCTTTTGCCATATAAAGTATTATATTGAGGTGATTAATAAGTATGGCACCATGGCAACGTTCGTGGCTAGCCCGTCGCACACTGGTCGCCGCGCCGGCACTCTCGAGTCTCGAGTTGTAGTAATTTACTATTATTTATTCAACAAATGCCCTTATCAATATAAAAAGTAGCCAGTAGCCCAGAGACCAGACATACTCTTTTCTTAGTCTATGCAGTAGCCGATTCTCAGACCTACTGAATATGCTTAATATAATATAAAAATCAGTGAAGCCGTTTCGGAGGAGTCCCTTTTTTTATGAAATAAGGGGGCAAACGAGCAAACGGGTCACCTGATGGAAAGCAACTTCCGTCGCCCATGGACACTCGCAGCATCAGAAGAGCTGCAGGTGCGTTGCCGGCCTTTAAGAGGGAATATAATGATAGGGGAGGGTAGAGATGGGAAGGGAAGGGATTAGGGGCAGGTAGGGAAGGGAATAGGGTAGGGGAAATGGGCCTCCGGTAAACTCACTCACTTGGCGAAACACAGCGCAAGCGTTGTTTCACGCCGGTTTTCTGTGAGGCTGTGATATTTCTCCGGTCGAGCCGGCTCATTCGTGCCGAAGCATGTCTCTCCCACGGACACTCTCTGAGCAAAACTGCGGACAGACAGACAGACGGACGGACAGATCGAATCTATAAGGGTCCTTGTTGACTACGGAACCCTAAAAACGCCATCTAGTTGACGCACAGTAATACTTACTATCAACACCATCTGCCCCTAACATGCAGGTACTAATAAAAAAGTGTCGAGGTCAAATCAAGGTCAAATATATCGAGGAAATTGATTCCTAGGAAGTTGACAGACCAGCGTCATTTGGTTGACTTGTGTCAATTCAATGTAATTCTTGATCTGTCGGCTGGGTTTGAAGTAACGCGACCAAACTACATAGGTCCCCCATCTGCCTAGGAAATAGGAATCAACTTCTCTGATAGTACAAATCTAGATCATCTATTTACACAGAATGTAACAATCGCTTTATTGTGAACGAGCTTTTGCCCGCGGCTTTGCTCGCGTTAAGAAGTATTATTATATACAAACTTTCAACCCCTATTTTAACCCCTTGGGGTTGGAATTTATCAAAATCCTTTCTTAGCGGATGCCTACGTCATAACATCTACCTGCATGCCAAATTTCAGCCCGATCCGTCCAGTGGTTTGGGCTGTGCATTAATAGATCACCATGTCAGTCAGTCACCTTTGAGTTTTATATATATAGATGGGGGCTTTATTTCATAAGCGGTAAAGAGTATTTAATTTTTTATATCGGTCCCACAATAACTATTAATTAAATCTTCCATAAAATATATCAAATACTTAATGCTTAATATGCAAGTGTTGAAATAGATTGGGCAAATGAATCGTGTTGTCCCATACTAACTTTAACCCCCCTTTTCACCGCCTTAGGAGACGAATTTCAAAAAATCACTTCTTATTACACGCCTACGTCATACCACAGAATACAATACACTGTAGGTAGGTACAAGTAGTCATACGAAGAAAACTCCCCCTTTCAAGTCTCTAAGATCAGTGGTTTTGCTGTAACATGATTCCGTTTTCATGTAATTCTATAAAATAAATAAAATAATAAATAAATTGTGAAATTATTGAAAAAACTAAACGATTAGCAAAAAAAAATAATAAATTATTAAAAACATTCGTTTTTGGTGACTGGTCGCGCTGAAACTATAAGTGATGTCGCTTTTGTTTATATGAGAGACTTATAGTAAATTTATCAAGGTTTATTTCGTTCATACATACTTTTTATGTATGGAGTACGGCTTCTTATTTAAGTGGAAGATACAAGTATACGAAGGCGCGGGGGGGGTGACGCACACCCCGGATTTAGGGTACCTAGATAAAATATAAAAGTTATATCAGGATATAAAGTAAAGAATCTATATCCTGATAGATAAAAGTTATACTTTAATTTTGCCAAATTTTCCATACATATTATTTGAATTTAATTATTGTCTTGACTATAGATCCATTATAGCGACGAAGACGACCTTCTCACCGTATTACATAGACTCGACTGATATAAAATGAGTGATCATGCTGCATGATGAAAAATAAGCGTTTATCATGCAGCATGTAATTCACGTAAATGAATGGTCATGCTGAATTATCGTGTACGGAGTACTTTAAAAAAAGATATTTTTTGTATAATTATTAGGTATTAGTTAAACTGTATAGGTTTTGAGTTTTTGTGTTCAATTTGTCAATTTAAGTACTTATCTGATAATGATCTGATCACGGATGTAAAAAAAATACGGATGAAGCATTACACTATAAAGAGGTGAAGCATGCAAGGTTCAAAACAAAAACAAACACAATCCAGAAAGTCCAAAAGTTGGATAGGTTAGAACTGTGACTGTGCTGCGGTAGCAGCCGGCGACCGTCACAAAAGACGCTATGCAAATTGCCGAGAGTAAAATGTAGCCTCAGAAACCCGAAAATTTCAAAGGTGAGTAGCTCCAATACTGGGGGGTTTCTCAGTGTGGATTTGGTACGGGGGGTGTTTCCTCTCCTCTCCCCTCCCCCCTCACCCTCGCTCCCCATTAATTTTGGGGTAGGTTTGTGTGTGTGAAGGATCCATAGGCTATCGATTTTAATAATTTTTTCAGTGGCTATATATTTTATACCCGTGCGACGCCGGGGCGGGTCGCTAGTAATATTATAAAATAGTATCTGAGTCAAAAATGATTCTACAATACCACAGTACCTATAGTAATTATATTTACCCTATCGAATATCGATCATACAATATTATAATATTATTATGTCTCCTTTGCATAACGTTAATAAGGCTCGTTCTGACCGCTTTATGTATCTTTTTTATGGGAACAAATATAATGACCACCAAAAAATACACTGATACCCTAAACTTGTTTACCAAAAAAATATATTGAACACCAAAAAATAAAGTCTAAAATTGCAATACTACCAGCTATTTTAGTCATGAAAACACTTCAAATTGTAATCGAACACCAAATATAGTAAATGATCACTAAATATTGTAAATGACCACCAAATATAGTAAATGATCACCAAATTAAGTAAATGATCACCAAATATAGTAAATGATCACCAAATATAGTAAATGATCACCAAATATAGTAAACTATCGCCAAATCCTTGTGAGCAAATCAAAGGCAGTATTTCTCTCCAAATAAATCACTACAATTGACAAAAAATGTAAGCATATTATTAACAAAAGTGTGAGTCGTATGGAGGGTTCCGTACCGTTTATAGAGCAAAATTAGACCTAAAATTGTGTTTTTGTATGGGAACTTGGGAGCCCCGTTAATATTTTTTTAAATATTATTATTAATTATTGAAGTAAACATAATATAATCAAGGGCTTTGCAAAAATATTAACGTGCATACTGGTTACCATTATTGATATCGAGCAAAAAAGGCCAAAAAAAAATCACGTTTGTTGTATGATAAATAATAATTTTATTTTGTTTTTAGTACTTGTTGTTATAGCGGCAACAGATATACACATTACACAATCTGTTAAATTTTCAGAAGTCTAGCTGGAGCGGTTCTTGATATACAGCCTAGAGAAAGACAGACGGACGGACAGACGGACAGACATCGAAGTCTCAGTAATAGAGTCCCGTTTTTAGGGTTCCGTATCCAAAGGGTACAAACGGGACTATATACTAAGACTTGCTATTGCTAAATAAAAATATATTTGGCTATAATTTTACATTAAAATGCTAACGTATGTTGGTGATAATTTACTAATTTTGGTGATCGTTTACTACTTTTGGTTTAACAATGATTTATTTGGAGTCATTTTGCATAAATAGTATAGCGAGATAATAAATCTTTGGTGATCATTTTACATTAAAATGCTAGTATGTTGGTGATCATTTACTAATTTTGGTGATCATTTACTTATCTTGGTGATCATTTACTATTTTTGGTTTTAAGATGTTAAATCTTTGGTTATCATTTTACATTAAAATGGTGGTCTGTATTTTGGTGATCGTTTACTATTTTTGTCTGTGAAATGTTACTATTTCTGGTGATCAGTTAATTACAAGCCCTTTTTTATTACACCCACAGAAAATTGACTACCTTAACTTTCTTATGGCTTAATTACACCTACCGAATAGGGTGGCGAGTACATTAGGTTTAAGAATGGGCCCTTATGTTTCGTACTATTTAATATTACATGGCAGACCCCTTTTTTTATGCACAGGGGAAACCCATCATGGGTCCCCCGGGTTGGGGATGTGCCTCAGTTAGCTGAAGCACCCCGGGGGTATGTGGGACTCTTACCCACTAAAACCACCTGCGGTTCGCCTTCAGCCGTATACGAAGGGACGTCCTGGATCTGTAACACAGGACTCCCTCCACACATGGCAGACCCCTCGGCCAATATTATACATCTTACCTCTTAGTCAGGAACCAATAGTCAGTACTGAGTATCATGACGATAACCGATAGTATAGTATTGGCCTTTATTATGTCTCTCACATTATAAGCCCCTCTTATCTCCATCACGACGTTACTCAGGAAAAATGTGTAGAATAGAAGAATGAAGTGTGCAGTCCAGAAGATAACTAGAATAAATAAGAGTATTAGGTGGCAACAGCTACGTAAGAAAGATTTTTCTTGGTACCTAATACCGCTATAGTTCATATTATTGTTTATCTTGAAGCATATCCATAGTCCATACTAATGTACTTCCATATTATCCATACTTTTTTTTATAAGGGGGCAAACGAGCAAACGGGTCGCCTGATGGAAAGCAACTACCGTCGCCCATCGCTCGCAACATCAGAAGAGCTGCAGGTGCGTTGCCGGCCTTTTAAGAGGGAATACGCTCTTTTCTTGAAGGTTTGCAGGTCGTATAATAAGGTCCGGAAATAATGCTGGTGACAGTTTGTTCCAGAGTTTTACAGTGCGCGGCAGAAAGTTACGCGAAAAACGCACTGTGGAAGACTGCCACTCATCAAGGTGATGAGGATGGTATGTTTTTCGCGTGGGACGATGGTGAAAAGTTGCAGGTGGTATGATTCCGAAAAAGAGCACTCCCCATGCCGATAGAGGATGCAGAGTGAAGTTACGATACTACGATACTAATACGAGTATTATAATTAATGCGAAAGTGTGTCTGTCTGTCTGTCTGTCTGTTTGTTACCTCTTGACGCCTCAACCACTGAACCGATATTGCTAAAACTTGGTAAGTATGGAGATATTTTGAGTTCTGGGAAAGGGCATAAAGGATACTTTATATCCCGGAAAAATGTACGGTTCCCAATTCCGATGAGGCATGATAGTAGTGAGTACAATTTACAAACCTGAATTATTTTCCTTTAAAATTGAAAACCCAGCACTTTGAGGGGTTAGATTGATTAACCACAAAATATTTTCTGCAGAAGTGACGGTGAATCTGTTTTTTATGTTAATTAAATAATTATAAAATCTCCTAATAATATTCATTTTACAAGAGGTCTTTGGAAAAGCGTTTGTCTTTGGTCTGGAGAAATACAATTTGTGGAATAAAAATCAAAAGTCGAAAGTAACTCAAAGTTATCTAATTAAAAAACTTTGATATCTAACAAGACTAATTATTTAATGTAATAATAACCTCTAATTATTAACGATTTCTTGTGAGTTGTTACATAGATAAATTGATCCAATTATTTAAATTATTATTTTTTGACTTCTGCAGTCTATATTATACATAACTTGTACTATTTAATAATTATTATTCTGGTGGAGCGTACAGCGTACATACAACATAGTTATTTAAACATAGTTATCACAAAGTATGTTGATAATTTAATAATTATCAAGTACGTAAGTCATTTAAGTTATTTTTTTAGGACAATAATTGAACGTGTTTTAAAAATTAAAAATGATATTAAGTATTATGAATTACGAGAGCCATCTACACGTCTATCTTAGAACTATTACAAAGCCTTGAGGCTTGAACTATATTGCACGCCTTACTTACGTAAATTTGCAATAGATGGCGTCGTAACTGTGCTTACAAAGTATTTTTAAAATAATATCATACCGGTTTGACCTCAAAATTATTATAATTTATTATTATGAGCATTACGAAGCAGTCTGAGAAATATAATGAATTCTTCCTGCTTCCAACAGCTGCTTTCCTTCTAGCAAACGATTGCACAGGTATACAGATTTCAGATTTGTAAGGCTGTTTAATAATATTAAGCAGCTTATACTATTCAAAAATAAACATGTCTACATAACTTCCGTAGTCCGTACCTACTCCTACACGTAGAGAAATTCAAAATTACTGGTATCTACTTTGGTATCTACTTTCAGAAATACGAATCCTAGGAAATATCATTAAAGTACTCTGACAAAACTTTAAAAAGCAATGACGATGCCGAATATCAGAAAATTAAAAAAACAAGAGGCAGGCTTTACTTGATGAATGATGGTTTCGTGCGTCTAACACTCCATCAATCAGCTATTGGTGACGAAACACGAGGGGAAGGATTAAATAACGAAAAATAACATTTATAAAGCATTTTATTAAGGCGACGCCTTGATAATTTGGCCGTAGCGATGCCGATTTTTCTCAGCAATGACTAAAGCTAAGAAATTAAAGTTCATTGTCAGTATTCATCATGTCTTTGTCTTTGAATTGCCCATAGCATAACACGATTGGACAACTTTTATAACACAGAATTATCAATCGAAAAGACCTCTGTAAAAATAGGGATTCCTATTTTTCCAACAGAGGAGAGTGATTTAAGGTTCGAAAATTTGTACATAAATTGGTTGAAGCATACTCTTTAATATGTGCATAGCTTATATGAAATGTATTTATGGTTTTTAAATTACGCGACAAAAACCATTTTATCGCTTACGCCCTTTCCATTTTTTGCTGTTCCATTGCTTGTTTTCTATGAGAGACCGGCCCGGCCTCTCATAGAAAACAAGCAATCTAAAACATATCCAACACGGTTTCTTACTTTAGCGCGGCGTCACCTTAAGCAAACAATCTCAAAACACAACGAATCCACCACTACTTAGTCCTTAGCTGCTCTTTGACGTCTTGGATAAAAATTGTACTTACCTAAGTAAGTAATATTTTTTATGTTGTAAGCAAATGTTTAATCAATATTCAATACACTGCTATTTAGATTTTACATTTTAATTAATAGGAACTTACTGTCAGATAAATTGATTCAAAGGCAGTAATTATACCTTAGGTATTTATAGCTGCCTACGTAATTTGGTTGGGTTCTCTCAAATATCAATTCTAACAAATCACGCCTAAAAACGTAGCCAAGACATTTTACTATAAAACTTAGTTCCACCATAATATTATGATTTAGGCTACTTGACCTATATTCAATTTCATTGAACAAATGCATATTTCTAGTAGAACTTGGCCTAGGAAATCGTATTTCACCCTTATCATCAAATAAAAACTTATGATTGATAAATAAAGTCGATTTGAAAGTATGATTTTATGAAAATAGGATTTGTACTGACAAAAACGCTTTTGCGGTACTTCCGATTTGGATGTGACGTCATCCTCATAGTAATTTAATATCTTTTATTTATCGCGCTCGTTATATGTAAGTTTATTTGTACAAAAATATTAATAATAATCCTAGAAAGATTTGTAAAATATATTTTCTTAAATAATTCAAATAAAACATGAGTTTTATATAGTATCTCCATTTAGTATATATATTTTGTAGACAGGAAATGAAATGGCCAAAACTTTTCTCCAAAAGTTTTCAACATTACAAATGATTTTTAATTTCTTATTTAATTATTTTATAATTTTTGGGCACTTTTAGACTCGTACATTTAGCACATTAAAAATTGTTCAATAAAGAGAGTTTAAAATACAAAACGTATGACGTCACACTATGGCGGACAGTGTTTTCGGCGCCATTTAAAAGGCATGTTTTTCAATCAACATTTTTATGAGTTCCTACTGTGTAAAATATTAAAATATTAGTTTTTTTTTGTGAAAATGAATGATTAAGAAGCGATTAACATGAAGAAAAAAAATAGGTCAAGTAGCCTAATCGTGATAGTATGGTACACTTACAATTCAGAATACCTACCTATTATATTATGAGGTTTTTGGAGCTTGTAATGGAAGTAATTCTACAGTAATTCGAGGTCTGAGCAGCAGCGCCTTACATACATTGACTATTATACATGTTACGCTCAAAGACCGAAATCGCTCAATGAGCGAAAAAAAGGCTCACAACGCGTTGTGGTCACAGTGAAACAGCCACGACGCGAAATTCGCGTCGTGGCTCTAATGAAAACGGCCACGACGCGTTCTGGCAATCGCAAAAAGTCCATAACGCGAAATTCGTGTCGTGGCTGATATGCTATTCGTTTTTCTTGATCTGTTCTTGATTGATTAATTGTCCATAGGTATGGAACATTATAATTATTTGAATTACCACGCTTACTACAAAATATTCTTTCTTTTACAAAATCACTGCATAACGTGTTTATCATTATTATTTGTAAAATATCCATACTTCCATAATATCCGTACTAATATTATTACTGTCTGTCTCGGGCGATTTCGGTCTTTGACCGTAACATACACACAATATTCACCCTAAAATTGCACATCTAAAAATATTCATATCGAGACATCAATGCTTAATCTAACTATATAATAAATTAAAGCTTTAAAGTCATGGAACACTATTCGCCGTGGCGCGGTCGTCGTCCTGTCAGCTGGGCTCCACGCTGACGCTGCGAACTCGCCGGATGAATTCCTCCACCTTCTTGTACGGGCTCTTGCAGGGCAGGTTGGACTCGATGAGGTATGGCCCGTTACTCCCCTCGTGGGCTTCAGGGGTATACCGGCCGCTGGAGCTGTCCCTCGCCGCGTTGAGGAAGGGCTCACAGTCGTGGCCCGCAGCGGCTCCGGTGCCCCTCTTCTCCGTGTTGACCTCGGCCTCCTTCTGCCGCCTCCAGACCGGCGAGTCTACGTATATCTTCGGTCTCTCTCTTAGAGCGTTGCACCGCTCTAATGCTGGCCGCCGAATCGGCACGGGCGGCCTGGAAAGCCGCCGGAATCGGCACTCCTCTCCCGAGTATCACGCAGATCAAACCCTTGAGCGCAGCGCGGAAGTCTTTCAGGTGATACGCGTATAACAGCGGGTTGATTGCGGAGTTCAGATGGGAGAAGATGATGCAGAAGTAGGTTAGGGTGTTGGGAATGTCTAGAGTGGGCATGAAGGCCTTGATCGCGTTGATCGTGTAGAGGGGGATCCAGCAGATTATGAAGAAGAATACGATGATGGCTAGGTTCTGCGTGGCTTTGACTTCTCTCTTCTGCGCCGCTCCGAGGACACGAAGCATGGTGCCTTCTCTGCCTTGCCCGCCTTCCACAGTCACCACTGCGCTCATCTGAAAAGATAAGTAAATTCAAGTTAACTTGCTTTTTCGAAACGAGTTGCCTTATAAGGAAGGATAGCGTGAAATACAAGCTCGGTTCAAGAGCGTTGTAAAAACGTGTACAGCATTGATTACTCCACAGGAAAATGTATTCCGACAAGAATTATTTCCGAATACTGCATTGAAGGAAAAAATCACCCAGATATCCATATACCCAGATAACAATATAAAGTTTATCGCATTATGATCGCTATTTACAATATGAGGTGAATCAATTTTGAAAGTTTTATCATGAACCTAACATTACGATAGGACCTTTAAGAGCCCGGGTAACCCTCGAAATTCTCATACATACGTAATACCAAAATCATTTTGTCATACGAAAATATTTAACATGTTTGAGTTATTTTTCAGCATAAAATAGTAATTACCTAGGTTCCTGAACAAAAATTAACTTCAAAATATTTAAACACTAAAAAAATTTTTTTTATGTAAAATTTTTTTTTACTGAATTCACTACTAAATATTTAAACACTAAAAAATAGAGTAAAACACGAAAAAATATTTAAAAAAATAGTAAATTCACTACAAAATATTTCAAATCGAAAAAATATTTTTTAGTATTAAAATATTTTGTAGTAAATTTACTAATTATTTATAAATTTTTTAGTGTTTTACTTTATTTTTTAGTGTTTAAATATTTAGTAGTAAATTAAGTAAAAAAAAATTATTCACAAAAAATTTTTTTTTAGTGTTTAAATATTTTGAAGTTAATTTTTGTTCAGGAACCTAGGTAATTACTATTTTATGCTGAAAAATAACTCAAACATGTTAAATATTTTCGTATAACAAAATTATTTTGGTATTACGTATGTATGAGAATTTCGAGGGTTACCCGGGCTCTTAACCTTTGAATTCTATTTAAGTACTACAGATGCACCAAACAATTATATTGGGGTTATCAGTATTTGTCCAGAGTAAACAGTAAACATACCTATATCAATATGTGAACTAGATTAAAACTTATCCTGGGCTTACATTGAAATTGAATTGGTGACCTTATTCGTACCTCATCCGGGTATCCAAGGCTACATCGGGCAATGTTAAAAAGATAAATAATTAATTCAAACAGGTAACATGCGTTATCAATTATAATCTTTCTATTATAATAGTAAAACTAATATTTAAATATTATGTAAGTACCTACAATTAAATCTATACATAATATTATAATTGGGAAGAGTTTGTTTGTTTGTTTGAACGTGCTAATCTCAGGAACTACTGGTCTGATTCAAAAAATTCTTTCAGTGTTAGATAGCCCATTTATCGAGGAAGGCTATAGGCTATATTTTATCACGCTAAAACTAATAGGAGCGAAGAAATAGAGGATAATGTGGAAAAAACGGGGGGAAATTATTCGAAATGGCTTATTTGAACGCGCTAATCTCAGGAACTACTAAGCCGATTTGAGAAATTCTTTAAGTGTTAGATAGCCCATTTATCGAGGAAGGCTATAGGCTATATTTTATTACGCTAAGACTAATAGGAGTGAAGAAATAGAGGAAAATGTGTAAAAAAAAGGGGGGAAATTATTCGAAATGGCTTATTTGAACGCGCTAATCTCAGGAACTACTGGGCCGATTTGAGAAATTCTTTCAGTGTTAGATAGCCCATTTATGGAGGAAGGCTATAGGCTATATTTTATTACGCTAAGACTAATAGGAGTGAAGAAATAGAGGAAAATGTGGAAAAAACGGGTGAAATTACATTTTAAAAGGACTTATCTCATGAACTACTGGATCAATTTTTATGTTATTTGGCACAGATAAGAAGTAGACCACGTGAAGGATCATAGGCTATTTTTTGTTTGTGAAATATCTATTTCTCTCCAAATAAATCACTACAATTGACAAAAAATGTAAGCATATTATTAACAAAAGTGTGAGTCGTATGGAGGGTTCCGTACCGTTTATAGAGCAAAATTAGACCTAAAATTGTGTTTTTGTATGGGAACTTGGGAGCCCCGTTAATATTTTTTTAAATATTATTATTAATTATTGAAGTAAACATAATATAATCAAGGGCTTTGCAAAAATATTAACGTGCATACTGGTTACCATTATTGATATCGAGCAAAAAAGGCCAAAAAAAAATCACGTTTGTTGTATGATAAATAATAATTTTATTTTGTTTTTAGTACTTGTTGTTATAGCGGCAACAGATATACACATTACACAATCTGTTAAATTTTCAGAAGTCTAGCTGGAGCGGTTCTTGATATACAGCCTAGAGAAAGACAGACGGACGGACAGACGGACAGACATCGAAGTCTCAGTAATAGAGTCCCGTTTTTAGGGTTCCGTACCCAAAGGGTACAAACGGGACTATATACTAAGACTTGCTATTGCTAAATAAAAATATATTTGGCTATAATTTTACATTAAAATGCTAACGTATGTTGGTGATAATTTACTAATTTTGGTGATCGTTTACTACTTTTGGTTTAACAATGATTTATTTGGAGTCATTTTGCATAAATAGTATAGCGAGATAATAAATCTTTGGTGATCATTTTACATTAAAATGCTAGTATGTTGGTGATCATTTACTAATTTTGGTGATCATTTACTTATCTTGGTGATCATTTACTATTTTTGGTTTTAAGATGTTAAATCTTTGGTTATCATTTTACATTAAAATGGTGGTCTGTATTTTGGTGATCGTTTACTATTTTTGTCTGTGAAATGTTACTATTTCTGGTGATCAGTTAATTACAAGCCCTTTTTTATTACACCCACAGAAAATTGACTACCTTAACTTTCTTATGGCTTAATTACACCTACCGAATAGGGTGGCGAGTACATTAGGTTTAAGAATGGGCCCTTAGGTTTCGTACTATTTAATATTACATGGCAGACCCCTTTTTTATGCACAGGGGAAACCCATCATGGGTCCCCCGGGTTGGGGATGTGCCTCAGTTAGCTGAAGCACCCCGGGGGTATGTGGGACTCTTACCCACTAAAACCACCTGCGGTTCGCCTTCAGCCGTATACGAAGGGACGTCCTGGATCTGTAACACAGGACTCCCTCCACACATGGCAGACCCCTCGGCCAATATTATACATCTTACCTCTTAGTCAGGAACCAATAGTCAGTACTGAGTATCATGACGATAACCGATAGTATAGTATTGGCCTTTATTATGTCTCTCACATTATAAGCCCCTCTTATCTCCATCACGACGTTACTCAGGAAAAATGTGTAGAATAGAAGAATGAAGTGTGCAGTCCAGAAGATAACTAGAATAAATAAGAGTATTAGGTGGCAACAGCTACGTAAGAAAGATTTTTCTTGGTACCTAATACCGCTATAGTTCATATTATTGTTTATCTTGAAGCATATCCATAGTCCATACTAATGTACTTCCATATTATCCATACTTTTTTTTATAAGGGGGCAAACGAGCAAACGGGTCGCCTGATGGAAAGCAACTACCGTCGCCCATCGCTCGCAACATCAGAAGAGCTGCAGGTGCGTTGCCGGCCTTTTAAGAGGGAATACGCTCTTTTCTTGAAGGTTTGCAGGTCGTATAATAAGGTCCGGAAATAATGCTGGTGACAGTTTGTTCCAGAGTTTTACAGTGCGCGGCAGAAAGTTACGCGAAAAACGCACTGTGGAAGACTGCCACTCATCAAGGTGATGAGGATGGTATGTTTTTCGCGTGGGACGATGGTGAAAAGTTGCAGGTGGTATGATTCCGAAAAAGAGCACTCCCCATGCCGATAGAGGATGCAGAGTGAAGTTACGATACTACGATACTAATACGAGTATTATAATTAATGCGAAAGTGTGTCTGTCTGTCTGTCTGTCTGTTTGTTACCTCTTGACGCCTCAACCACTGAACCGATATTGCTAAAATTTGGTAAGTATGGAGATATTTTGAGTTCTGGGAAAGGGCATAAAGGATACTTTATATCCCGGAAAAATGTACGGTTCCCAATTCCGATGAGGCATGATAGTAGTGAGTACAATTTACAAACCTGAATTATTTTCCTTTAAAATTGAAAACCCAGCACTTTGAGGGGTTAGATTGATTAACCACAAAATATTTTCTGCAGAAGTGACGGTGAATCTGTTTTTTATGTTAATTAAATAATTATAAAATCTCCTAATAATATTCATTTTACAAGAGGTCTTTGGAAAAGCGTTTGTCTTTGGTCTGGAGAAATACAATTTGTGGAATAAAAATCAAAAGTCGAAAGTAACTCAAAGTTATCTAATTAAAAAACTTTGATATCTAACAAGACTAATTATTTAATGTAATAATAACCTCTAATTATTAACGATTTCTTGTGAGTTGTTACATAGATAAATTGATCCAATTATTTAAATTATTATTTTTTGACTTCTGCAGTCTATATTATACATAACTTGTACTATTTAATAATTATTATTCTGGTGGAGCGTACAGCGTACATACAACATAGTTATTTAAACATAGTTATCACAAAGTATGTTGATAATTTAATAATTATCAAGTACGTAAGTCATTTAAGTTATTTTTTTAGGACAATAATTGAACGTGTTTTAAAAATTAAAAATGATATTAAGTATTATGAATTACGAGAGCCATCTACACGTCTATCTTAGAACTATTACAAAGCCTTGAGGCTTGAACTATATTGCACGCCTTACTTACGTAAATTTGCAATAGATGGCGTCGTAACTGTGCTTACAAAGTATTTTTAAAATAATATCATACCGGTTTGACCTCAAAATTATTATAATTTATTATTATGAGCATTACGAAGCAGTCTGAGAAATATAATGAATTCTTCCTGCTTCCAACAGCTGCTTTCCTTCTAGCAAACGATTGCACAGGTATACAGATTTCAGATTTGTAAGGCTGTTTAATAATATTAAGCAGCTTATACTATTCAAAAATAAACATGTCTACATAACTTCCGTAGTCCGTACCTACTCCTACACGTAGAGAAATTCAAAATTACTGGTATCTACTTTGGTATCTACTTTCAGAAATACGAATCCTAGGAAATATCATTAAAGTACTCTGACAAAACTTTAAAAAGCAATGACGATGCCGAATATCAGAAAATTAAAAAAACAAGAGGCAGGCTTTACTTGATGAATGATGGTTTCGTGCGTCTAACACTCCATCAATCAGCTATTGGTGACGAAACACGAGGGGAAGGATTAAATAACGAAAAATAACATTTATAAAGCATTTTATTAAGCAAACAATCTCAAAACACAACGAATCCACCACTACTTAGTCCTTAGCTGCTCTTTGACGTCTTGGATAAAAATTGTACTTACCTAAGTAAGTAATATTTTTTATGTTGTAAGCAAATGTTTAATCAATATTCAATACACTGCTATTTAGATTTTACATTTTAATTAATAGGAACTTACTGTCAGATAAATTGATTCAAAGGCAGTAATTATACCTTAGGTATTTATAGCTGCCTACGTAATTTGGTTGGGTTCTCTCAAATATCAATTCTAACAAATCACGCCTAAAAACGTAGCCAAGACATTTTACTATAAAACTTAGTTCCACCATAATATTATGATTTAGGCTACTTGACCTATATTCAATTTCATTGAACAAATGCATATTTCTAGTAGAACTTGGCCTAGGAAATCGTATTTCACCCTTATCATCAAATAAAAACTTATGATTGATAAATAAAGTCGATTTGAAAGTATGATTTTATGAAAATAGGATTTGTACTGACAAAAACGCTTTTGCGGTACTTCCGATTTGGATGTGACGTCATCCTCATAGTAATTTAATATCTTTTATTTATCGCGCTCGTTATATGTAAGTTTATTTGTACAAAAATATTAATAATAATCCTAGAAAGATTTGTAAAATATATTTTCTTAAATAATTCAAATAAAACATGAGTTTTATATAGTATCTCCATTTATTGTAGACAGGAAATGAAATGGCCAAAACTTTTCTCCAAAAGTTTTCAACATTACAAATGATTTTTAATTTCTTATTTAATTATTTTATAATTTTTGGGCACTTTTAGACTCGTACATTTAGCACATTAAAAATTGTTCAATAAAGAGAGTTTAAAATACAAAACGTATGACGTCACACTATGGCGGACAGTGTTTTCGGCGCCATTTAAAAGGCATGTTTTTCAATCAACATTTTTATGAGTTCCTACTGTGTAAAATATTAAAATATTAGTTTTTTTTGTGAAAATGAATGATTAAGAAGCGATTAACATGAAGAAAAAAAATAGGTCAAGTAGCCTAATCGTGATAGTATGGTACACTTACAATTCAGAATACCTACCTATTATATTATGAGGTTTTTGGAGCTTGTAATGGAAGTAATTCTACAGTAATTCGAGGTCTGAGCAGCAGCGCCTTACATACATTGACTATTATACATGTTACGCTCAAAGACCGAAATCGCTCAATGAGCGAAAAAAAGGCTCACAACGCGTTGTGGTCACAGTGAAACAGCCACGACGCGAAATTCGCGTCGTGGCTCTAATGAAAACGGCCACGACGCGTTCTGGCAATCGCAAAAAGTCCATAACGCGAAATTCGTGTCGTGGCTGATATGCTATTCGTTTTTCTTGATCTGTTCTTGATTGATTAATTGTCCATAGGTATGGAACATTATAATTATTTGAATTACCACGCTTACTACAAAATATTCTTTCTTTTACAAAATCACTGCATAACGTGTTTATCATTATTATTTGTAAAATATCCATACTTCCATAATATCCGTACTAATATTATTACTGTCTGTCTGTCTGGCGCAAAGTGCTATTGTTTATTATTCTTTTTTTTTATATATATAAGGTAGTCTGATCTTAATAAATAATAAGTATTTAGTTTTTTATTTATTTATATTTAATTTAAATATAATACTACTAGTTGATGCCCGCAACTATCTTGCGCCAGACAGACAGACAGTAATAATAATAGTACGGATAGTATGGAAGTATGGATATTTTATAAATAATAATGATAAAAACGTTATGCAGTGATTTAGTAAAAGAAAAAATATTTTGTATCTAGTACACGTGGTAATTCAAATATAATCTACCATACCTATGGACAATAATTAATCAATCAAGAACAGATAAAGAAAAACGAATAGCATATCAGCCACGACACGAATTTCGCGTTATGGACTTCTTGCGATTGCCAGAACGCGTCGTGGCCGTTTTCATTAGAGCCACGACGCGAATTTCGCGTCGTGGCTGTTTCACTGTGACCACAACGCGTTGTGAGCCTGAGCGAAAAAATCGCTCATTGAGCGATTTCGGTCTTTGACCGTAACATACACACAATATTCATCAATGCTTAATCTAACTATATAATAAATTAAAGCTTTAAAGTCATGGAACACTATTCGCCGTGGCGCGGTCGTCGTCCTGTCAGCTGGGCTCCACGCTGACGCTGCGAACTCGCCGGATGAATTCCTCCACCTTCTTGTACGGGCTCTGGCAGGGCAGGTTGGACTCGATGAGGTATGGCCCGTTACTCCCCTCGTGGGCTTCAGGGGTATACCGGCCGCTGGAGCTGTCCCTCGCCGCGTTGAGGAAGGGCTCACAGTCGTGGCCCGCAGCGGCTCCGGTGCCCCTCTTCTCCGTGTTGACCTCGGCCTCCTTCTGCCGCCTCCAGACCGGCGAGTCTACGTATATCTTCGGTCTCTCTCTTAGAGCGTTGCACCGCTCTAATGCTGGCCGCCGAATCGGCACGGGCGGCCTGTAAGCCGCCGGAATCGGCACTCCTCTCCCGAGTATCACGCAGATCAAACCCTTGAGCGCAGCGCGGAAGTCTTTCAGGTGATACGCGTATAACAGCGGGTTGATTGCGGAGTTCAGATGGGAGAAGATGATGCAGAAGTAGGTTAGGGTGTTGGGAATGTCTAGAGTGGGCATGAAGGCCTTGATCGCGTTGATCGTGTAGAGGGGGATCCAGCAGATTATGAAGAAGAATACGATGATGGCTAGGTTCTGCGTGGCTTTGACTTCTCTCTTCTGCGCCGCTCCGAGGACACGAAGCATGGTGCCTTCTCTGCCTTGCCCGCCTTCCACAGTCACCACTGCGCTCATCTGAAAAGATAAGTAAATTCAAGTTAACTTGCTTTTTCGAAACGAGTTGCCTTATAAGGAAGGATAGCGTGAAATACAAGCTCGGTTCAAGAGCGTTGTAAAAACGTGTACAGCATTCATTACTCCACAGGAAAATGTATTCCGACAAGAATTATTTCCGAATACTGCATTGAAGGAAAAAATCACCCAGATATCCATATACCCAGATAACAATATAAAGTTTATCGCATTATGATCGCTATTTACAATATGAGGTGAATCAATTTTGAAAGTTTTATCATGAACCTAACATTACGATTTAGGACCTATAACCTTTGAATTCTATTTAAGTACTACAGATGCACCAAACAATTATATTGGGGTTATCAGTATTTGTCCAGAGTAAACAGTAAACATACCTATATCAATATGTGAACTAGATTAAAACTTATCCTGGGCTTACATTGAAATTGAATTGGTGACCTTATTCGTACCTCATCCGGGTATCCAATGCTACATCGGGCAATGTTAAAAAGATAAATAATTAATTAAAACAGGTAACATGCGTTATCAATTATAATCTTTCTATTATAATAGTAAAACTAATATTTAAATATTATGTAAGTACCTACAATTAAATCTATACATAATATTATAATTGGGAAGAGTTTGTTTGTTTGTTTGTTTGTTTGAACGCGCTAATCTCAGGAACTACTGGTCTGATTTAAAAAATTATTTCAGTGTTAGATATTCGAAATGGCTTATTTGAACGCGCTAATCTCAGGAACTACTGGGCCGATTTGAGAAATTCTTTCAGTGTTAGATAGCCCATTTATCGAGGAAGGCTATAGGCTATATTTTATTACGCTAAGACTAATAGGAGTGAAGAAATAGAGGAAAATGTGGAAAAAACGGGGGGAAATTATTCGAAATGGCTTATTTGAACGCGTTAATCTCAGGAACTACTGGGCCGATTTGAGAAATTCTTTCAGTGTTAGATAGCCAATTTATCGAGGAAGGCTATAGGCTATATTTTATTACGCTAAGACTAATAGGAGTGAAGAAATAGAGGAAAATGTGGAAAAAACGGGTGAAATTACATTTTAAAAGGACTTATGAACTACTGGATCAATTTTTATGTTATTTGGCACAGATAAGAAGTAGACCACGTGAAGGATCATAGGCTATTTTTTGTTTGTGAAATATCTAATTTACGCGGGCGAAGCTGCGCGGAACGTCTAGTTTATTATCATGTTACTTACGTAAAAAATTGTCAAAGGGAAATTACATGAAAAAATTACTCGGGTTTTGATAAAATTGTCTTTAAGTAGGTGAAGAGGTAACAAACACCTTAATATTAGAATGGTTAAATCTTTGAGTTGAGATCTATGCTGTACTATAAAACTTAGCTGATTACTGCATCAAGGGATCATTAATAAAGTATGCTGTGTGCCACACCTAAAAGGGGAAGGGGAAAAGAGAGGGGTCGACGAAGTGTGACATGGTATGGCAAGGAGGGGGAGGGTTCCTAAGTTTTGTCATTTGTGACATCACATTAATTTTAATAACTTAACGCCAATTTTTTTAATATTGAGGGATGAGGCGGGGTCTCACAAATGTGGCCTACGTGTGAAAAGGAGGGGAGGGGGAGGGGAAATCGTGTGACGTAGGTACTTTATGGATGGTCCCCAACTGGCAATGCCCTTTGTCTACTTCGGTAGGCATTCCAGTGGGCGTCCGATCGACGATTGTATCAATTAGTTCCAATGGGTTTAACGCAAATGGCTACCACTTGTACCGCTGTAACGGTACCAATGTTTGCGAAGCACGCTCACCCGACCATACTTTTTGAGCTAAAAGAATTAAAACCACCTGAATCGGCCTCGAAGCCTCAACGTACCTACTGAGAGTTGGGACTAGGGTTGCCAACCGTACTTTATAATAAAGTATTGTACGTTATTTAAGGTAATTGTACTCTGTACTTTAAATTAATAATAAAGTACGCGAAAATACTTTATTTCCCACTAGACGTTCCGCGCGGCTTCGCCCGAGTAAATTAGAATTTTTGTGGACTAATTTGTCTGTGAAATATCACAGACAAATTAGTCCACAAAAAATAGCCTATGATCCTTCACGTGGTCTACTTCTTATCTGACCCAAAACAGAAAAATTGCTCTAGTAATTCGTAAAGGTAAGCCCTTTCAAATAATTTCCCCCGTTTTTTTACATATTTTCCACAATGTCTTAATTGCTCCTGTTAGTTTTAGCGTGATAAAATATAGCTCATAGGTTTCTTCTATAAATGGGCTTTCTAAAACCGAAAGAATTTTTCAAATCGGACCAGTAGTTCTTGAGATTAGCGCGTTCAAATAAGCCCTTTCAAATAATTTCCCCCCATTTTTTCCACATTTTCCTGTATTTCTTCGCTCATATTAGTCTAAGCGTGATAAAATGTAGCCGATAGCCTTCCTCGATAAATGGACTATCTAACACTGAAAGAATTTTTCCAATCGGACCAGTAGTTCCTGAGATTAGCGCGTTCAATCAAACAAACTAACAAACTCTTCCGCTTTATAATATTAAGTATAGATATAATAAGAAAGAAAAATGAATTGTATTTTATTTTTATACTGTGTACTTTATTTTTCATACTTAGAGTAACCAATGTACTTTAAATGCAAAAATAAAAGTTGGCAACCCTAGTTGGGACTTGGTACCAAACACATCGACTTAGAACCCGAAAAAGGGTTCTAATACAGGCCATTTTAGAACCCTTAACAATAATAGCCCGATAGCAATATTATGCTAAATAAATAATCGGCCAAGTGTGAGTCGGATTCGCGCACGAAGAGTTCCGTACCGTTATAGAGCAAACAATAAACATAGACTAAAAATTATGTTTTTTGTATGGGAGCCCCCCTTAATTTTTTATTGTATATAAATATTATTATGAATGGTCATTTCATACCGAGCGAAAATCCTTACAATAATAGTATTCCATTAATACATAACAGCTTTGATCGTCAGCCACTTCATAATGGGTGGAATAGAAATTGTTGTTGGGAATCGTATTGAATTGACATTAAAAAGATCCCAATTCGCACCTAATAAAGGTTCATATCTAGATTATACACGTTTAGGTTCGGTAGGTGTTATTTTAGTTTTAATATATAACAACAGATGGCGCTTTTAAAGTAAAATGTATATAATTCTTCTTCACAAATATCATAACTTATATCGCTGGCTGACGACTTTTCCACCATCGTATTAGCAACTGACGGATTTCTTTATTATTTACAAAGTAGAAACATTCACCTGTATAAATTTTGTACGGTATAAAATGACTTTATATTCAAAAAAAAATTACATGTTCAGTAACGCGACTGACGTTGAATCCCCCGTCTGCAATACGGCTGACGGTGATTTTTTGGTTAAACATGACCTCAATAATCATCCATCAAAGTTTCATTCGGTATAAAATCACTTTTCGCAACTATTTTTTTACAACTTTGAAATACTCTCAGTTAACATTCCACCACGGGTGCGGCGACTGACGCTGATTATATTGATTGATAAATATTAAGCTACCGCTGGACAAAAATTTGGTCGGTATGAAATGACTTAGCGAACGCTAGCACTACCTCCCCTACTATTAGTTGCTCTGTTAGGTAATGGTGAATGCGTCATCACTTGCCAGTCACCACTCACCACTCATTAAGCCGATGACGATAAATGCGTCATAATTTTCTTTCTTAATTTAAGTAATTTTAAGTATTAGGGTTCCGTACCCAAAGGGTAAAAACGGGACCCTATTCATGAGACTTCGATGTCTGTCCGTCTGTCTGTCTGTCTCCAGGCTATATCTCAAGAACCGCTATAGTTAGAGTTCTGAAATTTTCACATATTGTGAATTTCCGGTGCCGCTATAACAACAAATACTAAAATAAAAATAAAATTAATAACGTGCAACAAACGTGATTTTTTTGGCCTTTTTTGCTCGTAATCAATAATGATAAAAGAGTAGGCACTTGAAACTTTCACGAACGCCTTAAATATATGTGTTATTTAATAATTCATAATAATATTTATATACAATAAAAAATTAAGGGGGGCTCCCATACAAAAAACATAATTTTTAGTCTATGTTTATTGTTTGCTCTATAACGGTACGGAACTCTTCGTGCGCGAATCCGACTCACACTTGGCCGATTATTTATTTAGCATAATATTGCTATCGGGCTATTATTGTTAAGGGTTCTAAAATGGCCTGTATTAGAACCCTTTTTCGGGTTCTAAGTCGATGTGTTTGGTACCAAGTCCCAACTAGGGTTGCCAACTTTTATTTTTGCATTTAAAGTACATTGGTTACTCTAAGTATGAAAAATAAAGTACACAGTATAAAAATAAAGTACAATTCATTTTTCTTTCTTATTATATCTATACTTAATATTATAAAGCGGAAGAGTTTGTTAGTTTGTTTGATTGAACGCGCTAATCTCAGGAACTACTGGTCCGATTGGAAAAATTCTTTCAGTGTTAGATAGTCCATTTATCGAGGAAGGCTATCGGCTATATTTTATCACGCTTAGACTAATATGAGCGAAGAAATAGAGGAAAATGTGGAAAAAATGGGGGGAAATTATTTGAAAGGGCTTATTTGAACGCGCTAATCTCAAGAACTACTGGTCCGATTTGAAAAATTCTTTCGGTTTTAGAAAGCCCATTTATAGAAGAAACCTATGAGCTATATTTTATCACGCTAAAACTAACAGGAGCAATTAAGACATTGTGGAAAATATGTAAAAAAACGGGGGAAATTATTTGAAAGGGCTTACCTTTACGAATTACTAGAGCAATTTTTCTGTTTTGGGTCAGATAAGAAGTAGACCACGTGAAGGATCATAGGCTATTTTTTGTGGACTAATTTGTCTGTGATATTTCACAGACAAATTAGTCCTATTTTTTGTGGACTAATTTGTCTGTGATATTTCACAGACAAATTAGTCCACAAAAAATAGCCTATGATCCTTCACGTGGTCTACTTCTTATCTGACCCAAAACAGAAAAATTGCTCTAGTAATTCGTAAAGGTAAGCCCTTTCAAATAATTTCCCCCGTTTTTTTACATATTTTCCACAATGTCTTAATTGCTCCTGTTAGTTTTAGCGTGATAAAATATAGCTCATAGGTTTCTTATATAAATGGGCTTTCTAAAACCGAAAGAATTTTTCAAATCGGACCAGTAGTTCTTGAGATTAGCGCGTTCAAATAAGCCCTTTCAAATAATTTCCCCCCATTTTTTCCATATTTTCCTCTATTTCTTCGCTCATATTAGTCTAAGCGTGATAAAATATAGCCGATAGCCTTCCTCGATAAATGGACTATCTAACACTGAAAGAATTTTTCCAATCGGACCAGTAGTTCCTGAGATTAGCGCGTTCAATCAAACAAACTAACAAACTCTTCCGCTTTATAATATTAAGTATAGATATAATAAGAAAGAAAAATGAATTGTACTTTATTTTTATACTGTGTACTTTATTTTTCATACTTAGAGTAACCAATGTATTTACTTTAAATGCAAAAATAAAAGTTGGCAACCCTAGTTGGGACTTGGTACCAAACACATCGACTTAGAACCCGAAAAAGGGTTCTAATACAGGCCATTTTAGAACCCTTAACAATAATAGCCCGATAGCAATATTATGCTAAATAAATAATCGGCCAAGTGTGAGTCGGATTCGCGCACGAAGAGTTCCGTACCGTTATAGAGCAAACAATAAACATAGACTAAAAATTATGTTTTTTGTATGGGAGCCCCCCTTAATTTTTTATTGTATATAAATATTATTATGAATTATTAAATAACACATATATTTAAGGCGTTCGTGAAAGTTTCAAGTGCCTACTCTTTTATCATTATTGATTACGAGCAAAAAAGGCCAAAAAAATCACGTTTGTTGCACGTTATTAATTTTATTTTTATTTTAGTATTTGTTGTTATAGCGGCACCGGAAATTCACAATATGTGAAAATTTCAGAACTCTAACTATAGCGGTTCTTGAGATACAGCCTGGAGACAGACAGACAGACGGACAGACATCGAAGTCTCATGAATAGGGTCCCGTTTTTACCCTTTGGGTACGGAACCCTAATACTTAAAATTACTTAAATTAAGAAAGAAAATTATGACGCATTTATCGTCATCGGCTTAATGAGTGGTGAGTGGTGACTGGCAAGTGATGACGCATTCACCACCATTACCTAACAGAGCAACTAATAGTAGGGGAGGTAGTGCTAGCGTTCGCTAAGTCATTTCATACCGACCAAATTTTTGTCCAGCGGTAGCTTAATATTTATCAATCAATATAATCAGCGTCAGTCGCCGCACCCGTGGTGGAATGTTAACTGAGAGTATTTCAAAGTTGTAAAAAAATAGTTGCGAAAAGTGATTTTATACCGAATGAAACTTTGATGGATGATTATTGAGGTCATGTTTAACCAAAAAATCACCGTCAGCCGTATTGCAGACGGGGGATTCAACGTCAGTCGCGTTACTGAACATGTAATTTTTTTTTGAATATAAAGTCATTTTATACCGTACAAAATTTATACAGGTGAATGTTTCTACTTTGTAAATAATAAAGAAATCCGTCAGTTGCTAATACGATGGTGGAAAAGCCGTCAGCCAGCGATATAAGTTATGATATTTGTGAAGAAGAATTATATACATTTTACTTTAAAAGCGCCATCTGTTGTTATATATTAAAACTAAAATAACACCTACCGAACCTAAACGTGTATAATCTAGATATGAACCTTTATTAGGTGCGAATTGGGATCTTTTTAATGTCAATTCAATACGATTCCCAACAACAATTTCTATTCCACCCATTATGAAGTGGCTGACGATCAAAGCTGTTATGTATTAATGGAATACTATTATTGTAAGGATTTTCGCTCGGTATGAAATGACTTTTTAATCTGAGCGCGACCTCCCCTACTATAAGTATATTAGTGAAGCCGAGAAACCAGTTGCATAAAGACGTCATAGGTAAGCGCATATTAATAGGGATTCATATCTTGATACATGTCTGTGGATTGTATCAAGATGTCAGCGAAAAGAACAGAAATATTCGCAAGAATTTTAAGTTACATAAGGTGCCGATTGGCAGCGAGCGACAAGAAGCAACCGCAGACGACATGTCGCAGCGACACTACTGGTTTGTATGTATTTCTATGAAATACCCTCCGCAGCTAGCGACACTTATTCATAGAAATCACTGACATAGTATGTACTACGTACGTAGTACTTACTACCTCAGTGATAGAAATACATATATAATATTATTATTATTATTTTTAACAAAAAATTAAAACCGACTTCCAAGGTAAAAATAATAATAACGTCTTTTAAATAAAAACTAAAAATAAAAAGTATTAATTAACAAAAAAAATAAAAAACTGATAGTAAACTTTTAGTATAATAATATGAACTAAAAAGTATTAAATAATTTTTCCTATCTAAAGGTGCCTTTTTCCGAATTCGGCTAAACCTCAACTATTTCTGTACTCAATCTTCATTATTTTGAAGTCGGTACCAGATAGCTGAATCTTCAGTCCTCTGACAGAATATTTGAAACTTTTGGAACCGGCACCGACTTCAAAATTATGAAGATTGAGTACAGAAATAGTTGAGGTTTAGGGCCTGTATTCACTTTGATTAGTGCGAGTGCAAGTGATTAGTTCAAGAGATTAGTGATTAGTAGAAATCAAAGGACTTGCACTAATCAGTCGCTGTCCACACGTACTTTTACCTGATTACTAATCACCTGCACTAATCACTTGCACTTATTACTAATCAAAGTGAATACGGGGCTTTAGCCGAATTCGGAAAAAGGCACCTTTAGATAGGAAAAATTATTTAATACTTTTTAGTTCATATTATTATACTAAAAGTTTGTACCTTGGAGATCAGTTTTTTATTTTTTTTGTTAATACTTTTTATTTTTAGTTTTTATTTAAAAAACGTTATTATTATTTTTACCTTGGAAGTCGGTTTTAATTTTTTGTTAAAAATAATAATAATTTCACTCTTTTTAGTTACTTAGTAGTTTATACATACATATTTATATTGTATTAGTAAATCGTGTTTTGTTACAAAATGCAATTACACTCACAAAATATATAAGGTACTTAGATAATTTCAAACAATAGACTCAACAAAAAATGAAACTGAACACGTGTTAGCAAATTTAACCACAACATGACCAAAACACGGAACGGTACCTATTGTTTTATACAAACAATTGCTTTGCTCATGCCGACACTAATTCTTTCTGATGCCGCAAACCACAAAATAACACCGAAAACAAGCCATTGTTTACAATCCGCAATTACTTTATATTATGTATGGTAATAAGATAATAATAATAACAAAATCGTCTACTTAAATAAATAATGGTTTAAATTATTATACTAGTATCGAAGCAACTTAATATTTTATATATCAGAAGATGCTCTTGAACTTGAATACGATAATTACGCACGCGGCGCGCGGCGCGGCGCCGACCACCGTGTATAAACAGCCTATTGTTATAATATTATATAATAATTAATAATATAATTAAATTATTGTATCCATACTTATGCCTTGTACTATTGTCTATTCTGTGCCATGAGACATTGGTGACCTTAACACGACGTGGTAAGGATGATGATGATGATGATGATGACGATGATGATGATGAATATGAATTGCATAGTAGCATATGCTTTCTGTTCTTAAAACAACGCCAAAACTCCCAAACGTGTAACTATAAGGAGTCAGGAGTTCTCTCAGCATCTTCGAAACCATGGTATACCTTGACCCAATATTTGACTTTTTGGTAGCATATTCCTAGTACACTTCACATAAAACCAAAATCATCATATGTTTCCATATAAATTTCGAAGAGTTCCCTCGATTACTCATGGATCCCATCATCAGGTCACCACTTTTGTGAACATGGTACCAAAGTGGAGTGAAACCTAATACAACAAAATAAAAATTTCGAAAATCGGTTCATAAACGGCGGAGTAATCGTTGAACATACAAAAATAAAAAAAAATAAAAAAATATCCACAGCCGAACATATAACCTCCTCGTTTTTTGGAAGTCGGTTAATTATAGATGTTTCTATAGCAGCAAACGGACTACACATCGTCTGCTGCCGCTTCATGTAGCCGGCTTCCAACTTGTACCCTTATTTTATTCAAAATTTATTAAATTTTAAACTGCCAAGTAATAAAAGAAGTGTGTTACATTTGCATTCCAAAACAGCCCGTAATCCGTATGCACTATGCAGATTGATTCGCCTCGCTCGTTTCGTACGTTATTTTCCCATTTGTTTCATTCTTAGATTGTTCAGTAATTGTTAGTTGTGTGACTCACTACTGACAGTAACAATTCCATTTTCTTGTGTCAATTTTAAAGCTATTATCTAAATAGTTACACGACTAGATTTAAGTATTTAAGTATGTCGATATTATTAAATAATAAGTGTCTTATGAATTTACTAATAACTAGATGACGCAGGCATGTCCGTTGCGCCAAAATTCTTTTATCGAAACCATACATTTTTACCGTAAAAAGTATCCTATGTCCTTTCCCGGGACTCAAAGTATCTCTATACCAAATTTCAGCAAAATCGGTTCAGTGGTTTAGGCGTGAAAAGATAACAGACTTGAGACTACTGACGCACATTAGTATGGAAGTATGGACAATATTATGATAAGAATAAGATGTAGAACTCTCCGTGAAAAATGAATTCGTCGCAAGATAAACATAATAAGCAATATTGTTATTATTGATTTTCATGTTGCGCCATCCGGATCCAATTATATTAATGTTTTCAATTATTTTAAGTATTTCTAGTTTCTACGAATAATAAGTAAGGTCAACTTGGGTAAGACCGTCGAGGGGGCAAGACCAAATAAAAGGTTTTTCTCTTTCTATAGCAACTCCACGGGATTCTTGAATCTGTCGGTAAAACAGTCGTCAAATTTTGATTTATATATGCTACGACAGACGGCGCTATTCGATGTATGGCGGCTAAAAACTGACTCGTAAATTTAGTGCTGCTTCGAACGTTCATTACGACGAGTACGTGCATAGGAAAATAATATATTGTGGTGTGATTCACTCATTATTTTGGATTGTGATTATGGTGAGTATCTTTTTAAATGTCTACAGGAGTAATTGGCTGCACTGATTTCTCAAAAACTGCTTTAGTCATTGAATTATACTATCTTAATTTTTTCTAACCTAAAAAGTTAAGAGTGGGGAAGTCCGTCTAGATCACTGGGGCAACTCCGGCAGTATGCCGGTCTTGCCTCAAGGCAGGAGTTAATAACATTTTCTATTTTAATACTTACTTGCTGGCTTCGCTTAATTTACAAATGATTCATGTTCATAAATTATATATTTAGTCATCAACACTACGACTAATGAAGACTAAGGAAGAGTAAACTGTGTCAAAAAATGTAGGATATCCATTGTTTTATACTATGTAATGATAATGATTACCCATGAGAAAAAAATGTTTGATAGCCCTGAACCCAAACACATGCCGGACTTGCCCCAATTTTCTTTTTTACTCAATAAAAACTAAATGAGGCTTTAAAATTATAACTGTATAGTTTCTTTTTCACTACCTTATACTTACAGATGTCACTATCTGGTTTTTAGTATGTTTAGTGTACATATGATGTCGAAAATCGCCTTTAGACGGACTTGCCCCAAAGACTAGGAAAGACCGTCTACAAGATGTTTCTTTGAAATATCGACTGTATTTGCCACATAATTAATGCGTGGGGACATCTCACGTCTGTATTAGGTTCATAAAAGATTACTACGTCATCTACTGTGAACACCCTCTTTCTAGAGTCATTACAAAATAAATAGGGGCAGCTCAAAGCTAACTTCAAATAAAGTATGCCGGTCTTACCCAAGTTGACCTTAGGTACTTACTAAAATTACTTATTATTCATAGGATTACCTACTATAAAATACTCATTGTTATTAATTTAACATTTTTATTTCGTAATAAAGTGACCGCGATGTACGGGATTTCCTGAAAGCTTAGTCATACCTATCCATCGCCCACGTCACACTACTCAGTCACAAAACCTACTGGAATTACCGAGAAATGAGACACAAAAATTGAGAATTGGCCATTCAAATGCGGGTTTATCAGTGTTATGCACTGATAAACCCATTTGAATGTGCATTTCTTCTTAGGCAAGCCTACGTCATACTTTTCGTAGAACCGGTAGAATATAATTATTATGATGGCATTATTGGAATTTCATATTACTTATGCATTTCTATAGGTAGGTACTGTACTCGGCGAAACATGGCGGTTCTCGGCGGATCTATACTCTATACCAGGGGTTCCCAAACTGTGCGCCGTGGAAAAGCAAGAGGAGCGCCGTGAGTCGATCCTCCATCATTATCCGTAACCACAAATATTATAAAATAAAATAAGAATATTATGAATTATACAAAATAGGCAGAAGAATTCAAGACGTGGGTGGAAGAATAAGGTAAGTAACATGAAAAAACTTCCGGTTTTTTGCTTAATTGGAGGCTTTAGGGCCGGAAACATTATTTGAAATTGAAAAAAACTATGCATTGTATGTGTAGCCAGAATCAAGATATATTAGCTAGGTTATGAAGTAGATAAGTTACAACTTTTATTAAAATAATTAGGGAAAAAATGAGTTATTATCCGTATGTTACGAAATGTTACTTGCTCGATTCTTCCACTCACGTCTTCAATTAATATAAAATATTTGTTTATCATTATTTACTTGCTAAACCTATCACTAAAGGTGTCTATTTATGTATATTTTTGTAATAGCTAGGTAAAGTAGGGCGCCGCGCCGTGACAAAATATTGACTTGTAAGTGCGCCGCAGGCTGAAAAAGATTGGGAACCCCTGCTCTATACTTATTATAAAACAAAGTCGCTTTTTTTCCCTCATGTCCCTTTGTTCCCTTTAATCTTTAAAACTACGCAACGGATTTTGATGATTATTTCAGTGTTAGATAGCCCATTTATCGAGGAAGGTTATACTTAGGCTATATTTTATCGCGCCAAGACTAATAGGAGCGAAGAAATAGAGGAAAATGTGGAATAAACGGGGAAAATTATTTGAAAGGGCTAACTTGAACACGCTAATCTCAGGAACTACTGGTCCGATTTGAAAAATTATTTCAGTGTTAGATAGCCCATTTATTGAGGAAGGCTATATTTTATCACGCTAAAACTAATAGGAGAATGTGAAAAAAACGGGGGAAATTATTTGAAAGGGCTTATCTCGCGAACTACTGGAGCAATTTTTATGTTATTTGGCACAGATAAGAAGTAGACCACGTGAAGGATTATAGGCTATCGATTTTAATCATATTTTCCGTAGCTATATATTTTATACCCGTGCGACGCCGGGGCGGGTCGCTAGTATATTATAATTTTCTATAACCGCGATTAGCAATGAAGTGTCAGATGTTGTCAATCGCGACTTTGTATAGAAAATGACAAGTTTTTGACAGGGAGTCAATGACCGCTACCGCCATGTTTCGCCGAGTGCACAGTATCTAGACGACTTTTTGTTTGGGTACTAACTAGGTACTAATGACTAAACAGCAAGTAGAAGCACAAAATTTCATTTATCAAAAGTAAGATAAAGACCTCACCTGCTTAACAACGACCCTGTAGATGTGCGCGTAGAAGCCAGCGAGCAGCACGCTTGGGGTGACGATGGTGGCGAAGTAGAGGAACAGCAGGTAGTTGTAGTCCATGACCTCGACAAAGTAGCAGCCGGGGGAGTCGTCGACCGCGGCGTGCCAGCCGAACAGCGGCAGCAGGCCCACCACCGCCCCCGCCGCCCAGCACGCTGAGATTATCACTGGAAAAACAAAATGGCGCGGGCGGTATTAGTTGGGGGTTGTCACTGGAAACAAAAATGGGCCAAAATGTTGCAGTAAATGGGAATTAATTATTAATTAATATAGCCTGCTGGACAATCAATTATGTTGCAGCAAGTTGAGGCATAAACATAACTATTTAGTAATTTGTGGTTGACTTTTTTTAGGGATTATCAACGGAAAACCAAAATGTTGCACTATGAATTTAGCTATCTTTGGTTCTATTAGAAAATCGTGTTGGCATTAAATGTGTTAACATCGCGATTTTCTAAAAGTTCAGCGATGCCGCCCTATTTAAAACGCAAACTATGCTATGTGTGTTCTCGGCATTGCAGGATGAAATAACATGGCACACTAGCCTGCTGTGCTAGCTATTTTAAACATTCTAGTAGAATTTCAACCGCGAATCTTTAGTGCAGGGCTTAATCTTTAGGAAGGTGGCAGAAAATAAGAACGTTTATGAATTTTTCAGTCATTGATTTATTTACCATGGTTTTTAAAGTACTTTTTTTTTAAATTATTGTTAGAAAATATACAGGGTGTAACAAAAACAAGTGATAATACTTTAGGGTGTGTACGTGTTCCCTGTAGAGAGTTCACTGTGAAAGTAGCAGCGCTGAAAGATCAAATTTTTTTTCACTTTTGTATGGGCAAGGGCACGAGCGTCACGAGACTCACGAGTTTCCCCATAGAAAAGTGAAAAAAAATTTTGGTCTTTCAGCGCTGCTACTTTCACAGTGAACTCTCTACAGGGAACACGTACACATCCTAAAGTATTATCACTAGTTTTTGTTACACCCTGTATACTTAGGTAAAATCTAACTTTTGTCTTCAGCAGAGTACCTACCTATAAGTACAACCTAATATAATTACCTATGTTCGTTTAAACTACCAGAAACCATGTAATTTTACAACAAATTGCAGCATCAAAACTCAGAAGTCACGTGTATTTGCCTAACGTTATTGATATTATAATTTGCACGGCGCCAAACCTGTTGCGTCGACCTTCTCGTTATTTTGATGACGCGCGTCCAACGGCTGGGTGAAGCGAATCGCAAAATATAACTCGCTGCAAAATCTAACATCTACATAGCCGTACACCCGGGACTAGGGAAATATTATAATACTAGACGTTCCGCGCGGCTTCGCCCGCGTAAAGTAGATATTTCACAGACAAATTAGTCCACAAAAAATAGCCTATGACCCTTCACGTGGTTTACTTCTTATCTGACCCAAATTACAGAAAAATTGCTCTAGTAGCTCGTGAGATAAGCCCTTTCTAATAATTTCCCCCGTTTTTTCCACATTTTTCTCTATTTCTTCACTCCTATTAGTCTTAGCGTGATAAAGTATAGCCTATAGCCTTTCTCGATAAATGGGCTATCTAACACTGAAAGAATTTTTTAAATCGGACCGATAGTTCCTGAGATTAGCGCGTTCAAATAAGCCCTTTCAAATAATTTCCCCCCGTTTTTTCCACATTTTCGTCTGTTTCTACGATCCTATTGGTTTTAGCGTGATAAAATATAGCCTATAGCCTTCCTCGATAAATGGACTATCTTATACTGAAAGAATTTTTCAAATCAGATAAGTAGTTCCTGAGATTAGCGCGTTCAAACAAACAAACAAACTCTTCCGCTTTATAATATTAGTATGGATCAGTACCTACCTATGTAATATTTACAATACTAACAGAAAGTGTGTCTGTCTGCAGGCTGGGCCCATTGATAATAAGTTATGATACTTTTTTGGGAGATACTTAGTTATAACTTACTAGCTGACCCGACATACGTTGTCTGACATGACATGACGTAATGATGATTATTTAATTCGAATTGGTATAAGTAAACAATAGATTAAAATTAGTATCTCCATGCCAAATTTCATCAAAATAGATATAATAAATAGTATAAGCGTAGTTATTGTGCAGGAACCGTACATTTTCCGGGTCAAAAAGTATCCCTTTGTCCTTTCCCGAGACTCAAAGTATATCCACACCAAATTTCATCAAAATAGATTGAATAGTTTAGGCGAAAATCATAAAGTTTATTGTGCGGGAACCGTACATTTTCCGGGACAAAAGTATCCCTTGTCCTTTTCCGAGACTCAAAGTATCTCTATACCAAATTTCAATCAAAATAGACTGAATAGTTTAGGCGAAAATCATAAAAATTTATTGTGCGGGAACCGTACATTTTCCGGGACAAAAAGTATGTCCATACCAAAATTCATTAAAATCGATTGAATAGTAATTAAGGCTTTCAAAAATTAGTCATGTAAATAAAGCAATTACTTACGGCATTTTTATATCCAATTAATTGTTATTATTTTGTTTTGTTATTGTAAGAAGCCAGATAAAAATACATGTATTTTTTTTATTTTTAACTAATAAAATTTAAATAATAATTTTTATTGATGAAAAAACCCTAATTGCTTTAAATATAAAAGTATGCAAAATTCATGAATGCCTTTGATTGTTCATAAAAAAGTGAAAAATCAAAATTTTTGGAATTTTTCCAACGGATATCTCTTCTAAAATAATCGTCTCCCCGAGACGATCAAACGGTTTGATTCAAACCTTACGTGTTTGATGCAACCGTTTGATGTCGGTTTGAACGGTTTGTCAAACGACACTGGGCAGTTTAGTTCAATACGCACTGTCGAGTACACGTCTTGTGACGAATAAATAGTATTTTTTGAAACATAAAACCGACTTAAAAATTGTATGAAATTGAGAATTAAAATTCCCTATCTCAAAAACTACTAAACCTATTTTGATGAAACTTGCAGAAGTCTCGCAAGTTAAACAATGCCTAGTACCTACAACAAAAAATATTTAAATCGGACTTGTAGTTCCGGAGATATTATGTAAACACAAACATTAATACATACATACATACATACACTTTTGAAATTTTGCATATTTGTTCAGATGCGGATATAGACTAACATATACGAAAACTGGGCAATTCTGGAAATATTACTTATGTAATATTTCTAGAATAATATAATATGTAATAATAAACATACGCATCGAATTTATAACCTCCTCTTTTTTAGTCGGTTAAAATAATGTACTCCAAAGAATGGTACAAAGTTTGTTCAAACGTATCGGAACACGATCAAACGGCGCGTCAAACACAACAAAAATATGAAATTTCATCAAACGAGCTTCAAACACGTAAATGTTTGACAAACCGTTCAAACTAGCTTTGTAAACGATCAAAATGGTTTGAGTCAAACCAAAATTTACGTGTTTGAGTCAAACCGTTTGATCGTCTCGGGGGCCCTTAAGCCCTTTTGAAATTAGCTCAAAAGAATAATAAAAATTTCTAGATTTCTTGTTTTGAAATAATCAGCGTTTTTTATGTTAACATTAAAATGGTGGCTATTAACAAATTAACAAAAGCATAACAATTAAACAAAATGTGATAATTTATTTTTGTTAACGGATTATTGTTTATTGATATGTCTACTTCAGTAGTACGAATTTTTTTTATTTATTTAATCACTTAAAATATTTTTTAGTTCACGTAGCAGATTGCGGCAAATCATCATCATCAATTATATTAAGGATTATTGATAAGGTTCCAGGATCTAGGATTTGTTTAGAAAATATCCTGCTCTTTAAGGGTCTATTGATTATCTCAAATACTTTTCAAAATATTAAAAAAAAACAAACCCTTCTTTTTAACCGACTTCCAAAAAACGAGGAGGTTATATGTTCGGCTAAGGATTTTTTTTTTCTTGTATGTTCAACGATTACTCCGCCGTTTGTGAACCGATTTTCGAAATTTTTGTTTTGTTGTATTAGGTTTCACTCCAATTTGGTACCATGTTCACAAAAGTGGTGACCTGATGATGGGATCCAGGAGTAATCGAGGGAACTCCTCGAAATTTATAGAATTAGAATTAGAATTTATTTATTTCCAAGAAATTTGTTACAAGGTGGTACAAGTTTACTGTGGTACAAAATTTCTGCCTCTCGGACGTGGAAATAATGTCAGTTTTGCAAATTTAAAATCATAAACATTATACTTAATAGATTAATCCAATTATAAAAAAGTCTATTCAAATTATACAAACATTTGGATTCTCAAAACAATGCTTACTTAATACTTATCGATATTCAGCTAACAGTGATAAAATTATAATTTTTCATGCAAATTCATAATGTCAATCACACATACAAAACAATAATAATATTAATGTCAAGATTACAATAAACTAGATGTTTAGACCACAATAATTATTATACTTACATAATGAACAGTTAAAAATCTAGTATATAATTTTGTCATATCTGTGAAATTACCAAATGTCATAAATGCAATAATAAAAAGAAACTAAAAGCCAATATATCCGGAATACAATGTTTAAAATAATATAATAAATATGTATTTAAGTAATGATGTCATTACTTAGTCTAAATTCATGTTATAAGTACAAGGTCAACATTTAAAATATAAATTAAGTCAATTAAACAATATGAAAGAAAAAAGAGGAGATGTCAAATGGGTTAAGTGTCAAGTGTTTTATTTTTTTAAACTTATTTGCAATCAATATGTCGTTAAAATAATCTTGAGTTGTATAGTAACATTTTTCTAATAACCAGTTAAATAATTCTTTTTTAAATTTGTTAAATTTATCACTCTTATTTTTTATCTTGTCTGGGAGAATGTTATATATTTTTATTGTCATGCAATATGCGTTTTTGCTATTGATTGCTATTTATGTGGAAACATGTGGTGATTTTGGTTTTACGTGAAGTGTACTAAGAATATGCTACCAAAAAGTCAAATATTGGGTCAAGGTATACCATGGTTTCGAAGATGCTGAGAGAACTCCTGACTCTTTATAAATACACGTTTGGGAGTTTCGGCGTTGTTTTAAGAACAGAAAGCATATGCTACCATGCAATTCAAATTCATCATCATCGTCATCATCTTCATTACCACGTCGTGTTAAGGTCACCAATGTCTCATGGCACAAAATATATAATAGTACAAGGCATAGGTATGGATACAATAATAATAATAATTATGTACATAACAACACCAATTATTATAGGCTGTTTAATATATACGGCGGTCGGCGCCGCAGAGGCAACGGCGTCGCCACGCGCCGCCGAGCGCCGCGCGGCGCGTGCGTAAACATCGTATTCAAGTTCTAACCGGAATGTCAGGGCATGCGGCATGCCGCGCTGCGAGCATTTTGCAGCACGTGTTCACTTAATTTTTTTAAATGTATTGTTTAAATTTATCTATCTACCTGATATTTGGGCCTCGGGGTATGCCATATGACGCTTAACAGTCTTAACAAATTGTAATAAGATACGTAGAATATACGCAGTACCACCGACGACCACTTATAAATTCGCGGACTATGACGGAGGTCAACTTAATAACAACTATACGAGATCAATTACCACTCAATATTATGATTTATGTTGTCAATTCAATGCTCACTACTCACACCAAGCTCACTGTTGAGTTGTCAGTTGCTTACAAACTTTTAACAACACAACAGAAATCTGTTACAAGTTACAACTACCTATATAAAACTTCTACGTACAAGCGATAGCGCGACACAGGAGCGCCTCAGTGACATCTAGTGAAGACAATATGAAACTATTTTTTATACAATTTGAATTGACACTAACAGTTTACCTACTAGGTAACTAAAAAGAATGAAGATGTTTTCACCTTGGAAGTCGGTTTTAATTTTTTGTTAAAAATAATAATTATGTAAGTATACTTAATTCTTTATAACTTTTGCAATTTTTAGCCCCTCTTGGAATTTTGATAGAATGTTCTAGATGGTATTCCGAATCGAATGAGACCAAAATCATAATTTTCGGTGCATGAGATCAGGTTTTGACGAACATGGCACTTGTTTCGCCATGACACCAGAGTTTCGCGCGAATGTCGACTAAAATACTGAATAGCCCACTCAAAACTTATAGTCATAATATTAGCACAATTGACGTTATTTTCCAACTTACAAATTAATATTATGGATGTGTGAATAAGCACCTACGGTCTATAATGTAATAGGTAAGTATTAATATTATGTAAGTACTTACCTAATAATATGTATTACAATATAGCAAAATAGTAGAAATATAGGTAATTACTGCAGTTTATTACTTAGGTACCAAGAAATTGTATTTTATATTAAAGTCACTATCACAATAACTATAGTAATAATAATTAATAGTAATAATAATAAAGTAATAATTTAACGTGGGAGAGCCATGCTTCGGTACGAATGGGCCGGCTCGACCGGAGAAATACCACGTTCTCACAGAAAACCGGCGTGAAACAGCGTGTTTCGCGAGTGAGTGAGTTTACCGGAGGCCCAATCCCCTACCCTATTCCCTTCCCTACCCTCCCCTATTCCCTTCCCTTCCCTTACCCTCCCCTATTACCCTATTCCCTCTTAAAAGGCCGGCAACGCACTTGCAGCTCTTCTGATGCTGCGAGTGTCCATGGGCGCCGGAAGTTGCTTTCCATCAGGTGACCCGTTTGCTCGTTTGCCCCCTTATTTCATTTAAAAAAATACCTACTTAGCGCAAAAACATAAATGATTGTATAAGGGAAAAGCACTAATGGTAGACACTTTAAGGAAAAATAAAACATTTGAATGCAATAAAATGTATATATTTTATGAAAATAAAAGATTGATAACTTATTTTATGTCTTCTGTAACTTTAACAAATTAAAACTATTATAGTTATTCTCTGATAAATCAATAAAAAAATATATTATTGGTCTTTTTGTAAACTTAGTCATAAAGCCCTAATGGATGACATCACAAAAAACGAACATCACTAATAGTAGACACCAATATGAACTAATAGTTGACATGGAACATTACATTACATTTTACATTTTTCCTATTATTTAGGTCTCTATTTGCCGTTTTTCAAAAGATTTCATTTACTTCATCATAGTAACTACATGAGTCAGAAACATTATCCACGTTGTCTCCAGATTCTATACATTCTTCTTCCATGCTGAAACTATCTTTCCTCTTATTTTTATTTTTCATATTTTTTTCCTAGCAAATTTATTTTCAGTCTTTAGTCTCCATGCTTCTCTTGCCTCTTCTTTTTTCTTCTTTCTTTTCTCCGGTCTCCTTTTTCTTCTTTTTACTGCTGAAAAACTAAAGCAATTGATTTTTAGATCAGTACAAGGTCTAATATTTGACACCATGTCCATTTTTCGGTACAGTAGTTCTAAGTTGTTAGTTTGTTAATAGAATTATATTTTCAGAGAATAGTGATGATATTAGCAGTAGAATAAACTACAAAATAGCTTTAGTATGTACTATGTACTTATTGCAAAACTAAAAGATGAGATCCATGTCATCTATTAGGTTTTTTTACATTATATTTTTAGGGTAAATGGATAAAAAATCATAAATAAACATTAATTAGTGTTTACAACATGACCATTAATCTAATAAAAATCAATAGAAATTACAAAAAATGAAATAAATGTATTCAAAACTTACGTGCAAAATTTCGCCTTCCTTATAGTTGCGTGTGTACGGTAAATTATACGGCGATCGCTGAACCAAAGATTTCCTTTGGTAGGATTGGTCCTTATGTCCCAAGGATGGATTTAAGATGTGGAGCCACCGCGATTTTTGATGTAATTTTTTAAAAATTTTAGCAGCTTCTGCTCTGGAGGAAAATAGAGTCTCAATCAGTATAGAGGCATTAAATATGGTAATATTCCAAGTTCGGTACCATATTCGGATGACTTAAGAAAGCTTAATTCATTTTAGGACTCATATTTGCACGATAAAGATGTTAAACAACTTAAAAAGAAGAAGAAGAAGAAGCATTATTTAAGCGCGCTAATCTTAGTATGAGTCAGTAATTACTCGTCCGATTTGAAAAATTCTTTCAGTGTTAGATATCCCATTTATCAAGGAAGGCTGTAGGCTATATTTTATTACGCTAAGACTAATATAAGCGAAGAAATAGAGGAAAATGTGGAAAAAACGGGGGAAATTATTTGAAAGGGCTTATTTCACGAACTACTGGAGTAATTTTTCTGTTATTTGGCACAGATAAAAAGTAGGAACGTGAAGGATCATAGGCTATTTATTGTGGACTAATTTGTCTGTGAAAAATCTAAATTACGCGGGCGAAGCAGCGCGGAACGTCTAGTAATATTATAAAGCTGAAGAGTTTGTTTGTTTGAGCGCGCTAATCTCTGGAACTACTCATCCGATTTGAAAGAATATTTCAGTGTTTGATAGCTTATTTATCGAGAAAGGCTATAGCCTATATTTTATCACGCTAAGACCAATACGAGCAAAGATACAGAGGAAAGTGTGAAAATGAAGCTGAAGAGTTTGTTGGTTAGTTTGTTTGTTTGAACACGCTTATCTCAAGAATTACTGACCCGATTTGAAAAAATCTTTCAGTGTTTGATAGCCTATTTATCGACGAAGGCTATAAGCTATATTTTATCATGCTAAGACCAATAAGAGCAAAGACAAAAAGGAAAATGTAAAAAAACTGGTAAAATTATTTGAAAGGGCACAATTAAATATCTCACAGACTACTGGAGCAATTTTTATGTTATTTGACACGAATATATAGTAGACTACGTGAGACATGGGTTATTAATTTCTGAAAAATATACGATTTCCGTGAAACAGATTTACGCGGACGAAGCCGCGCGGAACGTCTAGTATTATTAATATGTTTATTACTCCATTCATCACCATGTCTTTGGCATGCAGAATAATGCGGCTATCAGCCTCCTTATATTAATTAAGCCCTGTCAACAGCGTTTTCGTTGGTTGACAATCATATATTCTGAATTTTTTATTTTATTTTATTTTTAGTATCTTTTATATAAATATTAGTCCAAAATTGGCATTTAAACATTCGATTCTATCGAAAATGATACCAAACTCTACTATATACCTAAATCCCACGCAGTTATTGACCTCATACCTTGTTAAAGCTAACCCCCCCCCCCCCCCCCCCCCCCTCTCCCACCTGCATGAGATATTCAGGTGGCTCCACATGGTAAACCCATCTTAGGGATATAAAGATCAATCCTACCAAAGGAAATCTTTGGTTCAGCAAAAGCCGTATTCCTCGTTTTTTTGTCTTGTACGCACACGACTATTAACCTATTTGCTAAGAAATGAGAGGTTTTCTTATTTTTAATCTCCACCAGACGGCGCGACGATAGACACTTCTAGATTTTCTATTGGTTCCCCACCGATTTGAAATTATCTGCAGGTTGGCATCACGGATACGTATTGGTTGTGTTTCTAAAAAATATTAGTGTACTGTCAAGTGTGGCATAAATCAAAAATATATCTTAAACCTAAGCGATCATTGGCCTAAGCGATTAGGCCAGTATACTGGTAACAGTTTAGGAACACGCAAATTGTCAAACTGAAAACTGACAACTGACAAGTGTTTTGGCGGGCATGTCATGGGCATGTCACTTTCAAACTTCTACTTTTTATTGTTGGTGTGGTTTTTATTATTTTTTAACCGACTTCCAAAAAACGAGGAGGTTATATATTCGGCTGTGGATTGTTTTTTTATTTTTTTTATTTTTGTATGTTCAACGATTACTCCGCCGTTTGTGAACCGATTTTCGAAATTTTTGTTTTGTTGTATTAGGTTTTACTCCAATTTGGTACCATGTTCACAAAAGTGGTGACCTGATGATGGGATCCATGAGTAATCGAGGGAACTCCTCAAAATTTATATGGAAACATGGTGATTTTGGTTTTATGAGAAGCATCCTAAGCATATGCTACCAAAACGCAAGATTTTGCACCAAGATATACTATGGTTCCGAAGATACTAAGAGAACTCCGGATTCCTTATAGATACAAGTTTGGGGGCTTAGGCGCTGTTTTAAGAACTGAAAGCATATGCCACTATACAAATTACATTCATCATCATCATCATCATTACCACGTCAGGGTCACCAATGTCACCAAAATTGAACGTAACAAAATATTATCTCCAGAGCGTAAGACACACATTTGACATTACTTCTGAGAAGTAAGTTGCTTCGATAATACAAGTAACATGCTAGTGCACTGTCACACTTACCAATCGCGGCCACGGGCGGCCGTAGACTTCTCAAGCGATATTATGTATTACAATAATAAAGATAAAGTTTAAAATCATATGACACTGAATGCCTCGCCGCTGCTAAAATTCCGGTTTGGCGCGGCCCTAGCACGTGTCCACTTCGATTTTTTTAAATGTATTGTTTAAAATTATCTGCAGCTGATATTATATTTTGTAAGTGTGACTGTTAACAAATTGTAATAAGATACGTAGAATAATATACAGGTGTATTAGGGCCGATTCTCACCGGAATGGCGGAGGCGAGGCGAGCAGTTTCAGTGTCATATGATTTTAAACTTTATCTTCATTGTTGTTAATAATACATAGTATCGCTTGAGAAATCTACGGCCGCCCGTGGACGCTCGTGGCCTCTTGCGGCCGCCGGCGGCGTCGTTTTCTCAAGCGATACTATGTATTACAATAATGATGATAAAGTTTAAAATCATATGACACTGAAACTGCTCGCCTCGCCTCTGCCATTCCGGTGTGAATCGGCCCTAATCTACGTATAGTACGCGATGATTTTACTAAGTAACTAAAAAGAGTGAAATTATTATTTCTAACAAAAAATTAAAACCGACTTCCAAGATAAAAACAATACTTAATAATATCCTTATAATATGAACTAAAAAGTATTAAATAATTTTTCCTATCTCATGGTGCCTTTTTCAGAATTCGGCTAAAACTCAACTATTTCTGTACTCAATCTTCATAATTTTGAAGTCGGTGCCAGTTGCAAATGTTTCAAATATTCTGGCATCTGGATTCAGCTATATCTGGTACCGACTTCAAAATTATGAAGATTGAGTACAAAATTATTTAATACTTTTTAGTTCATATTATAAGGATATTATTATTGTTTTTATCTTGGAAGTCGGTTTTAATTTTTTGTTAAAAATAATAATTCCCAAATTGTGTTATTTGGGTCTTTGATGTTCATTATTGGAAAAATATTAGTCATGAAATACCCGTTATCTTGCACAGGTGCAGGTAAGATGTTGTCAAAACCAAAATGTATAATTCCTGTGACATTTGGTCTGAATATCGGTAAATAGGGCTATTTCTTCCGTGAGTTTTAACTAAGACATCGTTTTAATAACTTTGTTATCCTAGTCATTGGAATATTATGGCGTCTTTTTCAAATTGAAATGTATCAAGTTTTACATTATTTTGCCCAGCTTTGTAGCAATTATTGATGGTATTCCCTGGTATTACCGATAGTTGTCTACCCATACGCCATCTAGTTACTAAAATGGAAACTGTTTGACAATCAAATTAAAAAGTTAAGAAAATCCCTCATTGCCGAGCGCGTGTCGACGTGGTCACATTGTCTACGAAAACTGATCCCATTTAAAAATGATTTTCCCGAAGGCGTCCCTAATTTATTTTGTCACATAAATAGATAGCTTGAGAAGCTTATAACAGTGTTGAGAAATAAGTAGAGTAATTCTTATTTTTATGGTATTTTTTTCGTAAGTGTCATCTATTAGTTCCGTGTCTAGCATTAGGTCTTTTCCCTTATATAAGTTATATGAATAGCAAAAAAAGGATATAAGTAGGCGAAAAGCCCATAATTATATTACTTTTAATTTATTATTTATTTCTTCCCTTCCTAATAGGGTCCAGCTGTACGCAGTAAATGACAGTTGAAAGTGGCGCTAGCTGCAGCAAAGGGTATGGAATGAATGTAGCCGTTGGTGACAAAATACTTAACAAATAAATAATAAATAAATAACAAAATAAATAATACCAATATATTTTGAAGAATATAACCTAAAATAGCTGAAATAAAAGAGGCTAAGTGATTAAAAACCCTGTTGCTACTGTATCGCCACCCATAATTAACCACTAGATGTCCCGCGCGGCTTCGCCTGCGTAAATTAGGAATTTTACGAAAAACGTAACTAAATTTTCCTGCAAAAAAAAAAGATTAAATGTCCCTTCACGTGGTCTTCTCTATATCTGTGCAAAATAATATGAAAAATGCTTCAGTAGTTCGTCCGCGTAGAGACCCTTTCTAATAATTTTCCCGGTTTTTTCCACATTTTCCCCTGTTTCTTCGGTCTTATTAGTCTTAGAGTGATAATACATACATATATAGCCTTCCTCGATAAATGAGCTATCTAACACTGTTTTTTTTAAATCGGACCAGTAGTTCCTGAGATTAGCGCGTTCGAGCGAACAAACAAACTCTTCAGGTTTATAATATTAGTATAGATTTTTTTAATCGCTTGACAAACTCGAGTCTCGATCTAAAAGACTATGAAACGTACCAATAATATTGTCATAATCATGGGACGATGCATGGTATAATATGGTAGTTATGATGATAATGATGATAAATGTAATTTGCATAGTAGCATCTGATTTTCGTTCTGAAAACAATACCGAAACTCCCAAACTCGTATCTATAAAGAGTCAGGAGTTCCCTCAACATCTTCTGAACCATGATATATAGGATGTAACAAAAATAAGTGATAATACTTTAGGGTGTGTACGTGTTCCTTGTAGAGAGTTCACTGTAAAAGTAGCAGCGCTGAAAGACCAAATTTTTTTTTCACTTTTGTATGGGGAAACTCGTGACGCTCGGGCCCTTGCTCATACAAAAGTGAAAAAAAAAATCGTCTTCCAGCGCTGCTACTTTCACAGTGAACACGTACACGTCCTAAAGTATTATCACTTATTTTTGTTACACACTGTATACTTCGGTGCAAAATCTTATTTGTTGGTAGTATAAGCTTCGAATACTTCTCACGAAACTGAAGTCACCACATGTTACCATATATAAATGTTGAGGAGTTCCCTCGATTACTAATGGATCCTTTCATCAGGTCACCACTTTTGTGAACGCGGTACTAAATTGGGATAATACCCTATGTAACACCAAAAGAAAAATTTTGAAAATCGGTTCTCAGACGGCGGAGTAATCGTTAAACATAAATAAACGAACATAACATCTCCTCCATTTTGAAAGTCGGTTAAAATTGTAGCTTATGTGTTATTCTGATGTATAAGCTATATTATTGTAAAGTTTCATTAAAATCCGTTGAGCAGTTTTTGCGTGAAAGAGTAACAAACATCCATACATACATCCTCACAAACTTTCGCCTTTATAATAGTCTAAGATCCGGCCATAGAACGACCCTCACCCATCGTATTACGGGATGAAAATGATTTTTTTATAAAATTAAATATGTTAAAAAAATTATTTACAGGAGGTTGTCTGAAAAATTTGGTGCAAAGTGTAATTAATTAATAATTAAAAAATGATTTTTTTTCAAACATTACACTCATTCCCTTACGCAAAAAACTGTATACTAATCGAAAGTATGTAGCTCATAGAATATGCAAACGCTGGGTTGACTTTTTTTTTCCGGTGCAATTATCAGGTAGGCAGGTATATACAGGTAAATCGATACTAGTAATTTGCAACGATCCAGTTACGCGATAAACCTTATATCAAAATAAAGATAATTTTATTATGAATATAATGACATAAGGTTGGCTGCAAAAAGTTGGTGCTAAATCCCGGTTGTCGATTTTTGAAAAACGTAATATTCGTGCGGTTGAATACGTGCGAAAGAGAGGTCCGAGGAACGTATCCAGTGCGATAGAAAAGGACGCAGCATTGCAGCTGTGTGTCGCTCAATCAAAGTCAAAAAATGAAGAAGTTGATTATGTATGCCATCATGAAGAAGCGGATACAAGGATGATTTTTCACGTATATAAAGCGCCACCAGGTTCAAAAATTTTAATAAAGGCCTCTGATACGGATGTTTTGGTTATTTTGTTGGGAAATATGCACAAAATTCAACATTCAGAAATTTGGCTAGCCAATTCAGCGACAAAAAAAAATCAACATCTGGAATGCGTTAATTGCACTGAATTAGCGTTATAGTTGGGATCCAAGTTATGCCAAAGTCTTCCAGCTTTTCATGCATTTACAGGATGCGATTATACGGCAGCTTTCTTTAATAAAGGAAAAGTGAAACCTTTTAAATTATTTTCCAAAAACGAAAAGTATCAGACAGTTTTTTCGTCATTAATCCGTCGATCGCCAATTCCTGGAAATCTTTTGCTATCGTGGCCCATATGGGCCTTACGGGGCTTGATGGGTTAACAGACGAAGCTGATCTTTTTATTAACGAAAAAATGGAAACAGTTCAAGAGTTCACTGCTAGTATGTACGGTATAAAAAACTGCAACAGGGTGAATGAAGCGAGATATAGAATTTTCCTCAAAAATTATTCTTCGAAAGAAGATAGCGAAACATTTTTTAAAAAAATCAAAAGTTTTGACTCAAATACTATACCACCGTGCTGGATATCACTGCAACAAAAAATTTTAAGAACAATTTTTGTCAATTCTATGTGGCTTCATGCGACGGATCCTCAATCTGTTAAATTACAACCTGAAAATTGTGGTTGATATCTTGATAGTTATCTACAACCAACAGGATTCATTGGAGACCAAACGCCTTTAACAGTACAAGATATTGCTGAAATGACAGAAGACGAAAATAGTGACGAATGTTGTGAACTTGAAGATACAAGTTTTATTTCCGATGAATCAGACCTTGAATAATGTAAATTAATTAAAAAAAAATTTAATCAAAATATTGTATTTACAATAAAATTAAATTTTTGTACAAAATTATAGCTTTGTATTTCATGTTTGTAATTTATGTTTTATTAAATTTTTTTTCGGAAAAACTTTTGATTTTTTGCTTTGTTTTATTTGATTAAGTCTCCTGATGTAAAAAACACGAAACTACATACATAATTTTATCATTTTGTGCAAAAATTGTCGGATGCTCCGAAATAATGCTCAAGACTTACTGTAGTCTATCGCTATCTTCCTCAATTTCACAAATAAAGAGCATGCGTACTCTCTTTCTTTCGACGATTGAGCGACACACAGCTGCAATGCTGCGTCCTTTTCTATCGCACTGGATACGTTCCTCGGACCTCTCTTTCGCACGTATTCAACCGCACGAATATTACGTTTTTCAAAAATCGACAACCGGGATTTAGCACCAACTTTTTGCAGCCAACCTTATGTCATTATATTCATAATAAAATTATCTTTATTTTGATATAAGGTTTATCGCGTAACTGGATCGTTGCAAATTACTAGTATCGATTTACCTGTATATACCTGCCTACCTGATAATTGCACCGGAAAAAAAAAGTCAACCCAGCGTTTGCATATTCTATGAGCTACATACTTTCGATTAGTATACAGTTTTTTGCGTAAGGGAATGAGTGTAATGTTTGAAAAAAAATCATTTTTTAATTATTAATTAATTACACTTTGCACCAAATTTTTCAGACAACCTCCTGTAAATAATTTTTTTAACATATTTAATTTTATAAAAAAATCATTTTCATCCCGTAATACGATGGGTGAGGGTCATTCTATGGCCGGATCTCCTACTATAATATTAGTAGGATATTTAACTCATTTCAGCGGACACTTTTTACATACAGAGATAGTTCTCCTCCATCTACACTCCATAGGTATTCGTACAGTACATTTTGTAGGTAACTATGCTTTAGAGCAGTGGTCCCCAACCTTTTTCCATACGGGCCACAAACATTAGTTTGATCTTGGTGTTGCGGGCCGCAACAAAAAATTTTAGGGTTAAAAATATATAAGTAACGTTCTTCAAAATTAACGATTAAAAAGTTTAAAAAAATCACGACTTTCACGACGAGTTTACCTACATTATTTTGCCGGTGGGCGTGAATTTCAAAATGGTTTTAAAATTTAACACACAGCCCAAAGCTGATAAAGTCCGGGCCGCGCCGCTCGGGCCGCATGCGGCCCGCGGGTTTGGGATAGCTGCTTTAGAGTCATTCGTAATTTCGTAGTATGCACGAAACACGAATGTCGAATAGTAGGTAAAACCTACACAAAAATATTTCGCAAATTGACGACAGCACAGTGAAACGGTTGATTCCCGTTCGAGGTCAATAGTCTTCACTTTCTACAGAAATTCGCATGACGCAGGCGCATGCGCACTGCGCAGCCAACAACATTATTTGTAAACATTATTTTTGCACATGTTTGCTTTATTTTTAAAATAAATGATAGCATGGGCGTGTATATAAGGGGGCGTATATAATCTTTTTTGTTAAGTATCTACAAAATAAGGCTTTATCTACAATATACTTACCTAATACGAATGTTAACTATTAATTGTTACTGTAAGCGAAATTGTGGTAAATGCTTGCAGTTATCTAAGCGATGCTGCAATTTCCAAACTTTTATATTTAAAGGTTCAGGAGTTCTTTTCAGTGCCTTTGGACTAAGAGACACCTTCGTATGAAATTTCTTTTATTTGTAACATATTATATTTAACACTATAAACAACATTTTAACCACTGAGTGTTTCGATAAATTTCAAGGATTTCCCTCGATTGCTCATAGATCCCATCATCTGCTCACCACTTTCGTAATTGTTATACAAAATTAAGATTATATCCTATACAACAACACGAGAATTTTGAAAATCGGCACACACAACAACACAAACAGCGAAATCATCGTCAAAAACATCTGCTTCGATGCAAAACATCATGAAAAGTACCAATAATTGGGACATAGTGTGATGACCCATAGTATAATTATAGTTGTGATGATGATGATCAATCAAATTGATGTGTATGCTTATGCTTTCAGTTGTTTAAACAATGCCGAAATCCCCGAACCTGTACCTATAAGCATTCAAAAGTTCTGTTCGGTACCTTCGGATCCAGGGTATAACCTGGTGCGAAGTCTTACTTTTTGGTAGCATTTACCTCGAATGCTTCAGAAAAAATTGAAATCACTATATAGCTCCATACAAATTTCAAGGAGTCCCCTCGATTCCTCAAGGATCCCATCATCAGATCACCACTTTTGTGAACATGGTACTAAATTCGGATAAAACCCTATACAATACAAAAAGAATTTTGAAAATCGGACCACAAACGGCTGAGTAATCGTGGAACATACAAAAAAATATAAAAAATATACATACAGCCGAACATATTACCTCCTCCTTTTTGGAAGTTGGTCAAAAAGGATTTAAATAACTAGTAATCATTAGGTATCATTTACTGTTATTTGGAGAGTGAAATAACACAAATAGATACGATACACATTTTTATTAAAATAATCAATTTAATATCACATCAAAGAATGGTCTACCAAAAATAAACTTTACAGCAAAATACTAAATACAAAAATCTGTGATGTTACATCTTACCTAAAAAATTGCAATACCTTTAGCAATTCAGTCTATATTTTGGCTGGTACAAGAGGCAGAAATTAAACTTGGCACCTACTTCCATAGTATAACAGCTGTAGGGCTTCCCTAGAATGAGACGCATAATTAACTTCTTCATTATACTATGCTATAGTTTCAATAACCTCCTTTTTTAAGTCGGTTAAAAATATCACAATAGCACTGGAAAATTATACTTAATATGTAATTATCAATTCATTATAAATTTCATATCATTAGATTTTCTAATTAAAAAATTATTGGCATTCAATTGGGCTCTTTTAGAAATGGTTAAACTTACCTAACATTTCATTAACACTTATTGTCTTATGGTTTATAAAATACAAGTTATAAAAATACATAATTTACTAAATACTCATAAGTGGACGCAATACATAATAATTACTTATTGGTATTCAAGTAAATAAAAATATTGTGATTTTTTACAAGTATTAGTTTATCTTAACAGCAGGCTTAGCATGGTCACAATAGCAATTCTAAGGAATAGAAAAGCTGTCAGTTTTTGTGGACAAACTGACAGATTTCCTTCGTTAACCCATCAAGCCTTTGTGTCTCGTTTTTCCATGATCGAGGGATTAATCCATTACTTTGTCTACTTTACCGTAAGAATAAACCTTTCTATAGTGGCCATGCTAAGCCTGCTGTTCTCTATTACTTATTTGAAATAAATAAAAAAAAACAAGTTAATTAAATTGCTTCTGCGAGTTGTGGGTAATCTACATAATAATACTTTAAAGACATTTATTACTTGACCCATCAAGCCCCGTAAGGCCCATATGGGCTGCGATAACAAAAGATTTCCAGGAATTGGCGATCAACGGATTAAATTAATTTTCATTTTTGTAACAAATAACATTTTAGTTTGCTACATAGATAGACAAAACAACAGTTAAAATTGTGAATATAGGAACATTTCGGGAAGCAGAATTCTTTTTCAATGATGTAGTAGCATATGTTTGTAAAAGACCACACGGCACGGTTTTCTTCATGTGATTAGACGGAGTGTGTCTGATCACATAACATTGCATACCTGGTGTCACATCAACAGGTTTACCTTTAACATCAAGAGCATTTGTCACTGTTGTAGTGTTTGTCGTTGTAACTGTCACGGATGATGCCATTGTATTATCAGTGTTGTTCGCAGCAGTGGTCGTATTGTTGGTGGTTTCATTCTTCGGTACCAAAGTTCCGTTTGGATACATCTCGTACAGAACAGGACCCGCCGCAGAAGGAGCTGTCTCGTTATGTGGGGAATTAATTGTTGTCACATTCGTCACTGTTGTTGTCACAACGGTTGTGTTTGTGTTGCTTACATTGTTAGCCTTTGCCTGCTCCATGTAAATAAAGCTTGAAATTATTTCACAATCTATCCTCGTTTCCTCGTAATCTCCATTCTCTTTCTTTAGTCCAAATTTACATACTTCACCTGGTGCAGGTTTGTAGCTGTTCGAATGTCCTTTATTAAGAGCATAAGCGGTTCCAGCCAGGGTTCCCAAATTCAGGAGAGCCAGACCAGCTAGCAGAGTACCGTACCTGCTGCCCGAATCCTGGTACTTGTACACATAAGTCGGAGGAGTTCCATGGTACACCGGGTAACTCATTGGCGCGCCACCGTGAACCGGCGTGTACCTTATTTGCTGCGGTGGATTGTAGTTGTAGTGATAGTGAATATTAGTTGTGTGGCCTCCACTGGGTCTGGAGTTTCCTGACATTCCAGTACTTGACGGGTAGCCGTGAGATTGCGTGTTTGACGGGTAGCCGTGAGATTGCGTGTTTGACGGGTAGCCGTGAGACTGCGTATTCGACGGGTAAGCATTGCCAGAAGGTCGACTGTGGCCAGTACCAGAGAGTCCTCCAGAGGACGGATATCCGTGGCTGCCACCAGATGGATAGCCGTGACTCCCTCCAGTGCCGGAAAGTCCTCCAGAGCTAGGATAGGAGTGGCGACTTCCACTCCCCGACAGGCCACCAGATGACGGATAACTATGTCTACTACCACCACCACCGAAAGTTCGTTTCGAAGTTATCTGTTGCGTAACACAAAGAAGTAAAAGCACTATAAAAATACACGATCTATTTGTGGCACGATTCATGTTGGATAAACTTATTTAGCACCAGAAAAATAATACACGTTTTGTCGCGCTAAAGTCTTGCTCAAAACTGGTACGAAGTTAGCGAATAGCGACGATTACGAGCGTCGGCCGTCGAGCAGTCACAGAAATTTCTACAAACTACACTCAACAGGCAACTCGTTTGTTTGGGAATTGGGTTTCGCGCAGTGCCCACAGTAACAGGTGATGACTGATGAGTGATGAGTGATGACGGATCACGGAATTCGAAGTTGTAAGCAGTGTTGTCACACCAAATTTAAGAAAATCAGTAGACGTCATGCCAAAAATTGGTAGAATTAGGTAGATGTTAGGACCAAAAGTTGGTAGATCTACCTTTATCTCATATCAGTAAATTTTTAAGAATAAAAAATGCTAGTTTATACATAGAGAGAGTTTTATTAATGGTGTTTAAATACATATTTTTATTGAATAATGATTTTAAATGTTCAGCACTAAGCTCTTCGTTCTTTGAAATGATTTGAAATTGTTTCGATTTTGAATTTTTTTTATTGAAATGATTTTTTACGGTACCCCCCCCCCCCCCTACACATCAATGCGGGAGTGATTTTTTTTGCGTTCACCCCACCGTATATGGGGTGTTGTTGGATAGGTTTTTGTACTCGTAATATTTTTAATATTACGAGTACTAAAATTTTCCGATTTAGGGATCCATTTGTGATATTACGTATATGAAGTTTTAAAGTGGAAAAAATCGTTAGAGTCCAGTATCCCTCCTTTGTACCAGATAAAGTTCTAAACGGTTGCTTCTGAAAATGTGAAAAAATTCACGAGAGTAGGAAATAATACATGCTGAATTTAAAAGGAAAACTATCATTGCTAAGCAGACTTCATAAGTTATTGAGTAATAGTTAATCAACTACAAAAATTGTACAAGTAGAAGTACGAGTAAAAAGGAACTTTTCGTTCAAAATCCTTTGAACGTAACTGAGATGATGTTGTTAGTAGTGTAAAACACATTATAAACTTGTACCTATTCATTGATCATACAAAAATTTAAAAAACTAGCGGTACTTTGGAACCCTTTATTGACTCATTTTCAAAAAGTTGTCCTGTCAAGAAATCGTAAGTAAATTGTATCGTCAAGAAATGTCAAGAAAAATAATAGGTTTATGCATGATGAACTAAGAATTCACTAAATAAATAAAAAAATCCTAAGTGAAAAAAAAATCTTATAATATCATAATAGATTTGATTTTGTTGTTTGTGTTCATTTGTGGGCTTTTATGTATGATGTATGTGTGTAAGTAAGATGATACAAAAATTGATCAATAAAATACTCAGGGACGTCGAACCTTGTATATTAAAAATTGTTAATATAGTAATAGGTAATAAATAAATAGTACGAGTAGGTATTAGTATGTGTGTGTGCGTGTTAGTGTAGTTAGTTTGTGTTGTGTGTGTGTTACTTAATGTAATTGTTAGTTAGTTGGTGTTTAGTTGTTACTTTTTGTTCTATGTGTGTTTATTTTTAATAGGAGCTTCGGATATAAGATAAATACTTAAACACCTTTTTTATTTATTATGAGATATTTATTGTTATTTTTTCAAAAAAATGCCTCTAGAAAAATAGGTTTACAATCATCTTAAAAATAAAAAGAACTATGCCTCTTTTACATCAATATCAGTTGGAAAAATAAAAAGGTCGTTATAATTTTCCGCTTGCGGAAGATACTTAATAATATCATGAGGCTCTATGATAGAAATATCATTTTCAATCAATTTGTATTTTTTTTTGCTTCTGTTCGATTTAAAGCCTTGAACTACAACTTTATTAAATGACACTTTTTCAATTCTGCAAACATATCTGTATTCTTTGGATCTTTTAGTCAAATAAAATTTAACTAAAACAAACCTGCCAGGTTTTGGACATTCAAGGTCATCTTGTTCAGATTTGGAGGGACTTGGATCTCGATTTGCAAGCATTACAGTTTTAAACTTTCCTGTGCGTTCATCCAACACTGCATTAAGGTGTACATTACTCAATATTTTGATATCAGTTGATTTAATTTTTTCATTTTTCAATTTTAACTGATCTTCTATTTTCTCTTTTTCTTTTGTCACATCTTTTGGCATCTTTACTACTTCTGTTTCTGTGTACTTATCTAGGATACTCTCTATTTCCGACCCAGCTTGGTTATTTTCCACGATTTCAGATAAAAATATATCTTCTGCTGTATATCTTTCTAGGTCAACATATTCTTGTCCAAAGTCGTTGTTTGGAGCAATGTCTAATCCTCTTAGCTCACATTCTGTCTTACTTGGTATCTCTAATCTATTGTTTTCTTTAGCCATCTGTTGTTCTTCAGTTTCATTAATGTATGTCGTATTGTCTTCACTTTCAGTTTCTAATATCTCAATATCATTATATTCTATATCGCTCATATTTATTTCATTGATCGATTCATCGCAATCTGTATCTGCATAATATATAACGTCGCTATCTGTATCAGTTTCAGATGACACTGATACTTTCCGGCGTTTCACTTTTTGGTTTTGGGCGTTTTGACTACGTGATTTTCTTTTTTGAAGTTTCTGGATATTCGTATTGTTTCTTTCGATCAGTCCATGGCATTTTTTGTTGTAACATTCACAAAGGCCTTTTTGCGTTATTTCGCAAAAACAAGACAGGTCCCTGTAGTGTACAGTATTGTAAAGATCTTTTGTTATTATTTGGTGAATATTTAATGTTCCAGGTATAGCCACAAGATTACTGGGTATTGAACGCTGTATGGCAGTGATATTTTCTTCAGGAATATAATACAATTTTACAGCAGTTTTAAGGGATTTCAATGAGTCATAAGCAACAGCTGCATCCGAAATATCTTGTCCGTAAGCTACCAGTTGGTCTAATTTCCTTTTTACGGCACCTCCAACCCCATCTGCTGGGCCCTTCCCGTGCGAAGCTTCAAAGAAGTTCCAAGTAGCATATTCAATTATGCTTTCAAAAATGATCTTGTTGAATAAGAAGAAATTATTCTTTTGCCGATATTGAGTAGCTGGTCCATCTGAGAAAATATGTGCCACCCTTAACAAGGGACATATTTCTTTAGCATATTCGAATATAGGCTCTAGGTGGGCCCAAATAGCTCCAGGGTCATGAGCTTTTGAAGGAGAAATGCTGCAAAACGATATTGGCTCGTTAGCTTTTGTGTAAAGTACTCCAGTATGCAAACTGAACGGGTCACTGTTCCAGTGATTGGATTGAACCTCTTCTGCCAGTTTTGGACTATAATTTTCTGAAAAGTCGCAAATTATGGCGACTTCGTCTTCTTTCAGATTTTTGATACAGTTTTTGAAAGCATCGTGTTGATGTGTGATATTGAAATAGTGTTTTTTAAATGATTGAAGCTCCTTTTTAAATTCTTCAGTGAGTTGTCCTACTGTTCCTGTCACTAGCTCTTTCGCAATTTTTTTGCTTGATTTTTGTTCTGTTCCTGTTTTTGTTTTTTTAGTGTAAGTATATGTTTTTGGAAGCCACTTATACCAAGAAGTAGTAGTATTTTGAATATCGTCAAATTTAGAGTTTAGCTCAAGCACCTTATTTTTGCATATGTTGCAATTCGAATACATGCAATTTTTTGAATTAATATTACATGTTACTTGTTGAAGAAGATCAGAATTTTTGCAAGTGTTGATTATTCCCAAATATTTCAGTTTTTTAGCTTTAAACGCAAAATTTGAGTGCTTCGTGCAAGCACATGTGTTTCGATCATTGACGTTAGGTCTTAATACGTAAAAAGGTTTATGTCTAACAAACGTTACGTATGATAGCTTCCCTCCTTCACTCTGGTATTTCTGGTGCAGATTTAACATAGAATCCAGTAAGTAACGAATTTGATGTTTCGTCTTTTTTTTTGTCCTAGTATCTTGTTTGCCAGCTGTGGCGCGACTCACATCATCTCTTTCAAAAAATGATTTAATCTCTTTCATATGAGCGTTTAATGCAGTTTTTATCTTACCTTTCCCAAATTTCCGTATCCTTTTTATACCCAGTTTAAGCGAGAGTGTTTTTTTCATTTTATTTTTTTTCTGCGACTTTATTTTTGGCAATAGTTTTGAAAACATTCTTCGTTTCATTGCAGTTTGCCTCAGAATATGCAGTTTTTAGTGAATGTGATCGCACATTTAACTCAAAAATTTGCTTTTTAACCTTCTCTCGGTCTTCTTTTGAAAAAGATTGTATTTCATCAATGAAAGAATTGGTTTTACTTTGTGGAGTTACTTCTTGTGTAGTTTATTTTTTATGATTACAACTTTGAATTTGAATTTATGTTTACAACTTTGAATTTTTTCTTGCTGATTATTTATTAAAGGCGAATTTTGAGTCATCTGCAAATCTTGTAATGTTTTCTCAATATTGATTACTTTCTTTTTATATCTGTTAACTTGTTTTTGTAGAGCTGCAACCTTTTTGTTCAAATATTTTATCGTAGTGTTCAGTTTTTTATTTTTTATCAATAAAGCAGTTTCATTTTGCTTACTTTTCTGTAATTCTTGCTCTAAGTTTAACTTTTCACCTTTCTGTGACCTTTTTCTATTAGAATTGCGCCAATCTTCTCTTTTTTTCTTTTTTTCACTTTCAGTTAAATCAGCTATTTTTTTTTGTCGTGATTTAACTTTTTCCAAATGTTTTTTTCTTTTTTGTTCGTATTTTTCTGGGTTTTCTTTTTTCAGTTTTTCAATATACTTCTTTTGACGTTCAGCAGCAGTCATCGGCATCTAAAACAATAGGTATGGTATTTTAATACCGTCTACAAGAATTGAAGCATGAAGGTAAAAACTACAAAGAGAGTTATTAAAAATTAATAGTTGGGTAGTGTCCTAAACTAACTTAAGCTACTTTCATCTTACTACTTACTTTTGTATCACATAGTTCAAATATAAGATGCCTACAAAAATTGCACATCATGCATGAACCTATCCAAAATTGGGTTACAATTTACTGACGTCAAGAAATGTCATGAAATTGTGTCAAGAAATCATCACGAAATAACCTCAATCTCAAAATTCTAATTAGATTATATAGTATTTATACATATTCCAAACACCGCATTAGATGAATAAAACTAAATGCAAGTAATAATTAATATTTATGGACAGTTTTACTTACTTTTACTTCAAAAATCAAGTCAGGAAATATCACAAAACTTTCACACGTGCAGAAAATCCAACTGGCTTCATTCACTGACAGTGAATTCAAAATGGCGGCTAAGTTTAAGTCTTGTCTATGGATAACCGCTGGGCTGCCATTTAAAATTAACTAAAACTACCATTAAAAGTACTATCCTAAGTAGTAAATTTACGTCACGAAACATTTGTCAGGAAATTGTATAGAAATTGCGGACTAAATATATCTTTGAAACTTATGCTATAAACAATGTCTTTAAATATGAAATATATCAATAACTAAATAAAATGTTTTATTTTCTAACAGAAATACAAGCATTTATCATCTATACGGCAAAAAAATATATATTTACAATTATTTTGTATCTGAAGGGTACTGCGCGGACAATGAAAATTTGTACTGAAGAAAATATTGAAGTATTTTAAAAGAAATATTTTACAAACACAAAATTAAGTTAAGAGTACAGTTTTCAAATAATATTGTAAATAGATATGTTAAGAATTATTAACATTGCCAAAAATTATAAAAAATATATTTTTAATCGCTATTTATATGGTTTAAGTGAAGGGACATACTACTTTTATAGAAAGTGGACAACTTTTTGAAAATGACTCTATTGCGCGTGGCACGACACGCACTTGGCCGGGTTGTTTTAAATATGATTTTTGCTAAAGGAAGTATTGTACTAAGACGAATCAATGCAATGTACCAAAATGCTATCCGAGTAGCCTGTAACGTTTATTATTTGTACGTGAACAATGATATATTATTATGTTGAAAAATAGGTAGATAGGTAGAAGGGAGGTGAAATAGGTAGATCTACCAAAAAGTTGGTAGATGTGACAACACTGGTTGTAAGTTGTCACTTGTCAACTGTCATTTTTTACATTACCATAGATAAATGGTCGTGTTCCTTACGTTTTTAAACTGCGCATGCGCGGCTTTTTTGTGTGCCAGTGTGAGTGTCATATTCTAAAATACCTTGTCATGTTCTAAAATACCTGTCAGATTTCTCTCTGATCTGACAGAAATTGATGGTATTTTAGAACATGATAAGGTATTTTTTTTAGAATATGACACTCGAACTGACACACAAAAAAGCCGCGCATGCGCAGTTTAAAAACGTAACGAACATGACTTATGACTAAATCAGTGTTGCCAGATGGTTTCAACCATATTATCTCAATGGTTTCAACCACTGACCTCTAATACACTGGACAGGCTATGCCGTACAAAATGACAGCTATTTTTTGTGCCGATTTGAAGCGCCGCGGTGAGTGTACTGTGAACTAATTGTGACATAAAATGCAGCGGCCATTTGCAAAATTCTCATTATCAATGACATTTCTGAGGGATGTCAAAATTGATATCGATAATATCATAATAAATTCATCTATAGCGACATTATTTTTTGTACAGTTTAAACGAACATAATATTATGTTATTCAATAAATAATGTTTAACATTAAATACGATACACTATAGCACTACTTTGATATTAGAAATGAAATAAGAAAATACAATACAACAAAGTTTTTGCTAGGAGCATTGGAAGCTCATCTTCAGTTTTGTAGTGCTATTTTTTACTAAATTACCGAGAGGAAGTCTGTAATACAAATAGCGTAATATTTTTGTCCTATTGGTCGATATTATCTGAATCTGGAAACATTTAATCGATAATAGAAAAGACAGTTGTACATCACTAGTATTAGTTCCCAGTACACTCACCACTGCTATCAGCGCCAATATGGCGACTTTCAAATAGGAACATTTTATTGATAGCGATCGCCGGTATTAAGTATAGAGGTCAGTGGTTTCAACCTTTTATCTATAGTGGGAAAGTTGCTAAATCATTATATTATGTTATAAGATCTGGAATCCATTCGTAGGTAATTTCTAAAGTCTGCTAGTTCTAAGTAGTAAGTAGTTCAGTAGTTCATAATTCATAATAATTTTTCGTGGAGCAAAAATTCTTTCAACCATCTTTTTCGCCTTTTATTTATTTTGATTTTCACTGAGCCAACAGCTAAGCCTATGAGAAGACCAATTTTTTGTTGCTTTGACAGAACTAGAGACATTAAGAAGACGTCTGGCCAAAATCGCCACGTCGTCACAACTGGCCATTTAGCCGAAACTTTTTCGTTTTCGCTTCTTTAAAGAATCGCCGATCAAAATGTATGGAATTGACATAAGACGAGTCGAACGTCAACGTCATATTAACGAACGCTTACCTATGTCAATTCCATACATTTTCATCGGCGATTCTATAACGAAGCGAAAACGTGGGAGAGCCATAAATACGTGGGAGAGCCATGCTTCGGCACGAATGGGCCGGCTCGACCGGAGAAATACCACGTTCTCACAGAAAACCGGCGTGAAACAGCGCTTGCGCTGTGTTTCGCCGAGTGAGTGAGTTTACCGGAGGCCCAATCCCCTACCCTATTACCTTCCCTACCCTCCCCTATTCCCTTCTTATTTTCCCTATTCCCTATTCCTTTCTGTAACAAGCGGACACGGTTACAACACGTAGAAGCAGACCCCAACACAGTCGCAAGGTGTCGTATTAGCTACGAAACTGTTACGACTTGTTGCAGATTCACAAATCTGCGACCGAAAATGGCTATATGGGCAGTCAATGTCAGAATATATGAAACTTACGGGACTTACGGTTGTTGCAACTACGTAAAAAGGGTTTTTTAAATAATGTTTTTTGTAAAGGAAATGTCATTATTTAAGTATAAAAAAGTACAGTTTTAAAATTGAAAAAATTTCCTATACGCAAAGGTATATCAGTACACAATTTGAAAAATTCTGCTCGATAGAAAAAAATCTCAAAGATGACTCTTATAACGCTGTTTTTCATAATTAAATCATTTTATAGCTAAACTACACACTTTCTAGAAAAAACAAAAGATGTAGCACATTTGTCATGACCTAACCTAAACGATTTGATATATTTGATTTGTGTAATACTAAAAACAAAAGGTTTTTTCTCCTATTTTCTATTATCAAGGCACGCGGCGAGCGCGTAAACGCCACTGTACAAGGCGCGCTGATATGAATGTTATTTTAATGTGCTTTACGTCGATATTCGTACTGACAGACATCGACCTGCTAATTTTAGGGACTACTGGGCCTTAAGAGAATTATAACTTATGAGACTTAACGGGACTGGTAACGACATCAAAGTAATGAAGACTATAGTATGTACAGAAATAGTTGAGATTTAGACGAATACTGAAAGAGGCACTATTAAAGAGTAAGAATTATTTGATACTTTTTAGCTCATAATACTTATATATCGAGGGTATAGTGCTAAAACCCAATAAGTGTAAAATTGTTTTTTTCGAGATATTCAATGTTAAAGGTTCAAGAACAAAAATACACATTTAATTCAAACAAAAACATTAAAATTAATATTTGTTATAAAAGCGTATACATTCTTTTAAAATAAAAACATATTTTTAAGTCTCTAAAGTGGTTATTTTTTTATAAAAAATATATAACTCACGTAGGGTGCCGACTTATTGGGATTTCGTCCAAACAATTATGACGTATTTTGTATTTTAATCAATTTATTTTGAAGAAATTTATCAAAAAAACAGTACTATTTATAACTCCTCACTCTCAAAAGCCGGTTGTTGGCTGTGTGTCTTCATATCTCGTATCCACGCATGGAGTTCTTCGGGAGTAATAAGTTTTTCGTACATTTTCATGAGATCCTTCTTTTTTGCGATACTTAAAATATGAATACGCTCGTAGAGTAATAGTATAAAAGCTCTATTTCAGGTGATTCATGTAAATTAACTGAAGGTGGGTTTGAATATCGCTTTGCTCTGGTTTTTTAATCATCAAAAAAGAGGGGTGTTATAAGTTTGACGTATCTGTCTGTCTGTGTGTGTGTCTGTCCGTAGGATCGTAGCATCCAAACGGGTGGACCGATTTTGATCTAGTTTTTTGTTAAAAGCTGACATGATCGAGATTCGAGAGTGTTCTTAGCAATAATAATTCATCATCATCAACCTGCTCAGTGCTGAAAAATCAGGGTTTATCTGGTTCATGAAAGGCCGTTAGCATTAACTTGCAGACGCACTTTGATGGGTTTAATATATTTCATTTTAGTTCGTAACATTTGTGATTTGTGAATATACAATACCTATACAGTATACATATACACATTAATGGAAAATTGACCTGGTGCTGGAGTATCACCTGGTAATCAATAGGATATCCAACTCCTCGCCAACTTGGAGCAGAGGTTTCGTGTTTGGGCTCATTTTAATAACGACAGCCAGTAAGACGTAGATAAACAGTAAATCCAGGTGATGCTGCTGCTGCAGCATCACCTGGATTATATAGAAACCGAGCTCCTTATAAACCCAAAGTGGAGGTTTCGTGTTTGGGCTCATACTAATAGCCTTATCGAAAAGGACTTTCATGAATAGATGGTAATCATAGGGATATGATCCTGTTGATAGAGATTATTCTGCATTACAACCAACACAAGTAATTAAAAAATCATGGAATAAAATTAAATTAAGAAATTTAAAAAAATCCGTGAAAAGCGGCTAGTGGCTAAAAATCTTCTTCCATTCACTCACACTGCTTTAATAGCTACATGCATGACATGATGAGTATGACCACTTTTCAAAAATAAGTGGTCAATTTTTTGAACAGCCTAGAGCAAAAGTGCTGAAATGTTTTGAAACCTATTTTGCCTACTGCGGGTATCAGAAAAATGCTTATTTCTTTGACGGATTTAGGTAATTCCTTTGATAAAAAGTAATAAAGACACATACCTATCTCACAACTACCTTTTTAAACATTTACTTCTCTCCAACACAGACAGTGATATGCGTTGTTAGGTAATTTTGCTAAAACCGTATAACTATATTTAGTATGCGGTTTTAGCAAAATTAACTGTTAATTTCGAAATATAATTAAACAGTAAAAGCCAACAAATATTTTTATTTGGTTTTAGTATTTGTGGTTTGTGTCTTATCTTGTTTATTTAACTAAAGCTAAAATCCAATAAATACGAATAATGGTTATTACCTTTATTCAATTCTAATTGAAAACTGTAAATACTTAATACAGATAAATCATATTTTGTGGTTTTAGGTTAAAGTAAAAAAGGATTTAGAGGATTTAACACACTTTATTGTGTTTTAGTTTCTCAGTCATGGCTAAACAAGGGCAATTTATTGGGTTTTTACCTCAAGTAACTTTCTTTTCACTGTAAATTCTATTTATTTGATTACACTACTAGAAAGAGCGCAAAAAACTGATCAAGATGGACTAAAAAAACCATTTTTTGATTTTTTGACACTTATTGGGTTTTAGCACTATACCCTCGATATTGTTTTTACCTTGGAAGTCGGTTTTAATTTTTGTTAAAAGTAATAATTTCACTCTTTTTAGTTATTTACCGGTAAACATATAAGGTGTCAGTTGTAGATATATAGGATTTAGGTATGAAACTATCACAACTACTATACTCAGGCAGTTTTCAAAAAAGTTTTATGCTATGTCTCAAAAGCCATAAGCCATACCCTACTATAAATATTATGCATTACAGACCTGTTAATCTAATACCCATGTAGGTATATGCTATGCTTGCTGAAGCATTGCTTGATGAAATGTTCAAACGCCTATCAGCTCTAAAGACTCTAGAGTTCTGGTTCAGTGACTTTCGTTGTATTATAAAACTTCCGCATGTAAACTCATCAGCTCAACATAATAAAATATGCTTTAACTACTTTAAGCTACAATAATAGAACTAGATATATATTTTGTCCCAATCAAGGAGTTTCCTACATACCTCATAGATCCCATGATCAAATTGCCGACTTGGTAACCGCAACACCAAGTTTAAATCATTTACTTTGTAATAACATTAATATAATTTTCAAAATCACTCGACAAACTCGAGTCTCGATCGAAAAGACTATGAAAAGTACCAATAATAGGCTCATAACATAACTCATAACGAGTGCATCGTGTGATGGTAGTGATGATTATGATGATGATGATGATGATGATAATGAATGTAATTTGCATAGTAGCATATGCTTTCAGTTCTTAAAACATCGCCGAAAGTCCCAAACTTGTATCTATAAGGAATCCGGACTTCTCTTAGTATCTTCGGAACCATAGCATGCCTTGGTGTAAAATCTTACTTTTTGGTAGCATATGCCTTGGATGATGGATCCTTCACATAAAACCAAAATCACTATATTATGTTTCCATATAAATTTTCAGGAGTTCCCTCGATTACTCATGGATCCCATCATCAGGTCACCACTTTTGTGAACATGGTACCAAATTGGAGTTAAACCTTATACAACAAAAGAAAAATTTTGAAAATCGGTTCTCAAACGGCGGAGTAATCGTTGAACATACACAAATAAAAATAAAAATAAAATATCCACAGCCGAACATATTATAACCTCCTCCTTTTTTGGAAGTCGGTTAAAAATACATAGGTACGCGTCGAAATTCGGATAGATGAATGAAGAATGAAGTCGGTTGATTAAAAATAACAAGTTTTTATGTTTTTCATTTATGTTAGTTTTCTGCAACGCCATAGTATTTATTTAAGCCGGCCCGTTTATGTTAAAAAAATGATACTTATTAATAATATTATTAATTCATGAAATAAGACGCAATAGCAGCTGTTGATAACACTATTTATAAAAGAATTGAGGGTCTTGTTTGTGCCGCGAGATAAAATTATCTTTGAGAATGTAATGAAAACTAAACCTAACCTTTGACTTTTATTCGAATCCGGTATTCGATACAAAAATGTTATCAACGGAGAGCTGGCGACCAAATTGGTCATGTAGCTTCAGCTGTATTAAAACTCCGTTAGCTACTTCCCTGAACAACCTTTCTGATAATCTGCGTGCTGGCAGGCCGTGGGGGGTGGGTGCAGTGTGGGAGTGGTGGGGTGGGGAAAAAAATAAAAATAATGTATGTTCAGCAACTTTGATTTTTTCGTCTGTCCGTCCGACTGTCCGACTGTCCGTCTGTCTGTCTGTGTGTATGTTTGTCTGTCTGTCTGTATGACTCCAGGCTGTATCTCAAGGACTGTTATAGCTAGACTCCTGTAATTTTCACAGATTGTGTATGTCTGTTGCCGCTATAACAGCAAATACTTAAAACAAAATAAAATTAATATCTCATACAATAAACGTGATTTTTTGCCTTTTTTGCTCGTAATTAATAATGGTAGCAGCTAGGCACTTACATTTTTTACAAAATTTTTAATTATACTTATTTCTATTTTAATAATTAACAAAAAAATAAAATAAAGTTTATATCCCATACAAAAAACTCAATTTTTTGTCTACTTTCGGTCTATACCTTTCGTGCGTGAGTCCGACTCGCATTTGGTCGATTATTCATTATCATCCATGTGGAAAAATTATAAATTATCCTCGCAAACACTAATTATTCGCTGAAACTACATTTTTTTCCAATTATTTTTTCCCAACCCTACTACACCCACAGGCCACACCCACCGCCCACGGCCTGCCAGCGCGCAGATTATCAGGAACTAGAAAGGGTTGTTAATGGAAGTAGTTTTAATACCCAGCATAGAGGTGTGCGATCGTTGGGCCGTGCAGCACCACGATCTGGTGGCAGTGCTAGGTGGAGACCCGCTCCCGAGCATGGTACACTGCATGCTCGAGAGCGATGAGGCCTGGCAGGCGGCGATTTCTTTCTGTGAAACCGTCCTTTCGCAGAAAGAGGCCGCGGATCGGAACAGAGAGGATGATCCATCCTCTGTTCCGCTCCGCCGGCGTAGGACTGGAGTGCGGAGGCGTCGCTATGTGAACCTCCAATAACTTCTGTCCCACGGGGCTCCGAGTCAGGATGGGAACCTGCCCGGCTTAGCTAGTCCCGGCGCCGAGGGGAACGCTTTAGTTTGCTTAAGCGTTCCCTGACTTGGTGGAAGTCCGGTCCCTTGTGAGGTAGACCGGCCGCTCGTGGAGGGAGTGTTGGACAGATCCAGGATATCCCTCCGTATACGGCTAAAGGCAAGCCGCATGTGGTTTTAGTGGGTAAACCCGAAGTCGGGAGTCCCACATACCCCCGGGGTGCTTCAGCTTAACTGAGGCACACCCCCAACCCGGGGCACCCATAAAGGGTTTCCCCTGCGCACTAAAAAAAAAGGAAGTAGTTTTAATACAGCTGAACCTACATTTTTTCTTTTTTTGGCCACCCACGGGCCACACCCACCGCCCACGGCCTGCCAGCACGCAAATTATCAGAAAGAGTTGTTCATAGAAGTAGCTAACGGAGTTTTAATACAGCTGAAGCTACAATATGACGAATTTGGTCGTCAGCTCGTCGATATAATCGTATAATTATTATAAAAATTAAAAGTCGTATAATTATTTTAAAAATTAAAAGTTAAAACTTTTATTATGGGAGAAGGCTTGGGCCATACCTACGGATAAGGGAAAATAATTGAGACACTGTAACGAACAAGGCCTGTTTTTGCAGCTATTTATCTGTAGACGTAGTTGTATAATTATTATAATTAGTATTTGGTAGCGTACGATTCTACAAAACAAACGAATTATATAAAATATGTGGGATCGGAAAATGTCTTGTGAGTTTTATTTTTGTTATATTATGTTATTATTATTAATATTATGTTATTAATTTACTAGATATAATTTCAAACAATAATAATTGTTTTCATATGAACCTACACAGGAATACCAGATATAGCTGAATCTTTATTTCTTTGACAGAAAATTTGAAACTTTTGGAACTGGCACCGACTTCAAAATTATGAAGATCGAATACAGAAATAGTTGAGGTTTAGCCGAATTCGGGAAAAGGCACTACATATATTAGATAGGAAAAATTATTTAATACTTTTTAGTTCATATTATAAGGATGCTATTAATATTGTTTTTACCTTGGAAGTCGGTTTTAATTTTTTGTTAAAAATTTAATTTCACTCTTTTTAGTTACCTAGTAGGTAAACTGTGCCAATTCAAATTGTATAAAAAAAAATAGTTTCATATTGTCTTCGCTAGATGTCACTGAGGCGCTCCTGTGTCGCGCTATCGCTTGTACGTAGAAGTTTTATATAGGTAGTTGTAACTTGTAACAGATTTTCGTTGTGTTGTTGAAAGTTTGTAAGCAACTGACAACTCAACAGTGAGCTTGGTGTGAGCAGTGAGCATTGAATTGACAACATAAATCATAATATTGAGTGGTAATTGATCTCGTATAATTGTTATTAAGTTGACCTCCGTCATAGTCCGCGAATTTATAAGCGGTCGTCGGTGGTACTGCGTATATTCTACGTATCTTATTACAATTTTTTAAGACTGTTAGAGTCATACGGCATACCACAAGGCCCAAATATCAGGTAGATAGATAAATTTAAACAATACCTACATTTAAAAAAATCTAAGTGAACACGTGCTGCAAAATGCTCGCAGCGCGGCATGCCGCATGCCCTGACATTCCGGTTAGAACTTGAATACGATGTTTACGCACGCGCCGCGCGGCGCGCGGCGACGCCGTTGCCTCTGCGGCGCCGACCGCCTGTATATTAACAAGCCTATAATAATTGGCGTTGTTATGTACATAATTATTATTATTGTATCCATACCTATATATTTTTTATGCTATAAGGGGGCAAACGAGCAAACGGGTCACCTGATGGAAAGCAACTTCCGTCGCCCATGGACACTCGCGGCATCAGAAGAGCTGCAGGTGCGTTGCCGGCCTTTTAAGGGGTAATAGGGGAGGGTAGGGAAGGAAATAGGGAAGGGTAGGGAAGGGAAAAGGGTAGGGAAGGGAAAAGGGTAGGGGATTGGGCCTCCGGTAAACTCACTCACTCGGCGAAACACAGCGCAAGCGCTGTTTCACGCCGGTTTTCTGTGAGGACGTGGTATTTCTCCGGTCGAGCCGGCCCATTCGTGCCGAAGCATGGCTCTCCCACGTCAATGTATATTTATGCCTTGTACTATTATCTATTTTGTGCCATGAGATATTGGTGACCTTAACACGACGTGGTAATGATGATGATAATGATGAATTTGAATTGCATAATATGCTTTCTGTTCTTAAAACAACGCCGAAACTCCTAAACGTGTATCTATAAAGAGTCAGGAGTTCTCTCAGCATCTTCGAAACCATGGTATACCTTGACCCAATATTTGACTTTTTGGTAGCATATTCTTAGTACACTTCACATAAAACCAAAATCGCCATATGTTTCCATATAAATTTCGAGGAGTTCCCTCGATTACTCCTGGATCCCATCATCAGATCACCACTTTTGTGAACATGGTACCAAATTGGAGTGAAACCTAAATACAACAAAACAAAAATTTCGAAAATCGGTTCACAAACGGCGGAGTAATCGTTGAACATATAAAAATAAAAAAATATAAAAAAATATCCACAGCCGAACATAAATATAACCTCCTCGTTTTTTGGAAGTCGGTTAAAAAGGGGTGACTGTAAGTTCCCCTACATAATAATACCTGGCTGGGGGGGGCTGAGGGCTAATTTATTACGTCACTAGTCTTCACTACATTTTCGAAGATAAGTTCAAATTGGTCCTTGCTGATTTGTTTTTCAATTTTACAATTCATATTCAAGTAATGTACTTTTTGGTGGAAAAGCACTAATGCTAGACACGGAAATAATAGATGACACTTACGAAAAAAATACCATAAAACAAGAAATACTCTAATTATTTCTCAACACTGTAAATTTTATAAGATTCTCAAGCTATCTGTTGATGTGAAAAAATATATTAGGGACGCCTTCGGGAACAAAATTTTAAAATGCGATCTGTTTTCGTAAACAATTGTGACCGCGTCAACACGCGCTCGGCGGAAGGCGAAATTTTGCACATAAGTTTTGAATACATTTATTAGATTTTTTGTAATTTCTATTGATTTCATATGATTAATGGTCATGTTGTATACACTAATTAATGTTTATTTATGATTTTTTATCCATTTTCCCTAACAATATAAAGGGTGTCTACTATTGGTTCTTTAAATAATAATAGCCTAAAAAGTAAAAACCTAATAGATGACATGGATCTCATTATTTAGTTTTGCAATACATACTAAAGTTATTTTGTAGTTTTTTTCTACTGCAAGTATCATCACTATTCCGGGCATTCCCTGAAAATATAATTCTGTTTACAAACCAACAACTTAGAACTACTGTACCTAAAAATGGACATGGTGTCTAATATTAGACCTTGTACTGATCTAAAAATCTATTGCTTTAGTTTTTTAGCAGCAAAAAGAAGAAAAAGGAGAGCTGAGAAAAGAAAGAAGAAAAAAGAAGAGGCAAGAGAAGTATGGAGACTAAAGACTGAAAATAAATTTGCTATGAAAAAAAATATGAAAAATAAAAATTAGAGGAAAGATAGTTTCAGCATGGAAGAGGAATGGATAGAATCTGGAGACAACGTGGATTTATATTTCTGATGCATGTAATTACTATGATGAAGTAAATAAAATCTTTTGAAAAACGGCAAATAAAGACCTTTAATAGGAAAAAAGTAAAATGTAATGTAATGTTCTATGTCAACTATTAGTTCATATTGGTGTCTACTATTAGTGATGTTCGTTTTTTGTGATGTCATCCATTAGGTCTTATGACTAAGTTTACAAAAAGACCAATAATATATATTTTTTATTGATTTATCAGAGAATAACTATAATAGTTTTATTTTGTTAGAGTTACAGAAGACATAAAAGAAGTTATCATTGATCTTTTATTTTCATAAATATACATTTTATTACATTCAAATGTTTTATTTTTCCTTTAGTGCTTTTGCCTTACTTGAATATTTGTACAATTTAACATAACACATAATATGCCGCGATATAATAAAAAACTTATAATTAAAAAAAAAAAAAACTTTTATTCATGTCTGACATTTAAAGATTCTTGATTATCCATATATCTATCTTATATATAAAATTCTCGTGTCACAATGTTAGTCCACGAACTCCTCCGAAACGGCTTTACTGATTCTTACCAAATTTTATATGCATATTCAGTAGGTCTGAGAATCGGTTACTCGGTACTTTATATATTGATAAGTGCATTTGTTGAATAAATAATAGTAAATTATTACAACCTGAGACTGACGGCGACTGGGCGAAATACTTTATATTATGGCAAAGCAATGTTTGCCGGGACAGCTAGTATACTTATAAAGTTTTCAGTAAGTATTCAAGACATTTTTTATAAAAGCAGAATTTTATATTTTTTATTTTTATTATTCCTGAAAATAGGTAATTTATTCACTTTATTCAATCAACACTATCATAATTTACTTGTTTGGAATATAAAACAATAATTACAATAATAGTTATAGTGAATACTAATTAATATTCACATCTTAATATAAAGGACTTATACTAACTAGTAGGTATTTAGGTAATAATATGACTAATAAGCATGAATTGAGAATTCTATGAAAAATATTAATTACGACTGCCCCTGAGTAAATTAAAATAAAATACTACATTTTGTCCACTTTTAAATAATAGGCACATAAAATAACATAAGACAAGTAAATGCAAGAGTTTTTGGCACAGATGTAGAACACATTAAAAATTAAGCATGAGAGGCACCCCAACTGGTAATCATATTATACAATGGAAATTTCTACAAGGCTATGAATGCAGACATCCACCAAGGGGGACTTGACAACCACGTTTTTAACGTAGACCTCGAGGGGAGCTTGGACGGCGCGTCTTTTGGTGGTGGCATTCTGGAGTATTCCATTAAAGTCTTACAATCTACGTCAGTCCTCAGACGGGCCTCTCTAGTAACTATTTCTACTTCACATTGCATATTAGAAATATTAATCGGACCTCCTTTAACACTTAAAGGATCTTTTGAGTAGGAAGTGGTACAAGTAGTTGTGTTGACAATGTTTACACTCGATGTGGTATTGGGTTGGGTATTCAACAAAGTTTTTGAAAGATCTGAGTCTGATATAGCTGGTGTAATAGAATTGTCAGTTGTGTTTAAAACTGATATCGTTGTTGGAGAAGCTGTAGTTTCATTCATGAATAAATCAACTAACTCTGTTATGTTATTTGGACCTAGACTTAAATAATTGTTGTTTAAATTGTCTAATAGAATTTTAAGTTCATCTTTGAAATTTTTAGTTTTGTTAGCAAGAGGAGTTACAGTTGTAACAGTGGAATTAGTGTCATTAGAACTACTTAAGTTAGCTAGTGGAGTTGGTGTTGTTATAGACACATTTACAGAACTGATTGTTGATGTTTCGTTTGTAGCTGAAGTGGTATTTAAAAGAATAGAGGTCACATTAGATACTGAAACTGTTGTCTCTGAAGAGTTTGTCAAATTATTAATAGCAATTGGTTCCACAAGTATTCTAGATACAGGCGCATTTACAGAACTGATTGATGTTTCGTTTACAGCTAAAGTGGTATTTAGAAGAGCAGAGGTCACATTAGATGCTGAAACTGTAGTTTTTGAAGAGTTTGTCAAATTGTTGTTAGCAATTGGTTCCACAAGTATTCTAGATACAGGCGCATAAGTCGTGTTTGTAGTTGAAACGTTGGAGTTACCATTGTTAGTGAGAGTATTATTTATAACAGTGTAGTTAGTTACACATACAGTATTGTTCGTAACTGTTTCTGAGGTAACCTTTTCACTAAACGTGGACACAATTTCACAAGGTATTTTCAGCACTTCGACGTTACCATTTTCCTTGATTCGCAATACGCAGCGGGCTTCATCTCGGGGCTGCAAGTGTTGTTGGTAAGGGCTGCCCACGTTGTTATATCTGTGTCTATAATAATCATCGTAATAGTAATGGTCGTGGTAGTGGCTATGAGACCTGCCCATATTGTACAGAGTAAGACCAGTTAGCAAATCACTGTATCTGCTGTCTGAATTTCTATATTCTGTAATGTACACGTGCTGAGGCGCTGTGTAATACGCTGGCCTGGTGTAATATGTTTCATGATAATAGGCCGGCCTGGAAGTTGGTCTATAAGAATTACTGGGTCCGTAGTTATGGCTATAATCGGGCCTGTATGTGCTTGTTCTATAATATGATGGATATCTACTGTTCCCAGTTCCAGAGAGTCCCGGTGAGTCTGGATATTTGCCTGATCCCGAGTTAGTCGGTGGATATCTACTTCCGGATCCGGTGCCCGATAATCCGCCCGATGGTGGATATTTGCTTCCCGATCCTGATCCCGACAGTCCACCCGAGGGAGGATACTTGCTACCTCCAGATCCTGAACCCGATAATCCTCCTGATGGTGGATATTTGCTTCCACCTGATCCCGTACCTGATAGTCCCCCTGAGGGAGGATACCTGCTTCCACTAGATCCCGATCCCGATAGTCCTCCGGATGGTGGATATCTACTTCCTGATCCTGAACCCGATAACCCACCCGAGGGAGGGTATTTGCTGCCCCCACCTGATCCCGACAATCCTCCTGATGGTGGATACGAATGACTCCCGGATCCCGACCCAGACAGCCCGCCCGATGGTGGGTACCTGCTTCCAGACCCGGAGCCCGATAATCCAGACGACGACCACGGGTAGCTGGATCCTGACGACGAGCCCGAACCCCATTTAGATCCTCCGGATCCTGATAATCCTGACGAGGACCAGGGATAGCTGGATCCTGACGAGGAACCCGAGCTGGACCATTTCGATCCGGAGCCTGACGAGCTCGACGATGACCAGGGGCTCGACCACTTTGATCCGGAGCTAGACGACCCTCTACCGGAGGAACTCGATCCCCAACCTCTTGAGCCGGAACTACTGTGGCTGGAGCTATGGCTGGAGCTGTGACTGGAGCTGCTCCGGCCCCCGCCACCCCTTCTGGCTATCACGACATTTGTTACAACACACGCTAGCACCAGGCACAACAGTAATCTGTTGGCCATTTTACGCGACTGCGCGAATTCGCGACTGACCACGCACTAAACTGGTTCCCCTCCGAGTGAACCAGTTGACGTCACGTGTTTATTCTGGGAAATACAAGTGATACTTAGCGTCCGATGATAAGAAAGTCAAAGTTTAAATGAGCTGATTGAATGTACTTAATGAGAACAACATGTTATAGTTTACATACAACATTTTACCTCAATGCTGACATAAGGGTCATTCTCATAGATACTTCAAGGTAAAATAGGGCTATTACAAGTGTATTGGTCTGTTCACGTATTGTAATATCTATTGTGAGTATCGTGACTATCGTTCAATTATATTTTTTATGGACAGTTCAAGGCTTGCGATAAACAATACTGCGAAGACACTCATTTATCTCTCATTAGCTGCGCAAGCGACAAGTTATTTAACATTTAACATCTATGTCAATAAACCTATTTATAACATTTTTGCACATGTTTGCACCAAAACAAGCTTTTCCACCCAAAAACAGGTTTTAGGCCACAAAAAATAAATTTAGGTGCGTCTCTAAAAATACATATTATTCTCTTAACCCTCGCAAGTCGCAACTTTTATAAAAAATACCGTTCATAAATTGCTTTAAAATGAAAGGAATAATTAATGACAAAAAATTTGTGGGAAATCATAATCCTCAAAAATGTCTTACAATAGGTTGTATTATACTAGCAGACACAACTCACAAGTACCAAACATTGCGAGACATCTTCAGACATTACACCTAATAAGTAATATTAAATATATTTTCTCATTTCAACAAGCCTTTGACGATTTGCATGGGATCCTCTTGAGACGTTAATTCAAATTGTCTCTACATTGTTCACATAGGTGATAGATATAATATTACTAGATCTTCCGCGCGGCTTCTCCCCCAAAAATTAGATATTTCACACACAAATTAGTCCACAAAAATAGCCTATGACGTGGTCTACTTTTTATCTGACCCAAATACCAGAAAAATTTCTTTAGTAGTTCGTGAGATAAGCCCTTTCAAAATAATTTCCCCCTGTTTTTTCCACATTTTCCTCTATTTCTTCGCTCCTATTAGTCCTAGCGTGATAAAATATAGCCTTCCTCGATAAATGGACTATCTGACATTTAAAGAATTGTTAAAATCGGACCAGTAGTTCCTGAGATTAGCGCGTTCAAACAAACAAACTAATTAACTACGGCCCGTATTTTTGGTCAGTAGTCAGTACTCAAGATGCATTTTGGTCTCAAGACACGGTTGGCTGTCAAAATTTGGACCAATCACAGAGCCGAACCGCGTCTTGAGATCGGGTCGCATCTTAAGTACTGACCAAAAATACGGGCCTAACTACCTAACTCTTCCGCTTTATTATTTACTAGCTTTCCCGGCAAACGTTGTTTTGCCATTTAAATTATTTCAATTATTTCTACTTCATCAGTTGATACAAAATCTTACCCCCTCTTTGGTCCCACCAGATACTTTCTTTTTATACTCTCTTTTTATACACCATGTTGAGTTGGAAGAAGGCAAATAATAAATATATCTGCGAAAACCGTATGCAAATCGGATCAGTAGTTTTCGTGTTAAAGCAAGTCTTTAAATACAAAATCTGACCCCCTCTTTCGTCCCTTTAGAGGGGTAGGGGGAATTTTTTTTATACATATATGTTAAGTTGGAAGAAGACAAATACATCTGCGAAAACCGCATTCAAATCGGATCAGTAGTTTTCGTGTGATAGTGAAACAAACACACAGTTTTTTTGACAGACAGACAGACAAAAAAACTGACCACATTTTTGGCTTCTATAGCGATGTAGTGACACCCTCCACTTATTATTTTTTGAATATCTTTAATGTACAGAATCTTCATTTCTACAGTTTTATTATATTATGTCTATACATAATTCAAATCTATACTAATTCAATTCAAATCTATACATCTATATGTACAGATAATATTAGTATAGATTTGAATTGGATTCAAGTTCAAGTCTATGTTTGTTACGAAGTTCATGTACTCGTAGTATCATTGATTTTGGGATGAAGAAAATATGTATATTATTAATTTTATTAAAAATCTTTCCAAATATTTGTCGTATCGATCAAACCCGCTCACAAAAACACAAAATTTTCCACCAAGAACATTAATTTACAATCAATAACAATTAAGTTACAATAAGATACGACACAAGGCCACAGCGGAAACAGTGAATAAAAACTATTTGAGTTAGTTATTACATAACCCAGCATTACAGAGCACTGAGCACATAATTGCCAACCTTAATGATACGTATCGATCGTACTATCATTGTCTAGCTGATTCGCTCCTCTTTTTGCACAACACAATGCCAACATCAGTCGGAATCATGACGACGCAGTAGGTGCACAGTAAAAATGTTACTAGCGTTGCTCGCCGTTATTCTTGCGGTTAGCGGCGAGAACGATAAAGAAATACGCGTCTCCCTACCGCTGCAACTGCCGAGCCGTAACGACAAGGCCGAGCAGTGCTGGCTGCGGATCGAGGATGTGGAGCTGACGGAAACCCTGGCGGTATACTGCTTCATAGCCCAGGGGTTCCTCAGGAACTTCGTTCACGACTACAACAACAGAAAGATGTTGGAAGACAACGTCGACGTCAGTCTCTGGGCCGAGGAGCCCAGGAGTGCCGAGGAGATCGTGATAAGAGATGACAGTAAGAGCTACAATATAGTCGATTGGAAGTTGACGACGATCAAGGATCCGACGACGAAGCAGCGCCTCTACGTGACGAAGAACGCCACCTGTCGCCTCATCATGATCAGTCGGGAGGCGATGACGAACTATAAAGTGGATTGCGACAAAATTTTGTACTTTGTGAATGTGAAACTGAGCGGCGCGAGTGAGTTAGGTAGCACGGTGAAACTCGCCTTCCTGTCGGTGTTGTTAATTGCGCTATTAAACAATTAGTTTTGTTATTGTTTCGTTGTGTCACTGATACCTATACAGTGTCGTTTGGTGTACATAATATAGTTTTACTTCGGAGTTCCTATGACTCTTATCTAGTAATAAAGTTTATATTAGAGATAACACAGGTAAAATAAAGCTGTACGTGATAAATTGAAAGTTCGATTAAATAATAATAATAAATAGTATATTATATAGAGCTCTATCTACCATACCATCACGGCAAAGGTATAATAAATAGTAAGTATATTCAACGATATTTGAAATTGTGTGCTTCAAAAGATTTGCAAGAGATCGAGAAAATTATTAAACCAACTTTTTTCTTGATAAGAATTGACACCATCAAGAAAATATGCATCTGGCACATTCATACTAATAATTAGTGTCCGACCGAAACTGGTTTTTCAGCCGAAACCGAAACCGAAACTTGGTAAAACATTTTAAGAGTCCTTATACGAAATTTGCCGATTTCGCTGATTTAACAGACGTGATTTAACAGTTAAAATACAGTATTTCTATAAGTTTTAATGCAGAACATCTAAGACCATTTCAATTATAATGTAATGTTGGAGCTAGATTTTTTTTTAGTATTTTTAAATAATCCAACTTAAACCCGCGACAGTTTTGTGATTTGACGTCTTAACGGTATGAAAAAAATACAATGTACTGTTGAGAAAGTCGTCTATACAATGTTGGAATTACTTTTTACCACTTTAATATGAAATAGTTGAGTAAAAAAATATGTAACTCGGCAAAATTGTAGAGAAAATGGGCAAAAACTTGCTGTTAATTTCGGCAACTTGGAGCTGTAATTCATAAAAAGAAAACGACAGAAATAATCTTTAGATAAAATTCTATCCAATTCGAGAAAAAAGAGAAAAAAAACGAATTGTGCCAAAAAACACGATTCAAAACAACCTAAATCTCACATTATATTACTCGCCGCAAGGCTCGAGTCGGCAGTCCGCGCTTAAATATATTTTTGAATCTAATAATTAATATATATTTTTGAATCTATTAAGGTGAAAAAACCAAATAATATTTCTGTAGCGAACCTTTGCAATTTCATATTCATCGGCAAAATTTCGTATACGGACTCTTAAAATTACGATTATTTTCTGAAATTTATTGATTTTTAACATATATTACAACTTTTTAAGCTAAAGAAAAAGTACCACATTGAATTTTTTACTTTTTGCGACATTTCTTAAAATAAATATTATTAATCGTAGACTCGAATATGTTCCCTAGAAACTTTTTTGTACTATACTCCGTTTTTTTAAATGATTCCAAGTAGGTGCGATTTCACCAAAAAAATTCAACGCGCACACTAAACCGGTTCTTAATCGTATAAACACGTTTATGACACTCAATTGCATTTTACCAACTTAAATTAAACTCGTTCATAGCAAATCTGATTTTTATCTTCTGAACGCCCAATATTCGAGTTTTAACTACATAAAATACATTTGGTCCTGTGAGTGTAGTGTCATGACAGATCGAAAAATATAGACGAAAAAATTGTTAAGATGACGGATTTCACAAATGCGTTTGGTTAGGTTATTTATCGTTTCTTGCTATTTTGTTAATAAAACAACGTGACAAGGCTCCAAGATGATAAAAACATAAAAATCATCGCGTGACGTAATGTAAACTTAGATTCATTAATCGCGATTAAAAGAAGAATGAAAAATCTATTTGAAACAAAACGAGATTTACGTCGCCATATAAACGCATTCATTGTTCATTGAGAACTTGGTTTAATAAAACGAAGTTTTACATGTGATTGGTTTAAGGGCTGCAAGAGTGAAGCTTACGAGGAAGTGGGCTAGATAAGTTTCTTGCAGGGTAGAAACGGTCTAAGTCCTAAGAGATTGAGTGTCCATAGTTAAAAGATAATTTTAAATATTTAAATAAAACGCGTGGTAAAATTAAAAGAGTGAGGCGAGATGATTTACTACATAAATCTTGCAAGATATATCCTGATATCTATATCTATACTAATATTATAATTCTGCAGAGTTTGTTTGTTTGTTTGTTTGTTTGAACGCGCTAATCTCAGGAACTACTGGTCCGATTTGAAAAATTCTTTCAGTGTTAGATAGCCCATTTATCGAGAAAGGCTATAGGCTATATTTTATCACGCTAAAACTAATAGGAGCGAAGAAACAGAGGAAAATGTGGAAAAAACGGGGGAAATTATATGAAATTCCTTATTATCTTAAGAACTACTGGAGCAATTTTTATGTTATTTGGCAAACATGAAGAATAGACAACGTGAAGGGACATAGGCTTTTTTGCGGAAAAATATACGGTTGCGTGAAATTCCTACATTACGCAAGCTAAGCAGCGCGGAACATCTTTATATAATAAAAATCTTAGGAAAGTCAATTCCGTACATTGAATATTTTTGTACATTAAATAATACTTGGGATGTGATCTACTATGCTAACGCTGACGAAGTCGCGGGCAACAGCTAGTATCCTATAATCTCACAGTCAAACAAAATTCTTAAGTTAATAGTTCATACGCGATATAATCAATTTATCATAGCATTTACTAAATCGTTTGTTTGGGAAACATTGTTAAAATAGCACGTAATTTACTTACAGTTATGTATATTAAATAAGCTTGCGTGTGTCGTAGAAACAAAATTCAATAATATAATTTCGATAACAATAAGCTTAGACAATTTAGTTAAAATAAAACGAAGTGCTAATTTTTGATTCGGGACTAATCTGGAGAACATTATCTCAAAACATGATTAAATATATGGTGGCGAACTGAACCGGGGCCTCGCTGGCAAGCAAGCACGAGTTAATTGCGAAGTTCGACGACGCATTAGTTTCGGCCGGGCCGAAAGTTTCGGCTATATTTTGGCCGAAACCGAAACTAAGGCCGAAACTAGATTTTTTGGCCGAAACTGGCCGAAACCGAAACCGAAAGTTCGGTCGGTCACTACTAATAATATAAATGCGAGAGTGTGTCTGTCTGTCTGTCTGTTACCTCTTTACGCCCAAAGGCCAAACCGCTCAATTGAGTTTGTTGGAATTTGGTATAGAGATACTTTGAGTCCCGGGAAAGGACATTGGTGATAGAATATTTTTATATAGCCAGATATATCAGGCATCAGCCAGATGATGAAGTAGGTAAATTACAAGGTTGGTTCAAAATTATATAATAAGGGGAAAATTAGTAATTTTACATAGATTAAGTATACATTTTTATTAATATTACTTATCCGCTTCATCAGCATACCTATATATCTTCAATTTGGACCATAAGTCACAATATTGCGTTGCTTATATTTTAAAGAATATCCTGCCAAGCCTGTTACTAAACTGGTTGATATATTTTAATAGATAAAAATGGCGACCAAAAAATAATATATTCTTCGCACGCTAGTAAAGAAACATGCTTCCGCAAAGAGTTCTCAAAATTTTAATAGGGAATATTACGCAAAGTTCGTCGCAGGGGGCGCTACTAGCACATACAGTAAATACATAATATAATCCGATCAAAATCCGACATGTTGCATACTTACGTCACGATATCGTCATTTGACGACCTCTGTGGCTCAGTGGGTGGGCTGTCGGTAGCACAAGCCGGGGGTCGCGGGTTCGAATCCCGCCGACAGAACAAAAAGTTTTCAAAGTTCCCGGGTCTGGATGTTTATTAAATAATATGTGTATCATAAAGTAAAAATCATAAATATATGTGTATAGTATAAAAGTATTAAATATATTTCCGTTGTCTGGTACCCGTAACACAAGTCCTTCAGGTACTTAGCACGGAGCCAGACTGACGTGGTGTGAAGCGTCCATAGATATTATTATTATATTATTAATAAGTATCAGAATATTGACAGAAACGTTTTCAAACGTCGAAAAAACTTTTTGTTTATTGTGTGTGCTGGACGCTGGTGCATCAGTATGAAAACATCTATGCTCTAATATGAAAACATTGCAGTAAGTACTTATTAAATCTTATTCTTTCAAATTAGTTCAACTTCATACTTCGTTTTAAAAACATTCCATAGTACTTCTTATGCTGAAAGAAAAACAATATATTGTATTTTCAACGATTTTCAGAGAAACCAAGTGTGGATTGTTACATATTTTTATCACAATGTTACGAAGTTTTCCCACAGTTTATATATTTATGTACTTCAGGTATTCAATTACATCTGCATCCTTATCAGCAAAAACATCACAACAATCATTGAAACATTTTATACATTATTAATTTGCGTTACATCACATCACATAGGGGAAACTTGGGAGACTTGATCCCCCACTTTGATTTTATGATCTCACGTCTACATTTCTTGAGAAATATAACACGTGTTTTGACTAAACGATGCATAATTTAACCAAGTACTATCTGTGTATTGGAAATTAGGATTAAACTATATTTGTAAATGTTATTGAAATAAAACTGGAAAAACAGATTTACACCAAGTATCCCGTATGTAAGGGAGGAATGATCCTCCTAGTTGGATGACTTGATCGGGGGCGGAGTATATAGTAAGGGAGACATGGTATATAGTAAGGGAGACATGGTTTAGATTCATAAATAGTAGAGGATCAAGTATTCCATAGTCGGGGACACATGGGTCATTAGTCAGAAGTAAATGGCTATTTATCAAGTGTTAGTTTTATTTTCTCTCCACGAATAATAATAAAATATTGAGTCAACTTAAGGAACTAAAGGAATAACCGTCCATAATCCGTATTATGATAAATATTTTTTTTTACTTTTGTAACAGTAGCGGATCATGTCTCCCATAGGAAGAAATACATACAAAAAAGAGAATCAAGTCTCCCGTAAAAAAATGTACCAAGTCTCCTTTGTAGTATCAGGTTAGAAATAATTTCGCAAGCGAATTTATACTTTAGATAAACGTTATTTTTCAATCAAAAGGCATAGCTAATCAAATATCCTACATAATTAAACTGTTTCTTTTGCAAATACATACTTTTTTGTAATAAATAAAAACCTGTAAATACTCATCAAAATGTGTTTGCGCCGCCATAGAATCTAAATAGACCTGTCACTCTGAAACGTGAAATAGTTAACACATCCGACTGTGAATAAAAGTTTGCTTGTACCATAGACAAAAAGTGTAGCTAGCATTAATAAGCATTGCTTTGGTAGAATTTCAGTAGTAGTGTGTTTTCGCGGGTTCTGGATCACGATTCTGGGTCCACCCCTCCCCCCGCTCGCAGCTTGCAAACTGTCTCGATCACTTTTTGTCGGTTCGAGCGGCGACATCGCCTAAAAAAAAAAGAGTTTGGTGTCAATATAGGGGTTTTCGGCCATCCTCGTTCGATATATGCGATCCGTTTTTACGTATTTGCACTATTTCCAAAGTTAGCTTTTGTGTTTACCCCTCATTATCTACTATCTCCACGCTCCATTGTTCCTTCATAATTACAATCGCTACTTATTGCATTGTTATGCTCGCCTCATTGTTCTATTGTTCGTAATGACTACCTGGCTTATCGCTTACGTCACCTTGCTTTCTTACAAGATTTTAAATAAATATGAATGATAATTAACTAACTAATGAATTATTGCAAATTAAAAGTCATAATTAATTATGTAGGTCACCCGATCATTCGATGGACTTCGTAAATACACGACGACGCGGTGTGCAAACTGACATGTTTTGCTCGTCAGCGAAATCCGACGAGTCAACGACCGCCGCCGCCACGATCGCCGCGGCTGCCACCCGCATCTCGCGGCTCGCGTCGAAGCGCAAGTGTAAAAGCTCAAAGCTCACAAAGCTCGCAACAACAGACGCGCTACGAGTCGAGAGTGTAAACTTGAGCTTGCGACCCGTCTCGCGGCGCGGCTCGCAGGGCACGCTTGTGTGTTGCGAGCTTTGTGAGCTTTGAGCTTTTACACTTGCGCTTCGACGCGAGCCGCGAGATGCGGGTGGCAGCCGCGAGCGAAATCCGACGAGTCAACGACCGCCACCGACACGATCGCCTGTCGGCGGCGGTCGTTGACTCGTCGGATTTCGCTGACGAGCAAAACATGTCAGTTTGCACACCGCGTCGTCGTGTATTTACGAAGTCCATCGAATGATCGGGTGACCTACATAATTAATTATGACTTTTAATTTGCAATAATTCATTAGTTAGTTAATTATCATTCATATTTATTTAAAATCTTGTAAGAAAGCAAGGTGACGTAAGCGATAAGCCAGGTAGTCATTACAAACAATAGAACAATGAGGCGAGCATAACAATGCAATAAGTAGCGATTGTAATTATGAAGGAACAATGGAGCGTGGAGATAGTAGATAATGAGGGGTAAACACAAAAGCTAACTTTGGAAATAGTGCAAATACGTAAAAACGGATCGCATATATCGAACGAGGATGGCCGAAAACCCCTATTTTGACACCAAACTCTTTTTTTAACCGACTTCCAAAAAACGAGGAGGTTATATGTTCGGCTGTGGATATTTTTTTTTTTTTTTTTTTTTATTTTTTTTTTTTTTTGTATGTTCAACGATTACTCCGCCGTTTGTGAACCGATTTTCGAAATTTTTGTTTTGTTGTATTAGGTTTCACTCCAATTTGGTACCATGTTCACCAAAGTGGTGACCTGATGATGGGATCCATGAGTAATCGAGGGAACTCCTCAAAATTTATATGGAAACATATGGTACTAAGCGTACTAAGAATATGCTACCAAAAAGTCAAATATTGGGTCAAGGTATACCATGGTTTCGAAGATGCTGAGAGAACTCCTGACTCCTTATAGATACACGTTTGGGAGTTTCGGCGTTGTTTTAAGAACAGAAGGCATATGCTACTATGCAATTTATATTCATCATCATAATCATCATCATCATCATCGTCATCATCATCATTACCACGTCGTGTTAAGGTCACCAATGTCTCATGGCACAGACTAGATAATAGTACAAGGCATAGGTATGGATATACTAATAATAATAATTATGTACTTACTGTATAACAACACCTGTTTATTTAATACATGACGGCGGTCGGCGCCGTAGAGGCGACGGCGTCGCCGCCGCGCGGCGCATGGCGGCAGACGACAGATCGAATCCTTTACTAACTACTTTATATACAGATCGAATACTTTATTAACTACTTTATAAAATTTAAATAGACAAATAGAATTGAAATAAAGTTATTTTAAAAAGAGCATTTAAACAAAACAAAGTCATTAAGTCTTTTTAATTAGTTATACTTATTAATCGATAGATGGCGCACTAAGTATCGATTTGAATTCTTTATTACAAGAACAGCTGTCAATAATTATGATAATATTAAATATTATGAGTAGCTACGCTAAATTGTTAAATTACGTGCTACGCTTGTTAAATTACTTAGCACAATATGTTCACTTCACTGATAATATATTATTTTGTGAGTGTGAGTTGTGACTCTTAACAAATTGTAATAAGATACTTAGGTAAAATATACGCGAAGGTTTATCTACTAGTGTAACTAAAAAGAGTGAAATTATTATTATTTTTAACAAAAAATTAAAACCGACTTCCAAGGTAAAAACAATAATAACATTAATATGAACTAAAAAGTATTAAATAATTTCTACTATCTAATAGTGCCTTTTTCCGAATTCGGCTAAACCTCAACTATTTCTGTACTCAATCTTCATAATTTTGAAGTCGGTGCCAGTTCCAAAAGTTTCAAATATTCTGTCAGAGGACTGAAGTTTCAGCTATCTGGTACCGACTTCAAAATTATGAAGATTGAGTACAGAAATAGTTGAGGTTTAGCCGAATTCGGAAAAAGGCACTATTAGATAGTAGAAATTATTTAATACTTTTTAGTTCATATTAATGTTATTATTGTTTTTACCTTGGAAGTCGGTTTTAATTTTTTGTTAAAAATAATAATAATTTTTAGGCGATGTCGCCGCTCGAACCGACAAAAAGTGATCGAGACAGTTTGCGAGCTGCGAGCGGGGGGTGGGGTGGACCCAGAATCGTGATCCAGAACCCGCGAAAACACACTACTAATTTCCGTAAATTGAGTGTACCGTGTGTCCCACAGGGATCTAGTGTCCCAAGTTTCCCCTACTTATAATATCTGATATTATCATAGCTTAACAAAAACTCTATTTCAGGGCTTTCCCCTACGGAGATTCCGTAATTTACCGTATTTAGAGCCTTATAAACTTATAATTTGAAAGCTACAAAGTTATAATAAAAATACATCAAGAATCTTCAGTAAGTATATCAACATTCCTTTCCACGTTTTAAATTTTCTATTTTTGTTTATTATACTCATGATATTAGCTTCCAAAGTAAAACCAATTTATTAAAATTGAAGCATACTTTCAGCATCTCCCTAGTTTTTACAAATTACGTTTACTTATTTGAAACACACGACAATAGATATTGACAATTTCATTATGTAGGTAACTATGCATATTACCCGTTTTATTTTTTTTTAGATCAATTATTTTGAACTAAGATAAACTAAAAAAAATAGGATTTTTGTGCGATCTCGGCAACGCGTCAAAAGTATGGTCAAGGTCGTTTGCTCGGGGGATGGCCTTAAGAGATGCCCTAAATAATAAAAAATGCAAGAAAACTTCTTGCATATAGTCTAATCAGTCTTGCAGAGTACTCTGGTGTTTCGTCCCAAGGTTTTTGGGCCCACTGGGACCAATTACCTGATATGAAGCTTATTGGGTATTAATGCCAGAAAACCTTTTGCAAAAAGTTAAGCTGGGAACAAAACGTCCGCGGACGTTCTCATCGGATGCGGCTTGTTTCTATCTGATCAATACAAAATACACTAAACTGTGCACATTGTCTGACTTATGTCGCGGACGCGACCTTGAGCGTTCGGACGTCCGAACAGAATCTGGCTGGCCGGATGTTTTTGCATCCGCGGACGCGGGACGTCTGCCATTGGGTCTAAACACACTAGGCTGAATTACGCCGGCGTAAATTCCGCCGCGTTTACGCCGCGTTTAAATTGCATACAAAATACGGGCCGAATACTAGGGGTGACACACTATTACGTCGCGTTTTGTTTGCGTTTGACATTTGCGGCGGAAATTACGCCGGCGTAATTCAGCCTAGTGTGTTTGGACACATTGACATATAGGTTCTAGATCTTTTGACGTCCGCGGATGAACCGTGCACATTGTTAAGCCGCATCCGTCAGCCGCAACTGATGCGTCCGATAATTTGTTTCTAGCTTAATTGTTCTAAATTCTAAGAGGGCGATATATTACGGGGTATAAAACTAATCATTGCAAAGGAAGAGGAAGGGCCCTGAAACTTGTAACTATAACAAATGACACAGTTAGATATTTATTGCTGTTCACTCCAATGGAACAGTAAAAACTGTCGCATTCATTATCTTGATAAAATACTTGGCGGCCGTAAGTCGTTAGAAATATAAGTGACATTATTTATAAGCGAGAAAAGGTATTTTTAGACAAGAATTTATATAGGAAATACAGATTAAAAGTAGGTTATGGTTAGAACTATTGAACCTTAACCTACAAGTTATTTGCCACCTTGTTGTGTTCTAACTTCATAATATTCTTTTATCTGATTGATTTCCTGTGCAATTCCTTGCCTATTTTCTAAGCTAAAAGTCGTGCTTATAAATCTCATGAGTCATGAGTCATGAGTCATGACTCATGACATTACAGCATGATCATTGATCATAGATGGTAAAGTACCTATAGGCTAACGACCGTCGCTTCGGCCGCACTTAGAGATATTTAAGGCGACGCCTTGATAATTTGACTGTAGCGATGCCGATTTTTCTCAGCAATGACTAAAGCTAAGAAACTAAAGTTCATTGTCAGTATTCATCATGTCTTTGTCTTTGAATTGCCCATAGCATAACACGATTGGACAACTTTTATAACACAGAATTATCAATCGAAAAGACCTCTGTAAAAAAAGGGATTCCTATTTTTCCAACAGAGGAGAGTGATTTAAGGTTTCAAAATCTGTACATAAATTGGTTGAAGCATACACTTTAATATGTGCATAGCTTATATGAAATGTATTTATGGTTTTTAAATTACGCGACAAAAACCATTTTTTTGCTTATGCCCTTTCCATTTTTTGCTGTTCCATTGCTTGTTTTCTATGAGAGGCCGGGCCGGCCTCTCATAGAAAACAAGCAATCTAAAACATATCCAACACGGTTTCTTACTTTAACGCGGCGTCACCTTAAGGCCATCCGCCGAGCAAACGACCTTGACCATACATTTGCCGCGTCACTGAGATCGCACCAAAACCCTATTATTTTTTTTACTTATCTTAGTTTAAAATTGACCTAAAAAAATTTAAAACGTGAAATATGTAGTTTGTGATATTTTCGATGTATTGGCGTGTGTTTCAAATGACAGTTACTTGTAAATACTAAGGAGATGCTGGATGTATGCTTGAATTTTAATAAATCGGTTTTACTTTGGAAGCTGATATCTTTAGTATAATAAACAGAAATAGAAAATTTAAAACGTGGAAAGGAATGTTGATATGCTAAATATTATTGCTGTATTTTTATTATAACTTTGTAGCTTTTAAATTATGAGTTTACTAGCGACCCGCCCCGGCGTCGCGCGGGTATAAAATATATAGCCACTAAAAAAATTATGCCTATAGCCTTCCTCAATAAATGGGCTATCTAACACTGAAAAAATTTTTCAAATCGGACCAGTAGTTCCTGAGATTAGCGCATTCAAGTTAGCCCTTTCAAATAATTTTCTCCGTTTTTTCCACATTTTCCTCTATTTCTTCGCTCCTTTTAGTCTTAGCGTGATAAAATATAGCTTATAACCTTCCTCGATAAATGGGCTATCTAACACTGAAAGAATCATCAAAATCCGTTGCGTAGTTTTAAAGATTAAAGGGAACAAAGGGACATGAGGGGAAAAAAAGCGACTTTGTTTTATAATAAGTATAGAATAAGCCCCTAAATACGGTAAATTACGGAATCTCCGTAGGGAACGCCCTTAATGATAATAATTAGTAATTAGTGTCTAAACACACTATGCCGAATTTCCGCGGCGGAACTTCGGCTTGATTCCGCCTGCAATGTATTTTAAATTACCGATGACACACCATGCCGAAATTCCGTCGTAAACCCTCAAAATAAGCTGGGAACCAATTATCGGACAAACGTCCGCGGGTGTTTTCATCGGATGCGGCTTGTTTCTATCTGATCAATACAAAATACACTAAACTGTGCACATTGTCTGACATAAGTCACGGACGCGACCTTGAGCGTTCGGACGACGTCCGAACAGAATCTGGCTGGCCGGATGTTTTTGCACCTGCGGACGTCTGCTATTGACATATTATAATATTATAGTTTAGGTCTTTGACGTCCGCGGATGAACCGTGCACATTGTTAAGCCGCGTCCATCAGCCGCGACTTATGGATGCGTCCGATAATTTGTTTCTAGCATACTCGTATGCTTTTGACATATCTGATGTAATCATGCGGAATTTCCGCCGTGGTACTTCGGCATGGTGTGTTTAGATACATAAACTGCAAAATTTTGAATGAAGAGTTTGACAGATAATGTAAGGTGATTTAATTTTGACATTAAATCACCTTACATTATCTAAAATAGCTTCATTTAATAAATTCCCTGAGTGCAAAATTTAGGCCACCCAAGACTTCCAAGAGTGAAGCAAACCGGATTTTCCTTCAATATCCACAAAGTATAACGGCCGCTCAGTCAGAGTCATTTAGTAATTATGTACTTTAATTTAATAAAGATTTTGTCATAAACAGAATAAGTACCATTTTCTGTCACGCTCCTCATTAAATTTAAGTTATAATTATGTCTCTAATTGTGGCAGTTAATGTTCAAGGTGTGTTCAAAGGTTCAATTAATGTTCAAAAGTGCCGTAGCTAGAGCATTGGGGGGTAACGCCCTACCTTAAAATCACAATGCCCTAGCTTAAAAATATCAAAACCCTAGAAAATCAATCAATAAGTATACATAAATTATGTATACTTACCATAATTTTTCTACTTCGGCCCTAGCTGTAACCAATGCAGTTACAGGTAGTCAGTACGTGGTCAGTACCCTACCTCAAATCTGACCTAGCCCTGGGATAGTGGCAAGTAAATAGGTAATCGCTTACCGTGTTTATCTGAAAATGTTATAAATTCTTAAACTTTATAACTATAAATTACAAGAAAATTTAACTTTATGTTCAAATCCCCTAATTTTACGGTAAAAATATACAGCAATCCTGGCAGCGGAAAGTGGTTCAAATCACGGAATATGGTTTGCTATATCAAAACCGTAGGCGCTGCATTATAATATTATTGAACTTCGAGATATCATAGATTTTGAGCAGGGATAATATAATATTTGCTAATGTTGATTCTGAAAATAATTGTGTAATATAACAGAGTAAATTGTATTTCACAGGGTAATTTTATATCTCGCGACGGCCATGCAAATTAGGTATTTGACATTACTCATTAGATATTCTGCATTAATTTCGGCCAACGCATTTCAAATACCTACCTAACCGAAATGACAAAATATAAAGGCTAGCTAAAATTACAAAAAAAAAACCCGTAGCCTTTAAGGGCGTTCCCTACGGAGATTCCGTAATTTACCGTATTTAGAAATAGAGCCTTATAAACTCATAATTTGAAAGCTACAAAGTAATAAATAATAAAATTACAGCAAATAATCTTCAGTATATTAACATTCGTTTCCACGTTTTAAATCTATACTTAATATTATAATTGGGAAGAGTTTGTTTGTTGTTTGAACGCGCTAATCTCAGGAACTACTGGTCCGATTTGAAAAATTCTTTCAGTGTTAGAAAGCCTATTCTATATTTGTTTATTATACTCATGATATCAGCTTCCAAAGTAAAACCAATTTATCAAAATTCAAGCATACATTCAGCATCTCCTTAGTATATATTTTACAAATTACTTTTATTTGAAACAGAATGATTGTAATAAATTTATTGGAAATAAATGATTATTATTATTATTATTAAACACACGCCAATAGATCGACAATATCATAAACTACATATTCCACGTTTAAATTTTTTTTAGGTCAATTTTGAACTAAGATAAGTAAATAAAATAAGGTTTTGGTGCGACCTCGGCAACGCGGCAAATGTATGGCCAAGGTCGTTTGCTCGGGGGACGGCCTTAAACGGAATCCCTCTGATCGTTATATTAATTATACAATATACAACTAATTAAATGAAGAATTTGACAGATAATGTATGGGGCTTGTGTGAAATCTTCATTTAGTTACAATTTAGTGAATAATATTCGTCTGTAACTTGTAAGTGCGGCAGACGGCAGTTAGCAGACGGCAGTTAGTTGTCTATTGACACAAAATGAAAGTTTCCAAGGTCCCGGGGTTGTGATATTTCACAAATTACTTTTGTCTCACTTTCCTCACGTACTCCGCTAAATGAACTTTAGTTTACTTACCAAATTTATTATTAAGGAAACTTTACTTTGGGTCTATTTTGGTACATATTTACAACAATTAATTACTTTGTTGTAATTAATACAATACAATACAATTAATCTGTTAGGGGACAAGGGCTTTTAAACTTCATGTAATAATTATTGCCTTTGAAATAATTTGAAGAATAGTTAATAAAATGTGACACGTCATGACGTCAACTTATATTCATTGGTTTTACCGCTTGTGAAAAGTTGGAGGAAATCATGAATCGCACTCATGTACCCAATACCCATTTATTGGATACGGATGAGTAGGTAAATCTATTGAAAGAAAATCTAGCCTTCGCTATGTAGGTACACTTAGGGATTGCAAAAAAACGGATTTTTAAAAAAATCCGGATTTTCGGATTTTTCCATCCTCAAATCCGGATTATCCGGATAATCCGGATTTTTTGCACTTTTGTAAATATTTTTGATAAACAGCTTTAAATGTGCGTTATTTTCATAATATTTCTTTATTTAATATTCATTTTAAAAGTGCAAAATAAAACGTCTTAAAAAATTTACATTTTTCTGAAGTTAGCGATTTTCACATAAAAAGGAAGAGTTTAAAATAACAGTATCTGGTACTTTAAATATTATTAACAACTTAAAAATACCTTGATTTTTAACTATTTAAAAATGTAAAATTTTAGTTAACAAGATAATCCTTAGCAATCTCCGCTTTATCGACTACTGCGTCATTTTTGCGCCTACAGCCGCACATCATCAAATTATGCTCCAAGTTCTGCAAGCCTAGAGGTGGAACTTACTAAAAATAGGCCAAAGACACAAATAATGATCAACAGTACGAGACGAGAGGGTCGAAGTAGACGAGCAAGGAATTCACTATGTCAACGAGTACCTGTACTTGGGCCAATTAGTTTCTTATGATAACAGAAAGGCAGAAAAACTGGTCCATGAAGAATGGTGACTTACCAATTTTACTGAAGCGCAGACTCGTTGATATGTGTATTTCGCTCGTCATAACCAACAATTCGCAAACTCAATTATTGACCGATTCACGATTTACAAAAGTTCCAACTCAGGGTCTGGCAAAGGACAATAGAGCTCAAATCTCAACAAAAAAAAAACACATAATGTGCTCCCAAACTATAATCACAGGCGTAGGAATCAAGACGGCCAAGCTATAGTGGCATTGAGCTGTTCACGTTATCCGCATACGTCTAGGCTGGATATCGACTGAGTGGGTAACTAGGCCTAAGAAAAGATAGCGCTATACTTTGGAGGTATTTATTTCCTTTGAAGACAGATCACTGCAATCCTGACATTACGACGATCCTATTAACGGCCTAGAACACGGTTATGAACTCCCCACTGGAGCTGGGCTGGTAAACGCTGATGCTGGAGCAAGATAAGTGAAAGATTCGGGCGGCGTCTTTGCCCGGCAGTTGGATAATATATTTATATTTAGGCTATTGCACAGAATAATGACTTAAAATAATTATTTAATCATTAAATCAACATTTCGTTATAATATTATAAACTTACTATATTCCTTTATTTGATTAGACAGAATCACAAATAGTTGCGTGTGCACGGTAAATTATACGGCTATTGCTGAACCAAAGATTTCCTTTGGTAGGATTGGTCCTTATGGCCCAAGGATGGATTTAAGATGTGGAGCCACCGTGATGTTAATTTTTTAAAATTTTAGCAGCTTCTGCTCTGGAGGAAAGTAGAGTCTCAATCTGTATAGAGGCTTTAATTATGGTACTATTCCAAGTTCGGTCACATATTATGATGACTTAAGAATGCTTAATTCATTTGGATTCATATATCAGGACTCATATTTGCACGATAAAGATGTTAAACAACGTAAAAAGAAGAAGAAGAAGAAGCATTATTTAAACGCGCTAATCTTAGTATGAGTCAGTAATTACTGGTCTCTTTTGAAAAGTTTTTTCAGTGTTAGAGCCCATTTATCAAGGAAGGCTATAGGCTATATTTTATTACGCTAAGACTAATATAAGCGAAGAAATAGAGGAAAATGTGGAAAAAAACGGGAAAATTATTTGAAAGGGTTTATTTCACGAACTACTGGAGTATTTTTTCTGTTATTTGGCACAGATAAAAAGTAGGAACGTGAAGGATCATAGGCATTTTATTGTGGACTAATTTGTTTGTGAAATATCTAATTTACGCGGGCGAAGAAGCGCGGAACATCTAGTAATATTATAAAGCTGAAGAGTTTGTTTGTTTGTACGCGCTAATATCAGGAGCTACTCATCCGATTTGAAAGAATATTTCAGTGTTTGATAGCCTGTTAATTGAGGAAGGCTATAAGCTACATTTTATCACCCTAGTACCAAAAAAAGCAAAGATACAGAGGAAAACATTAAAAAAACGGGGAAAATTATTTAAAAGGGCTAATATCTCACAGACAACTGGAGCAATTTTTACGTTATTTGACACGAATATATAGTAGACTACGTGAGACATGAGTTATTAATTTGTGAAAAATATACGATTTCCGTGAAATTTCAGACTTACGCGGACGAAGCCGCGCGGAACGTCTAGTATTATTAATATGTTTATTGCTCCATTCCTCACCATGTTTTTGGCATGCAGAATAATGCGGCTATCAACCTCCTTATATTAATTAAGCCCTGTCAACAGCGTTTTCGTTGGTTGAAAATCATATATTCTAAATTTTTTATTTTATTTTATTTTTACTTTCTTTTATCTAAATATTATTCCAAAATTGGCATTTAAATATTCGATCCAATCGAAAATGATACCAAACGCGACTATATACCTAAATCCCACGCTGTTATTGACCTCATACCTTGTTAAAGCTAAACCATATTTTTTCATATGCCCAAAAATCCGATTATCCGGATTTTTCGGATTTCGAAGTATCCAGATTGCAATCCCTAGATACACTAATATTTAAAATGCGAAAGTGTGTCTGTGGCCCTGCATGGACTGCACTCGCTAAGTCGCTACATCAGGAGAGTCGCAGGCGCTTTGCCAGTTGCCTTTCAAGAACCCACAAAAATTAGGCACATTCAAGTTCATTGCACTCAGTGAAATATTTTAAATATTGCGTTATGCGTACAAAATTACTTGTGTCAAATGTCCTAATAATACATTTCTATTTTCTCGTCACTAGTCACTACGATGCTGACATTCCATTAGGTTCCAACTTCTATGACATCGGGAAATAAACATAGGTGATGCTGGATTAATGATGTTCCTAGAGCCACCAATCACCATAGTATTCTCTAGAAATCTAGATGTTTCTGCCTGGATACTTCTAGATGGATATTTCTAGAAATCTAGACAATAAATCAGTGATTCCCAAAGTAGATTCAAGTGGACCTCATTTTGTATATAGGGTGTAACAAAACCAAGTGATAATACTTTAGGTTTAGTATTATCACTTATTTTTATTACACATTGTATAGGGTGTAACAAAACCAAGTACTTTAGAGTTTAGGGTATGTATGTGTCCCTTAATATAATATAGTTTACTGTAAAAGTAGCAGCGCTTTTTAACTTTTTTTAACTTTTGTATGGGGCATAACGACGCTCGGGCGCTTGCCTCTGGGCCTCTGGGACCCGATCTAACGAGTGGGGTAATTAATACCCAGCGTCCGACAGCGGGTTGACACGGAAACGCGCAATCAATTAATAATTCCCCCGAGAACAAACAATATGGTAAATGAGGGTTAAACGTATGCAAAATGATGGTATTCTTGAAACTCATTCCGTGAAATAATTTATTTGCGCATTTATAATTTTGAAGTGGTATTTAAAAGTTTGCTTGTAAAATATTTTATTGTTACGATAAATGGTGAATGACCAACAAAAATGACCGATAAAAAGTTCTCTCGGATGTACTCCGCGGGTGTGAACTCCATGAAAATAAAGTTGAGAAACACTGGATCTATATAAATTACAATAATGCTGATGATTTAAAAGTAGTGACAAAAATTATGGTGATAACAATGTCAAAAGCTATAAAAAGAAACAAGAAAGTCCAATAAAGCGCCTACTTGAAAACTTGTTTCCTCTATTTCCGAGATTTTCCCCCGACCCTTGTTTTCCAATTCATATTACGTGACCTTCACAGGGCCAAAGGAATAAGGAAAGGGCATTTTGTGGCCACACTATTCCTTATTAGCAAAGTTGGTTGTTTATATACGGTGAAAAAGCTAGCTGTGTAAAAAAGATTGGACAGAAAAACTAGTTGAAAAACGAACGCTAGCGCCTTACTTTTTTTTTTTTTTGGTTTTTAGCACTGACATGGAGGTGTACTTTGCCATAGCCCAGTGTTTCCCAACCTTTTTCAGCCACGGACCCCTAGAAAATTAAGTACAGTTTTCACGGAGGCTAAGCGGCTATCCCCTGAGCAAACCTTGACCATACATTTGCCGCGTTGCCGAGATCTCACCAAAATCCCATTTTTTTACTTATCTTAGTTCAAAATTATTGACCTAAAAAAATTCAAACGGTGAATACTTGACTGATTTCATGTCCGCTATTTTACCGCAAGGGCAATTTTATACTTAATTTGTATCAATATAATGTCGTGAATACGCTGCAGCCAGAAGCTATCGGCTCGCTCGGAAAACATGCGAAAAAACGTAATTATAATCATTTAAAAAATAACTAGGAGCATTTAAGCAAAATGCTTCTATACGATTCTGAGTTGCAAAGGTCTATATTGTATGGTAGGAAATTAGTCTATCAATTAGACTAATTTCCTACCATACAATACATCAGCAAGGCAATCGCGTTATTTTTAAACGTTTCAATTCAGGTTCACATCTGCTTTGGTTGTGGTTCAGTTACGGTTCGGTTCCGCTGCGTCTGAACAAATTTCAGTATCGTGCTAACGTTCCAACCGTAACTCAACCTTAGATGGAACTCGAACGGAGCGCAACGTTTGACCTTTAGACAGACATTGCAGCGGACCAATCAGCGCCCTTCTGATTTAATCTTGATTGGTTTAAATATGAACACATTTTTTCCGATGCGTTAATTGGTCAATTGACAAATTGTTTATTTACGAATTAATATGACACGAGTGAAGTTGTTTCAAGTGCCTAGTTATTGTGATTTGTGGATGATTATTACTTGGAGTTTATAATTTACGTATAGTTAAATTCATACTGTTTTACTTTAATTTACAAAAGCCGTGTTGAGAAATGACTTGTGAAGTTGTGACAAAAGTTTTTTGTGGCATAGAAAACATTTACGTAAAGAAGTATGTAAGTAATGTCAAAGTTCAATTCACTTTTTAACAAACTCAAATAGTCCTTTGAAGAGCTTTGAAGTAAAACATAAGCTTATATTATAATTTGATTATAGCTTATGTTATATTTTTCCATCGATTTTCGTCAATTTAACACACCAAAATAAGAAACGTTTCAGAAACGTGCGAGTAGAAGTAGCTTTGTATCAACTTTTTGTTTTGACAGCGTTTGCGCTTGGGCTGAGGTTCAGTCACGTCTCAACTGGCTGTCAAAACGTTAGCGCGATACCGAATCGTTCCAAAAGTCGATCAACGTCCGAGTTTCATTTGCGGTTCAGTTGAAAACATTTAGCGCGATTGCCCTGCTGTTTTCGTTTAAAAATAATCTTCAAATTTCGTATTCTTAAGAGGTCATTTCGAAAAATAAATGTATCGAGGCAAAATACTTTAATCGTGTTTCTAGTTCTTCTCAAACCTAGATAAGGCTATGAAGATATGTATATCTCATAACCAGATTTGTAGAGATCAACTACGGTCTACGATAATATGGCGCGCCCCTCCAAATTACTGTTTCAATGTGTGTAGTCACATCCTTATGAAAGAGTTTGTATGTAGTAAGTATTCAACCAATCAGTACCTACACGTAATATTTCTGTTAATGTCACTTATTACCAAGACTTGTTGGTCAACTAATCATAACTAGCCTACTGCGCAAGACAACGCACTTCAAACGTTTTGACAACGCACATCAAACGTTTTGAATTTTGGAGGGGCGCGCCAGGTTATCGTAGTTGAACTCTAACATTTCTGAGGGTCCTATACTCTATAGCAGGGGTCACCAATTAGTTTCGCTCGGGGTCCGTTTTAAGAAATAAAATGACTTTCGCGGTCCGCACAAAAAAAAAATTCAACAAAAATGTAATTACGGGAATTACAAAAGTATAATTTACACAGAGCCAGTACTGGCTGCCAATAAGACTGGCAGCCAGTATTGGCTTGGCATATGCCGCGTGTGAACAGTTTGGCCTGGCTTGAAAAACTGTTCACACGCGGCATATACCAAGCCAATACTGGCTGCCAGTCTTATTGGCAGCCAGTACTGACTCTGTGTAAATTATACTAAAGGTATTTGTATCAATGAGAAAAGTGTCTGTTTTTGTTGACTACATGTTCAATGTTGATCAGTATGTCGTGACCGACAAAATTTTTTAATTTTCGAACATGCTTGGTCCGCACACAATGGTTCGACGTTCCGGATGCGGACCGCGGTCCGCCATTTGGTGGCCCCTGCTCTATAGTATTACGTCTAAAAGGACAGTTTTTTTCAATATAGCGCCTTAAATTGCTGCTACAAATTGCATATATTCAGGAGTTTAGATTCTGCAAAATGTGTAAAATCGAAACGGCTTAATTTTCACTCTGTAGTCTACTACAAACGTCTATTAATATAGCTTTTCATATAGTATAAACTTTAAAGTAATAAACAATTCCTGACACGACATCCGTGCAATGTTTCGATATCAAGGGCTTCTTGTGTTGAATAAAAGAAGGGCTTGAAATTGTTCGTTGAAGCTAAAAATATTATGTCAGAAATACAACGCTATTTCCAGTCTCTAGAAAATTCTAGATCTTGCTGTCGCTACAAACTTACAACATGATGGATGAGTTCTAGTAATACAGCTAGAGATGCAACGTAGGATTAAAGTGAAAGACATACTTCTTTTTTTATGAAAAAAGGGGGGCAAACGAGCAAACGGGTCACCTGATGGAAAGCAACTTCCGTCGCCCATGGACACTCGCAGCATCAGAAGAGCCGCAAGCGCGTTGCCGGCTTTTAAGAGGGAATAGGGTAATAGGAAGGGTAGGGAAGCGAAGAGAATAAGGGAGCGTAGGGAAAGGGAATAGGGTAGGGTATTGGGCCTCCGGTAAACTCACTCACTCGGCGAAACACAGCGCAAGCGCTGTTTCACGCCGGTTTTCTGTGAGAACGTGGTATTTCTCCGGTCGAGCCGGCCCATTCGTGCCGAAGCATGGCTCTCCCACGTGCCAGCAAAATTTGAAATATTATTACTGGAGAGTTTCAAGAAATTATTGTCACACATAAGAAATAGAGTAAGAAACAAATTTGTAGAGTAGTGCATGTGCAAATGTTAGCTGGTCTCTGGATGAAAAATTCTTCAGTTCTGAGTCAGAATTTTGATAACAATTTACAGGTAAAAATGTGTTTTATTTTAGCCAGCATATGCCAATGCTTTTAGCCAGAGTCGTGTCAAAAGCGATATCGTGGCGAAGTGTTTGCTAAGCCCAAACGAAGATTCTGCGTTATGGAGCTCATAAAGAAATGCTCAAAGAATAATGTTCTGGGTAGAGTACCTTACCTAATGTAAATAGAAATAATATTTTGCTCTACATAATAATATAATTTATACTAAATAAAAGAATTCTTGGGGTTGGAGAAACCCCAAGTGGTTTGTGGTGTAACTTTTACCCACGCGGTGCACGAACACGGGTTAAAAAATAATTTAAAAATTAGGAAAACTGCTAAGCGCCGAAACTTTGAATTTCAACCGTAAACTTCCGAGCCATTTTATTCAAACTAATTTCTTAATTAAATTCAGTGTTCTTGATTACGAAATAATTAATAATTAACTTACCTCAGCGGGGCTAAAATGGTCGCTTTGGAGAATCATATATTGAATCATAATATGATTCATTTTTAAAATTCACTTTGCGTGCAATTCATATAGTGATTCGCTTCGATTAATGATTGGTCGCCGCGCGCGAGCGCCGCGCGAGAGTCCAATCATTGATGTAAGCGAATCACTATAAGAATTGCACGCAAAGTGGAGTTTAAAAGTGATTCGGCATTCGCTTCGATTAATGATTGTTCTCCTCGCGCGAGCGCCGCTCGCGGGACCAATCATTAATCTAAGTGAATCACTATATGAATTGCACGCAAAGTGGAGTTTAAAAATTAATCATATTATGATTAATTATATGACTCTCCAAAGCGACCATTTTAGCCCCGCTGACCTCTCTTTAACCCATTCAGTGCCGAGCTCGCCCATCGGCGGGTAATTTTTTTTAACTCACATGCTGAGACCGCCCATGGGCGGATTGATTTTAAACTGCACATATACGTTTTACGCACGATACCATAGCGTATAAACAGAGCACTAGCTATATGACCGAGCTTCGCTCGGTATTAATACTTCAGTCGGAATTTCCAGGAATTGCTATTGTATTCTATTGTTGTCGCGATCACCGGTGCTCGCGCGGGGCCTGAAGGATTAAAAAAATTAAAAAAACACACATAGAATGACATTTTATGAAAATGATTCCTAGCTAGATCGATTTATCGCCCCCGAAACCCTCTATATACTAAATTTCATGAAAATCGTTGGAGCCGATTCCAAGATTCCAATTATATATATTACAAGAATTGCTCGTTTAAAGATATAAGATTTGAAACGATTCATGTCAGAATCTGAAGCTTCATGCCGATAATCGAGATGCCGCGCCGCGCCGGGACCGCCGATGGGCGGCATATTATGGTAACACTACAACAACTAACATCGTTACTTTTCGGAAAGGCAGCAGCCATAACATTTGGGTCCTCGATGAAAGATACGCTTGTTATCAATCGCTTAAACATTTTAAAGGAAAAATAACTTTGTATTCCCTAAATTTTATGTAACATGAACAATTTTATCACCGTCCAACCACATTCGAATAGGTACGCAGAACATAATGCCATTAGTTATACGCTACGATAATAAATACTATAGAAGAGTGAGTAAAAAAATCCACAGCCGAACGTAAAACCTCCTCGTTTTTATAGTTTGCATTTTGTGAAACTTTCGTACTTTCCGTTGGCTGCCAAACTCGGGTGGGTAATACAATTTTCTCACCTCCGGGCGGAAAGCGTCAACTTTCTTCCCGCTGCGCTTACCGATGTTGCCGTTTTCCGCCTCCGTCGATGAGAAAAATAGTATACGCACCTGCACGGGCAGTAAATAAGAAAGCCTCAGATCACATGTTTGTTGAGCTCGGCTTCGCCTCGGCCAACAATTACATGTGATCTGAGACATTTCTTATTTTCCTGCCCTAGGTGCGTAATGTACTATTTCCTTGCCCATGCTTTGTATTAATGTCAATAACTAGAGCCATAATATTTAAGCGATGAAATGGTATGAGAGTTACTGTTCTACACTGTCTTATATTTCGATGGTTAAATACGCTAAAAATATTTATCGCAGCAGCCGCTGAAATCAGGTACAAAAGTAAATCAACAGATCCCTTAGAAAACTACCTTAATTAACAGATTTATAGCGAAAAATGTCACATAAACATTTTACGAGGAAATAAAAATATTTTAGCTTTTTAGTTTTTACGTAGGATAGGAGATGAGAGGCGGGACACGCAAAAAGAGTCGCTGCGTCATAAATTTTCTCTGTGACTTGGTTCAATGTGTTAATAATTTGGAAAATTTCATTGAGATGTAAATTTATAAAATTTCAAATACGTAACTGTGTTTCACATCCAACAGCTTGTCTGTTTAAACTTTAAACAATATTACATTTTCTATATTTCTATAGGTACTAAGCGGTGCGGTCCGCGGATTCCTGGGAAATCTGCGAACTTATAATAATTATACCATTGGAGTAGGATAATTTTATACAACTGTATAAATCGTCAACAAATATGTAGAGCCTAACAATATCTATTCATCAGTTATGTGATCACAAATCGGAGTCATAAAATAGTCGTAAAACCACATACGAATGGTAATGGGTGCTTAGCCGAAAATGGCGCCGACCACCTATGTTTATGGGTTGATCACAGGCTACTGGCTATACCACGTTAAATACTTGATAACTTTTGAGAACCGACCGAATAGGGGGCGCTCAGCGACATTATGTGATGAACTTTTTAATCATGGTCCATGGACAAGTTATTTAGTAGGTATTATTTTTTTATGATTTAAGGAAGACTAAGATTTAATGAATTTTAGTCAGCAAATGCGTGGAGCTTATGTCAAAAATAATCTATATGTCTAGTCCAGAGATTCCCATTCCCCCCCCCCCCCCCCCCTTTATACTTTGAGTCTCGGGAAAGACAAGGGATACATTTTGTCCCAAAAAATGTACGGTTCCCGCTCAATAAATTTTTATGATTTTCGCCTAAACTATTCAATCTATTTTGCTGGGTATAGAGATACTTTGAGTCCCGGGGAAGAACATAGGATATATTTATTTTGTCGCAGAAAAATGTACGGTTCCCACAAAAAGGAACTTTGTGATTTGCGCGTTAACTATTTAATCGATGTACGGGAACGACTATAAACTGAAGTCCAAGCGGACGAAGTCGTGGGCAACAGCTAGTATATAAATAAGGTTTAACGTAAATTATTATATCTAAACATAAAGCTTACACAAGGGGGCGTTATCGCCCACTTTAGGAAAGGCTGGTTTATAGTGTATAGACTATGGTGTACTTATACGTATAACTTACGTACTACAACTTTTTTTTATGCAATAAGGGGGCAAACGAGCAAACGGGTCACCTGATGGAAAGCAACATCCGTCGCCCATGGACACTCGCAGCATCAGAAGAGCTGCATTTGCGTTGCCGGCCTTTTAAGGGGTAATAGGGGAGGGTAGGGAAGGAAATAGGGAAGGGTAGGGAAGGGAAAAGGGTAGGGGATTGGGCCTCCGGTAAACTCACTCACTCGACAAAACACAGCGCAAGCGCTGTTTCACGCCGGTTTTCTGTGAGGACGTAGTATTTCTCCGGTCGAGCCGGCCCATTCGTGCCGAAGCATGGCTCTCCCACGTCACAACTTCGAGTACGTCGGAAATATTGTCTCAGTTGCTGTCTTGTTGTAGGTAGTTAGGTACTTACTACCAGTTGTATCTCTATCGACATTAGGGCAGAGGGTTGTTAGCCCGGAGAAATGTTAAAAAATGAAACAACGATATAATAGAGTGATTTTAGTTACTTTTTATCAAAAATATCTCCGAATTCAACACTTGATTTGTGTTGTATCAACAATAATACATCTGGGCATAGTGCATACAAAGCACTTGCCACCAGCACTACGGTCTACGGTGACGTTCTACGTTCACTACGTTCTTAAAGCGATTCATCTCGGAGCTCAAAGTATCGTAGTATATGTGGATAAACCAACGATCCGCATAAACTACGAACACATCAACATTCCTCAATATCTCAACAAAAATTCTAAAATTTCACAATTTAATGAATTGATATATGATCTTGATTTTGAATGATGATTCCATTAAGAAAATTCTTCTAATCATAATGTAAAAACATTTTGGATTGTTGCCAAAAGTTGTCAATTGCAGATAAAGTTCGTGATATTTGTGCGCCCTTGTCGTCAAATCTGTGGCAGAAATTATATTTAGAGATAATTAAATTAACAACCTTGGTTGTGGTTAAGAAATAAATAACTGTGAACTGACGTTATATACGTATATTTTTATTAAATATAGACAGCAAAAGTATGTGATTGCCCCGGTTTAGTTAGAACTCAGACGTGCCGCGCACTTTAACTTTTCCGAGTTTCAAAGTAACTATGTAAAGTTAGTTGAGATTGAGACTTGAGAGAGGTTTATGTCCAGCTAGCAGCAGTGGACGAATATGGGCTGATTTGATGATGACGAATGATGATGATGAAACTTAGTTTAAGTATCCTAGTAAGTTACACAGAATACTTTAAACGTACCTAAGCATAAGTTAACTTTGCACTTACGTTTTAAATTAGACAAACGCTGTAGCCTAAATGACAAAAACTCTCAACAAAATGTCGAGCTTAATAAGCATATTATTAAAACTATTTTACGGTTGTTTTAAACATTAATTAAGTGAAGTCACCTTGTTATGTCTGAAGTTACGACTACCCGAGAGCCCGACCTGACTGTAACAGAAAACTATTTTATGCTTTCTATAAATCCTTGTCGGTATTGAAATGAAACCGAGGAAATGTGTTACTGACGAGTAAAGGTTTATATTCTGTCTGATATACGTTTCTTTGTCAAAAATAAATGTTTGCAATTTGTGTTTCTTTATTAATAGTTAAGGGGAAGACAGCTGCCAATTCGACATCTTTGTGCAGTTTTCTAGACGTATGTTTATTGATTGGCACAAAGAAATATATGTGTGGTGATTTTTGATTATATTTGGAAAAGCTTGTCGAACTTAAATAATAAAATAATGTTATCCTACTGAATGAAAAAAATACCAAAGTAACATCTTTCAGGAACTTTAAACAGTTCTAACTAAAGTAATAATACAATCTATGCTTTAAAAATTTGTTTATTTAATACCTTTTACAAAAATCCAAAGATTGCCGGATTTAATTTTCGGTTCTGACATCTAGATTTCCCATAATATTTATTTTTTCCTCTAAAAAACGAAAAATGTATTCACGCTACCGTGAACACTTCACATCTCTGTCTCTCTGGCATGAAAATCGACACAGGTGCGAGAGTGATGCGAGATCAAGGTCATTGGCAGTTGTCAGCGTCTTATTAGTTAGGTGATGAATTAATCGGCAACTTGAAAATTTTAACGGTTTAAAAGCTCAAATAAGTATTGCACGATGCAATTTGTTGGATATTAGATAGAGTCTAGATATGTATACCTATAATTTATTTTTATTATACCGGATATTATTATATAATTTATTCCGTAAGATACGACTGATAATAGCAAGTTTACGAACACAAATAATTTACTTTGTAACATTTGTGTAAATAAAACAATGCCGACATACAACATAGTATTCTACACTTTGAAGATGTTGAAATAATATAACGGTAATTTGGGTAGATGGGTCATCGGTTCCATGGTGTAATGGTTAGCACTCTGGACTTTGAATCCAGCGATCCGAGTTCAAATCTCGGTGGAACCTGAGGGCATATTTTATTTTACTAGTAATATAAATAAACAATTACCTATATAAAATTTTGGTATTTACGAAAGCCATTACGACTAACATGATAATAAATAAATAGTTATTGGATAAAACAAACTTAATTTTGCTCTATAATAGTACGGAACCCTTCGTGCGCGAGTCCGACTCGCACTTGGCCGATTTTTTCTTTTGTTTTACTATTATTACTTATATCTCATACCATATTTTAAGAAAGTTGTGACATATGAAAAACTACGCTATTTTCTCCTTTAGTATTAAACTACACTACACTGGGTGCGATGAGTTTTTGCATACTTAATATTTAATCGCATTATATTAAAGAAGACAAAAGCTATGTGATAGCTATAATATCATCATACTGCATATACAACGATGTTTTGGACTCATAAGTCATACCATTTATTAAAGTTTAACAATAATAATTATTATTATTCATAATAAGAACCACGATTTTGTCAATAATCCTGCAGAAGACGGTAATTGTGTAGAGTTTGACGACAGGCATTACAAAAAGACGCTTACTTGACAAAGCAATAATATAAAGTAGGCTTCCAATTCCCATGTCAGTTAATATGGGGGTATTTCAATCGTTTGTGTCATTAAATTCGCACGAGTAATTTCAGTATCACCTTATGACGTCATATGACACAATATATTTTATCTCCGAGACTAAGGGCTGGTTTACACGTATTAAGTAGATAAGTAGTAACTAAATTTTAACATAATTTGAAGTGCCTGCCCGAAATGTGTCAAGTGACAAGCCCCGCCAGAAAATAGTCAAAATTCTAATTTCCTTGTTAAGTAATAATAATAATAATAATAATAATATCTATGGACGCTTCACACCACGTCAGTCTGGACCCGTGCTAAGTACCTGAAGGACTTGTGTTACAGGTACCAGACAACGGAAATATATTTAATACTTTTATACTATACATATATTTAAGATTTTTATTATATGATACACAGTGAACTCTATATACGCGGGACGTACTCGTATACGCATTCGACATCACGCGCCCTAAAATATGTATATTGTACTATCTTATCACTTAGTTTTTTGCATGTCTTGTATTAGTAAAACTAGCTATATGACCGGTATTCAAAAAATTAAAAAAAACACATAAAATGACATTTTATGAAAATGATTCCTAGCTAGATCGATTTATCGCCCCCGAAGCCCCCTATATACTAAATTTCATGAAAATCGTTGGAGCCGATTCCGAGATTCCAAATATATATTTATATATTATATACAAGAATTGCTCGTTTAAAGATATAAGATTATGATATTAAAAGTATATCTAGTTGACGCCCGAAACTCCGTTGCGTAGGTTTGGAAACCGTACATTTTTCCGGGGTAAAAAGTAGCCTCTTTCCCGTTGCAGACTTTCGCATTTTATGTTAGTTTAGATCAGAGGTTTTCAATCTTATTTTGTCTACCGCCCACGTTAAGAACAAATTATATTTTAACCCCCCCCCCCCCCCTTGTTTCAATTTAAAATGCATCCAGATGAAATAAAGCCCCCAAGCCTCCACACAACGCCCCCATTCTTTTCTGGGCCCTACGCCGCGCCCGTTCAGCGCCCACAAGGGGGCGTTATCGCCCACTTTGGGAAAGGCTGGTTTAGATAATGGCGTCGAGGCCGAGGAAGTATAAACAGTTAAGCATTTTACTATACCTGTTGATGGACGCCGCTCGACTACGGTAGATGACGGATTAGAAGAACGTTGCAGGAATTATTAATTATTTTTCAAAATCTATTAAAGAAACGCTGGATTTTATCCGGGAAAGTCTAGTAAAAAACATTTCACAGCCGTTTTCAGTATACTAGAGATCGCTAAAGTTTTTCGCTCGTATATTAATAATAGATGACGCCCGCAACTCCGTTGCGCAAAAATTTGTTTATGGCGCGGGAACCGTACAACGTACGTTTTTCCGGGATAAAAACTATCCTATGTCCTTTCTCGAGACTCAAAGTATCTCCATGCCAAATTTCAGCAAAATCGGTTCAGCGGTTCGAGGTAACAGACAGACAGACAGACGGAAAGACAGACAGACACACTGTCGCATTTATAATATTAGTATGGATAATAATGGTGTAACAAAACATAGTGATAATATGTACGTCAGGGTGTGTATGTGTAATATTGTGTCCCCTGTATAGAGTTCACTGTGAAAGTGGCAGCGCTGAAAGAGTAATTTTTTCTTACTCTTGTATGGGCAAACTAATGACTAGGGCTTGACCATACAAATCAAAAAAATTGTTCTTTCTATGCTGCTACTTTAAGAGCCCGGGTTACCCTCGAAATTCTCATACATACGTAATACCAAAATCATTTTGTCATACGAAAATATTTAACTTGTTTGAGTTATTTTTCAGCTTAAAATAGAAATTACCTAGGTTCCTGAATAAAAATTAACTTCAAAATATTTAAACACTAAAAAAAAATTTTTTGTGTATAAATTTTTTTTACTAAATTTACTACTAAATATTTAAACACTAAAAAATAGAGTAAAACCCTAAAAAATATATAAATAAATAGTAAATTTATACTACAAAATATTTAAATACTAAAAAATATTTTTTAGAGTTGAAATATTTTGTAGTAAATTTAATATTTATGTATATATTTTTTAATGATTTACTCTATTTTTTAGTGTTTAAATATTTAGTAGTAAATTTAGTAAAAAAAAATTATACACAAAAAAATTTTTTTTAGTGTTTAAATATTTTGAAGTTAATTTTTGTACAGAAACCTAGGTAATTACTATTTTAAGCTGAAAAATAACTCAAACATGTTAAATATTTTCGTATGAGAAAATGATTTTGGTATTACGTATGTATGAGAATTTCGAGGGTAACCCGGGCTCTCAACAGTGAGCTTTATACAGGGGACACATACACACCCTAAAGTATTATACAGTATACTGTATAGTGTATACACCCTGTATAAATAGTCCATCATGTATAGAACCAGTCCCTACTACTATTATGCTTTTGGTCCAAGTTCGTTCAGTAACTATATTCGCGTGAAGAAGTAACTAATACAAAACCATAAACTTTTTCTATATAAATACTAGCTGTCCCGGCAAACGTTTCTTTGCCATATTATATTAAGTATATCGCCCGTTTTATTTTATTGAATTAGTGACTAAATAATTATGTCACCATGGCAACGTCCATCGCTATCCCGTGACCCGCGTCGCATAAACAATGGTCGCTCTTTATAGACAAATAATTTGCAATAAAATAAAATTGCGACTATAATTAAATATCTAAGCTATCCTATCTCTCAAGTTGAAAAAAAGCACACATTAATCCTTCAGGCCCCGCGCGAGCACCGGTGATCGCGACAACAATAGAATACAATAGCAATTCCTGGAAATTCCGACTGAAGTATTAAAAAACAAAAAACATTAAATCGGTTAAGTAGTTTAGGAACCCATCGCGGACAAACATCGTGACAGGAGATTTATATATATTAGATGATAAAGGTTCAACATTTACCAAGGTCCAATTATTATACTTATGTAGGTCGACTCTATCAAGTGTCAAGCATTTGTTTGGTGAAAATATAAAGGACCTAGGAGTTCCAACTTAGTGAAACTTTGCGTTGCTACTTGCTAGTATCAATTATCAAACAATCCTGTTTGTTATGTGAAATTGAGCCATTTCATTTTCCATTTCAAAAAATAGTCTAAACTCCTCTAACTTCTGTGTTAGATGGTGTTGGTAATTTTTTATTGTCCTTTTCTATCGTGCTCGCCAAAGAACAAAAAAAATGTTTATTCTATTCAGAGTGAATTTATAAATAAGCAGTGTGGAGTAGTAGAGTCTAGGAAATTAGCACAATAAGCGTTTTTCGAGGAAGTCAGTTAAAAATTTCCCCATTGCACAGGCTGCGCCACAGACTTAGATCAAGATCTATGTCTGCGTGATTTATGTCACAGAATATATATTAGTAGTACCAACAGAATTCCCACTGGCGTAACCCGTTTAAAGAAATAACGACTCATGCTACGATACTATAAAGTTCAAATTCCGACCGCGCAGTGCTAGGTGCCTACAATCATATTCACCTACATTTCCGCTCTCTTTCTATAGTGTAAGAGGTACCCTTTCTGACGAAATCACGATTGTCACCTTTTAGAAAATGAAATAATCCTCTTTTAATTACTATAGCTACTAACAGCAAACTTTTTTATAGTAATAATCAAATTTTAGTAACCCAACCTATATTTTACAATAGATTTACATTCCATTATAGTGCAGGAGCTGGTCAGGAATTTTTTACAACTTAAACATGGTAACTTGTGTTTATTTCTGTGTAGTATGCGGTTTATTTGTAACAAATTGGTTCATTTGCTATGTTTGTGTATTTTTTTTATCTTTTTTTTGTATTTTAAAGTCTTAAATTACCATATTGAAATATTTCTTTGACATTTTTTCAATTGTTTATATTTATCAGATTAATAACGATTCTGTCACAGCGGTTAAATTAGTACGTAGATATATGCGACTAAAAAATCTTGCGCATGCGTCACCGCTCGCTTGTGAGTCCCTAGTGATTTGCCCCCCTAGAGGCGTACTTACAGTTCGATACACGCGCGAGTGGAACAGGCCTGTCTATGATCTATATTTGTGGGCAGCGCCTAGTTTGGGGGACTTCATTTTGGAAAATTGTAAATTATTATAGACTAAAGATTTGTAGTTGTATTTTGTAAACATGGAGCTCATGGCACTATAGCCACCTGTGATTTTCCGAGCCCTTACGTCATACAACTATCTGCTATCGTAGTTCGGTAGTGATTATAATATTACAGACAATGATAACATGGCTTGATAATATACAGTATAGACGGAACAGGGAAAGTAGGATTTAACGACGATCATAGTATACTATACGCGCGTGAATAAATACTATAATCTTTAATCAGTCGAGATAAAAAAATCCCACCAAAAACATTTTATGTAAAATGTTACCTCGACGACCGCAAAAGGTTTGCCCTGTGAAAAAGACATCAGATCTAATGTAGAGCCAAGCTTCTGAGTCAACGCGGCCTAACTGTATCGATCCTAACTCCAACAAATTCTACAATCTACATATCAGAAAGTATGTATGGCTACGCTGTTTCGTTACCGTTGTGGAGGTGAGGTGAATATATTTTCTGTAGCAAGTAGCAAAACAGCCAAGCCATACATACTTACTGATATGTAGAATTTGTTGGAGTTAGGATCGATAGAGTTAGGCCACGTAGACTCAGAAGCTTGGCTCTATATTAGATCTGATGTCTTTTTCACAGGGCAAACCTTTTGCGGTCGTCGAGGTAACATTTTACATGAAATGTTTTTGGTGGGATTTCAGTCCTTTTTGTAAGTTGCTACTTGCTAGGCAGTATTTTAGTGGTTTTTTTTTATATAATTTTTTATTAAGAGGTTTTTAGTTAATGTCTATCCCGTGTAAACTTTTATGTCCTGATTCATAAAATTGGTGAAAGTTAATATTACATAATTTAAACTTCCATTATCCCTACTTAACTAATTTTACGGCGTATAACCAAATTTCGGCGTAATTTAGATACCAATAAAATCTTAAACCTATTTATTAAATATAAAATATTAGGCCTATTTAATTGAGAATTTGTTTGTTTAATAAGTCTATTATTGACATTGACTTCAGGAAGTAGCCAAACATTTTGATGACCATCAGTGTGTCAGTGACGAAATCGGCGTATTTTAGATATCTATAAAATCTAAAGTATTGGATATATTTAATTGAGACTTTGTATGCTTAATAAGTCCATAGATGACATCGTATTCTGAAAATATTAACTATCTGCTACAACGGAAGACAATTCTACGAAGGTTCAAAGAAACGGCGAACCACTTCGAGAAAAGGTAGTTAGGTAGTGCCCTTGCGCTTCGCTTGGCTCGTCTCGGCGGGGACACTACCGAGATCAAAACATTTATGTGTAAGTACACAGAATTATTTTTAAATATTTTCTCGAAGATATTATACGGATTCTAAAATTGCGGGACGTAGTTTTTGCGACGGTACCGACCAATGCGGGCCACGGGTAGTAATGTTAATATTATAATAATTATTATGTAATTTAAAACTGCTGAATCGATATTTTTATAATTTATTGAGTGAGTCACTGAGTGACATGATAGGCTATAATATTATATTTTATACCCGTGAGAAGCCGGGGCGGGTCGCTAGTGGCTCTTAAACGGCTGAACTGAGTTAGATGAGGTATGGAGATATAAATTGAGAGCGAATAGGTTTTTTAACCGACTTCAATGATATTCTACTTATACAGATCTGTTACGTTCATACCATTTTCCGGCTTAAATCTCTTCCGAACAATTTTCAAATTCAAGATTGGACTTTGACAGATAAGTGAAACAAAAGATACGAAATGCAATTTACATAAAAGAGTCAGACTAAATAAAAGACGACCCAATTGGGTCGTATTTGAGTCTTCACAACGCGCGCGGTAGTAACATATAATGTGTTTGATTTTTTTATATAATATCATTGACCGACTTCCAAAAAACGAGGAGGGTATATATGCTCGGCTGTGGTTTTTTTTTTAAGGAAAAATGTTCGGTTGTCGGGCGATAAATGAATTTCGAACAACAAATTTGCGAAGGTCATCCATGTAGTTAGGTAGGTATATTATTATGATAGCGACACCGTTATGATTGGGTTAATCATAACGGTGTCGCTATTTAAACAAGATGTATGCACATTAGCCCTAGAAAGCCCACTTCTAACCATATACACGGCTATTATATTCATAATTTGACACTCATTAGAGACCCTAAAGCTCAATTTGTAAACACGTGAATCCTAATGGCAATAATAGTACTTACCTGAGAAACCAATGCTATTCTAAAATAAAATAAGCATAAATATCTGAAAAATGCGCAGTGTTCTTAGAAAGAAACATAAAAGAAATAAGGCCGTGTTCACACCAAACCGACTGTGAGCCGCCGAATGTGAGCAGGGTCACTGTGAGCCCCAGTGTGAACGTGAATATTATTTTTAACAAAAAATTAAAACCGACTTCCAAGGTAAAAACAACAGTAATATGAATTAAAAAGTATTAAATAACTCTTACTCTTTAAGAGTGCCTTTTTCAGAATTCGTCTAAATCTCAACTATTTCTGTACATACTACAGTCTTCATTATTTTGAAGTCGGTACCAGCTAATTTAATCGTGAGTTCAGTAATGTCAGAATATCTGAAACTTTTGGGACTGGTACCGATTTCAAAGTAATGAAGACTGTAGTATGTACAGAAATAGTTGAGATTTAGACGAATTCTGTAAAAGGCACTCTTAAAGAGTAAGAGTTATTTAATACTTTTTAGTTCATATTACTATTGTTTTTAACTAATTACCTTGGAAGTCGGTTTTAATTTTTTGTTAAAAATAATAATTTCACTCTTTTTAGTTATGTACAAAATAAGGCTTTGTGCGTAAATAACCAATACGAATGTTAACTATTCACATTATGTTACTGTAAGCGAAATTGTGGTAAATGCTTGCAGTTATCTAAGCGGTGCTGCAATTTCCAAACTTTTAAAATCTTTAAAGGTTCAGGAGTTCTGTTCAGTGCCTTTGGACCAAGAGATACCTTCGTAGTTATGAAATTTTTCTTATTCGTAACATATGTTTAACTTACTAGAAACAACATTTTAATCACTATGAGTGTTTTGATAAATTTTAAGGATTTCCCTCGATTGCTCATAGATCCCATCATCAGCTCACCACTTTCGTAATTGTTATACAATATTAGGATTATAATTTATATCCTATACAAAAACATGAAAATTTTGAAAATCGGTCCACAAATAGCGAAATCATCATCAAAAACATCTGCTTCGATGCAAAATATTACGAAAAGTGCCAATAATTGGGTCATAGTGTGACCCATGGTATAATTATGGTTGTAATGATGATGACCAATCAAATTGATGTGTTGGCTTATGCTTCAGTTGTTTAAACAACGAAATTCCCGAACTTGTACCTATAAGCATTCAAAAGTTCTGTTCAGTACATTCGGATCCAGGGTATAACCTGGTGCGAAGTCTTACTTTTTGGTAGCATTTACCTCGAATGCTTCAGAAAACATCAAAATCACTATATGCTTTCATACAAATTTCAAGGAGTCCCCTCGATTCCTCAAGGATCATCGGATCTCCACTTTTGTGAACATGGTACCAAATTCGAGTTAAACCCTATACAACACAAAAAGAAATTTGAAAATCGGACCACAAAAGACTGAGTAATCGTTGAACATACATAAAAAAAAACATACAGCCGAACGTATTGCCTCCTCCTTTTTGGAAGTCGGTCAAAAATAAACGGTATCGAATGTCCGCGCCTACGCCTAGCTTAATAGCGTAATGTCGGTTAAGTGTGAACGAAAAAGTAAATAGGTATGTATGGAAATACAATAAACTGCGCAACGTTCGCTCACATTTGGCGGCTCACAGTCAGTTTGGTTTGAACACGGCCTAACATTTTTCTCCCCCAACCCCACATTTTATTCAATGTAAGTACCTATTTACCGGATGGTGTCAGCAACTGTGCTATAGGTATAACTCAATAACCTCCTTTTTTGAAGTCGGTTAAAAGACAAACAGTCAAACTTCGAATGAAGTACATAGCTTCTGAAAAAAATCCACAGCTGAACTTAAGTTAAGTTCTAAGTTCAGCTGTGAATTTTTTTCCTCCTTTTCTTTGGAGGTCAGTTGAATTCATACTTAGGTTTTATCAAATAAGGGTGTGTTGTTGATCATGATGAAAATGACTTTGATATGAAAGTTAGACTTTCCTTATTAATATTTTATGACACCCGCTAACTTTAATATGAAGCAATAACCTTTGATATTCTTGTTTTTATGGAAGATAGCTTGACGATAGTTTCGTCATGTTATATTTTCATATAATCAACGTTTAATAAAACTTTTGCCAATTTATTAAAATTAGGCAAAGTAGTTAAGTTAAACCTATTCTTACTGAAAAAATGAATAAAAGACTTACAATTTACATAAAGCTACAATACAGAGAATTAAACAAATGTAAGAAACACACAAGAATGTATTACCTACTTATAACATAATATTTTACTAAGGTACCTAGGTACATAATAACTAAATACAAATTACTATACTAAGTCATCAAATAAGATACAACAAGAATCCTATGCCAAATGCCAATTATTCTGAACCTTTTATTTTTACTACCATTTTAAAAAAATTCACTATCAAATTACAACAACAAAATTACGTATTTTCATAAAATTACTTACTGGAAGTGACAACAAAACAAGTCATCATGAGCAATCAAACAGTAAGCCCCTTACTAATTAAAAATATATATTTTGTCCTACCAAGATGTCCTACAAAGGAAATTGAGCATAAGAAGTAACAACATAGACGAGTTAGAATATGGAAATAATTTTAGCATTGTTCGACATCTTACTTTAACAACATGCACAAACAATCAAAAAATCAATAATATTTCAAACGCAACATTAGTTCTCGTATCAAAATGTAGAAAAGAGTTCGCATAAAAATACTCATTCATGAAAGCACATCCATCATACATAGGTAATTCATTCAAAAGTTCGCATTTGATGAAATGAATCGATAAAATAAATTGTATGACATTCTAACACGAACGTCGGACTTTCTGAAAACTTTCTGAACGCTTACACTAGGGACGCACGGATTCGAAAACGCTTAAAATTATGTTTATAAAAGTAGTTGGAATGGAAATTGGAACAGTAATATTGGAGTCAACATAAATCGAAAAGCTTACGAGTAAGAATTTAAATGGTGCTCCTTAATCCTTATTATTTAGTTCCTACAAAAATAGTCGGACATTATCACTGCGCACATGCGCAATACAAGGATAGCTCTGAGGCACAAAAGCATTACACAAAAATGCACACACAGATATGCTGCGTTGTTTGGCATCCGCAAAAACACAATGACCATCACTAAGCTTTCATCCGCTTTACATCCACTCAATAAACTCTAGCATTGGTTGTGTAACCTATCACAGTCCCACTGTTGAACGGTGCGTCATCATTCTTAACCTTCTTCCTGCAGTAGCAGTAGCAGCACACGTATATGGCCATCATTATGGCGAAGGTGGTCGGCACCCACACGTACACAGGAATCCCTGAAGGTTTCATGGTCTCCGCATACTCTTTCAGCAAGGAACAGGGGACCAAATACCTCTCCTTGGTTGTGGTTGTATTGTGCCATAGCAGGCAATCGTGGTCTCTTGTTACCTTGATCATAGAGCCATTGTATTGTAGGTACTGCTTGACGTCGATCTGAGGGGACGATATGTCGAGCGCGCTGGAGTCTGGGAAGTAGCTCTCGGGGGATCTAGAGATGAAGGACGACATCATGAAGCAGGGGAAAGCCACCTCCTCGGTGTGCTTGTGGTGGATCACCTGCATGGAGCACCTATCGTCTGGATGATGCGGATAAAGGTGGGTGTACTCCCAGTGCTCTGACGATGCTCTGCCAAGGTTGTACAACGCCAGACCAGCTAGCAGCGCGCTGAATCTTCCGCCCGACTCGCGAAACTTGTACACATACGTCGGTGGGACCTTGTGGTACACCGGGTAGGGCGTGAAGTGGGAGCAATGCCGGCACATGTAGTACACGTTAACTGGGGGATGGTAGGAGTAGTGGGTGTGGTGCGCGCTCACATGGTGATTCGGTCTGGACTGCACGAATTTGCTGAACCGTCCACGCGGCCCTCCGTTGATTTTCGCACTGGTTGCTTGTAAAATGGTCACGAAAAGGAGTATTTCGCAGGATATTTTCATAGTGTAGAGAGGGCGGGTCTCGGCGCGCGACTGCGGTCGGCCCGAAGCCCGGCGACGGGGGCTGGCGCCGTCCTGTCGCGCCAGACATCGATGAATGAACTTGTGGGTGCAAGCGTAGCCGTACTGAAAATACGCCAGGATAGCGTGAAAATTACGGGATTAACGTTACTGTTAATTGAAATAGACTATACGACATACACTCTTATATAATTAATAAGAAAATTCACGCTGCGTTTAGAGTCGTGATATAATACAGTATTTTCTCATTGTCTCATACGTAAAAGTGGTATGTGACAAAAAATATACAAAACATTATTGTACAATTAAACCTCTTTATACACGATGTGAATCTATTTTATTAGTAGAGACGTAAATCAATTTGGAAATATAATAAACTAGATGACGCCCGCAACTCCGTTGCGCCAAAATTCGTTTATCGCGCGGGAACCGTACATTTTTCCGGGATAAAAACTATCCTATGTCCTTTTCCGGGACGCAAAGTATCTCCATGCCAAGTTTCAGCAAAATCGGTTCAGCTGTTTGAGCGTAAAGAGGTAACAGACAGACAGATAGGCAGACGGACAGACAGACAGACACACTTTCACATTCATAATATTAGTATGGAAGTATTAGTATTCAAAACACATGGACTAACTTTCGCGTTGATAAATGCGCTTCAATAGAATAATTGGTCAAATCTATCCCAATATTGGGCTGATGAACACCTTTGTGGCCCAGAGATCAATAGAACTAGATATGTCATCGTCGCAACTGGACTGACAATACGCGGTCAATCAGGAAGTTCCTGCTACATTGAGATTAATGCTCCGAGCATTGTGGACTGCTCAACTAATAATGTGTCGCTGTATCCCACACGTGACAAACATAACAAGTCAACATGCTCTACACTCTACAGAAACTTATTGGCAAGTGAACTTAGGAGCAGGATCGGCCGAATTCTCAGAGAGACGGTGCTATTGTATGATAAGTAAATTTAAGACTTGGCTGAATTATATTTGACTAGATGATGCCCGCAACTCCGTTGCGCCAAAATTAGTTTATCGCGCGAGAACCGTACATTTTTCCGGAATAAAAAGTATCCTATGTCCTTTCCCGGGACTCAAAGTATCTCCATACCAAATTTCAGCAAAATCTGTTCAGCGGTTCGGGCGTGAAGAGGTAACAGACAGACAGACAAACAGACAGACACACTTTCGCATTTATAATAATTAGTATGGATTGGCGCGGTATCTATATAAGTTCACATTAACTTCACTTTTTCTCCACGAAATAATCAAGCCTTTTACACAAGATGTTTTTGTATAGACTTTCCGATCAAAATTTATGGAATTGACGTGTTATTATGCGTTCGACAATAATATAAAGTTGACGTTTGACTCGTGTAAGAAAAGTCTTGGCTAGGGCGGCCTATGCCAGAGCGGCATCATCATAGTCAAGAGAACAAACACTATTGTTTTTTTATTTGTGTAACGCCAAAACTTTGGAAAACTTTTTGGGCACATCTATTAGCTCTAAATCTTTGTGTAAGCGTACGAACTTTACTGAAAACTTTATTTTCATCGAAAACTTAGGACAAAAATAGATTATTTACCAATTATTTACCGAACTTTCAGGGGAAAGTCGTTGTTTTCTGGCTTGAGATAAAGAAAACTATAGAATTGAGCTTTTAACCTTGCTGAAAAGTAATAAAGATAAACAAAAACTGTGTTCCATCGTTCATCAATCTTTTCCTTATCTTATTATATTAAGAAAAGCTCAGCCTTGCAGAAAATAAATTTTGCAAAATCGTCATAGGTAAGTTTTCTGTAAGAAAACCACAATTTTTCGTTTTTAACTCAAGTTAATCCTTCGATAGCGGATTCTTGGATTCGATTGGATTCTATTATTGTCGCGGTCGCCGGTGTCTCACAGGACACCGGCGACCGCGATGGGGGTTGATAGGATAAGAGTGATAATCTTAATTAGGTATTTTTAAATTTTATCATCTACTTAGTCCTTAACACGTTTTTTTATCAGACAATTTCATATCAAATAATTTTTATAATTAGAACAAAAACTTGTTTGAAAATAGTCTTTATAGAATTCTATTTCTTTCAAGACAGTAAGAAAGGTTTAATAAAACTTAAGAGCACTTGATTCTTTATTTCTGAGCTTAGACTGTGCCAAGAGAAAACTATATTAGTTTCATACTTATACTATTTCCAGATAAAATTAATGTTTCTAGATTTTTACAAGTTGTTGATCAAAATATTGATGATGATGATGATACTTCAAGTAAAAACTTTTTACTCGTATAGATAACTCTACATAATCTATTTGGCACACAGACAAACAGACACACATCAGTGTGTAGTTGGGGAGTTATGCTTGACATGAAAGTATCAACTTTCATGTCAAGTATAAGTTATAACCCCCCAACAAGCAATTACTAAAAATGTAACGATACGAGCATCTTTCACACAAATACTATAAAACAAAAAGCTTGTAAGGGTGTGTTTGTAACTTCTTCACACAAAAAATCAGGATTTGATTAAATTTGATGTTAGCAGGCTTTGGCTTTTGGCAAAGATGCCTACTTTTTATCCCCGAGGGCCAAAAAGGTAATATTTCTGTGGTATTACTGTATTTAGTTATTTACTTAAATGCCAGTCAGCTATTGCAAATGCTAATATTATTAATGTATTATGTTATAGCTTTAAGTACTGCTTGGTTACTGCGTGGTATGGCAATAAAATTGTATGCGAAATGCAATGGATCGAAAGCTTGCCGTTAACAGTCTTGCAAAGCACCGACAGAACTATTTCCGACTGACTAAATCACAAAACAACGTAGGATTGTAACGTTTTACCAGTTTTAAACTCAAAAGCAATCTGTTATTTGTGTTTCCTGTGAGTTATAGTCTGTACTACGAAGTAAACGCCTACGTGGTCCAGTGGTTGAGAGCATGGCTCTTGATTGACTCAGAGTTCGTGGGTTAGATTTTTAGGTTAGTTTGGTTAGGACAACGCAGACTGATCACTTGATCATCTTACTCGATGATCCATGCGTCGGTCATCGTCTTCGGTCCAAGAAGTCGGTACTGCGCTCAGGCGCAGGACCGACTTCTTACATGAGAGATCGCCAGTTTAGTTGCGTGTGTACGGTAAATTATACGGCTATTGCTGAACCAAAGATTTCCTTTGGTAGGATTGGTCCTTATGGCCCAAGGATAGATTTAAGATGTGGAGCCACCGCGATATTTGATGTTAATTTTCTAAAATTTTAGCAGCTTCTGCTCTGGAGGAAAATAGAGTCTCAATCTGTATAGAGGCATTAATTATGTTACTATTTCAAGTTCGGTACCATATTCGGATAACTTAAGAATGCTTAATTCATTTTAGGACTGATATTTGCACGATAAAGATGTTAAGCAACGTAAAAAGAAGAAGAAGAAGAAGAAGCATTATTTAAACGCGCTAATCTTAGTATGAGTCAGTGTTATATAGCCCATTTATCAAGGAAGGCTATAGGCTATATTTTATTACGCTAAGACTAATATAAGCGAAGAAATAGAGGGAAATGTGGAAAAAACGGGCCAAATTATTTGAAAGGGCTTATTTCACGAACTACTGCAGTAATTTTTCTGTTATTTGGCACAGATAAAAAGTAGGAACGTAAAGGATCACAGACTATTTATTGTGGACTAATTTGTCTGTGAAATATCTAATTTACGCGGGCGAAGCAGCGCGGAACGTCTAATCTATACTTAATATTATAAAGCGGAAGAGTTTGTTAGTTTGTTGTTTGTTTGAACGCCCTAATCTCAGGAACTACTGGTCCGATTTGAAAAATTCTTTCAGCCTATTTATCGAGGAAGGCTATAGGCTATATTTTATCACGCTAAAACTAACAGAAGCGAAGAAATAGAGGAAAATGTGTAAAAAAACGGGGGAAAATTATTTGAAAGGGCTTATTTGAACGCGCTAATCTCAGGAACTACTGGTCCGATTTGAAAAATTCTTTCAGTGATAGATAGCCTACTTACCGAGGAAGGCTATAGGCTATATTTTATCACGCTACATATAATAGGAGCGAAGAAATTGAGGAAAATGTGAAAAAAACGGGGGAAATTATATGAAAGGGCTTATTTGAACGCGCTAATCTCAGGAACTACTAGTCCGATTTGAAAAATTCTTTCAGTTTTAAATAGTCCATTTATCAAGAAAGGCTATAGGCTATATTTTATCACGCTAAAAATGACAGGAGCGGAAAAAATAGAGGAAAACGGGGGAAATTATATGGAATTGCTTAAAATCTAAACTACTGGAGCTACTTTTATGTTATTTGGCGAACTTGAAGAATAGAGCACGTGAAGGGACATAGGCTATTTTTGTGGAAAAATGTACGGTTGTGTGAAATTCCTAAATTACGCGGGCGAAGCCGCGCGGAACAGCTAGTCTATAATAATATTATAAAGCGGAAGAGTTTGTTTGTTTGTTTGAACGCGCTAATCTCAGGAACCACTGGTCCGATTTGAAAAATTCTTTCAGTGTTAGATAGTCCATTTATCGAGGAAGGCTATAGGCTATATTTTATCACGCTAAAACTAACAGGAACGAAGGGAAAGGGCTTATTTGAACGCGCTAATCTCAAGAACTAGTGGTCCGATTTGATAGATTCTTTCAGTGTTAGATAGCCCATTTATCGAGGAAGGATATAAGCTATATTTTAAAACGCTAAGACTAATAAGAGCGAAGAAATAGAGGAAAATGTGGAAAAAACGGGAGAAATTATTTTAAAGGGCTTATCTTACGAACTACTACAGCAATTTTTCTGTTATTTGGGTCAGATAGGAATTCGAGCACGTGAAGGATCATAGGCTATTTTTTGTGGACTAATTTGTCTGTGAAATATCTAATTTACGCGGGCGAAGCCGCGCGGAACGTATATTTTAATAATAAAAAACCGGCCAAGTGCGAGTCGGACTCGCGCACCGAGGGTTCCGTACAAACCTGCAAGGTTTACAAAGTTCGTTCATTACGACAATCGAGTCATAACTATGGTATTTTTATTGCAAAATGAAATTCATAACATTACAATGGGGAAAGATGGAGGAGCATAAATTTAAGACAAAGATCTCTTTATCGTTTATATATTTTGTAATGTAACTAAAAATTTAAGGTTTTCGGAATTTTTCCTTTATGTGTGCTATAAAACGTTGCTTCATGCCAAATTTCAAGATTCTAGGTCGACTGGAAGTACCCTTTAGGTTTTGATTCCCTTGCGAGTACTTGCGAGTTTCAAAATATGCAGCTTAAATTGCTGTTTCTTTTGATTGCGTTGACATAGAAGTTTGATTTTGTTACAGCTTTAAGGTATTATAGACCTGAGTATTTGGTATGAATTTCAATTTAATACCTCTACGCGTTTATGAGGAAATGGGTAGTAAGTTTAAAATTATTAAAAAAATATATATTATGTGATGTAACTAAAAATTTATGGTTTTCGTAATTTTTCCTTTATCTATGCTATAAGACGTTGCTTCGTACCAAATTTCAAGATTCTGAGTTCACGGGAAGCACCCTGTAGGTTTTGATTCCCTTGCAAGTGTCGAAAATTTGCGGCATAAACGGCTGTATCTTTTGATTGCGTTGGCTTAGAAGTTTAATTTTTTCACAGCTTCAAGGGACAGTAGACCTGAGTAATTGATATAAATTTCAGCTTCATACCTCCACGCGTTCCTGAGAAAAAGGGTCTTGACAGACGGACGGACGGACAGACGGACAACAAAGTGATCCTATAAGGGTTCCGTTTTTTCCTTTTGAGGTACGGAACCCTAAAAATGAATCCATATACTTCCCTTGGTTACGACATCACGCGTAAACGGCTGGACCGATTTTGCTGAAATTTGGTATAGATATATTATGTACTTTGAGTCCCGGAAAAGGACATAGAATACATTTTGTCCCGGAAAAATGTACGATTATCGCACGATATACTTTTATGATTTGCGCCTAAACTATTCAGTCGATTTTGATGAATTTTGTTATGGAGAATGGAGATACGTTCCCGCTCAATAAACTTTTTTGATTTTCGCCTAAGCTATTCAGTCTATTTTGCTGGGTATAGAGATACTTTGAGTCCCGGGGAAGAATATAGGATATATTTTGTCGCAGAAAAATGTACGGTTCACACAAAAAGGAACTTTGTGATTTGCGCGACGGGAACAACTATGCTTAGCAGTTAGCACAAACCTACGCGTCAGTGACGGAGCGTCAAGACAACTTGACGCAACTCGACGCTCCGTCACTGACGCGTAGGTTTGTGCTAAGCATAAACTGAAGTCCACGCGGACGAAGTCGCGGGCAATAGCTAGTGTGAAAATAAAGCTGGAGAGTTTGTTGGTTAGTTTGTTTGTTTGAACGCGCTAATCTCAAGAACTACTGGCCCAATTTGAAAAAATCTTTCAGTGTTTGATAGCCTATTTATCGAGGAAGGCTATAAGCTATATTTTATCACGCTAAGACCAATAAGAGCAAAGATACAGATGAAAATGTAAAAAAACGGGAAAAATTATTTGAAAGGGCTAATATCTCACAGACTACTGGAGCAATTTTTGTGTTATTTGACACGAATATATAGTAGACTACGTGAGACATAAGTTATTAATATGTGAAAAATATACGGTTTCCGTGAAATTTCAGATTTACGCGGACGAAGCCGCGCGGAACGTCTAGTATTATTAATATGTTTATTGCTCCATTCATCACCATGTCTTTGGCATGCAGAATAATGTGGCTATCAGCCTCCTTATATTAATTAAGCCCTGTCAACTACGAATAATAAAACCTAAGGAAACGTAACTCCCATACTAATACAGTTTTAAATTTGGTTCCATTCGAACTGTCATGTAACGTCAGCCTTTATACCGCTCAAGGTCACCTAAATATTGCAAATGTATGAAAAGTGAACCTAAGGTACACTTTTCTGACAAGTATTTTGGAGCATGTTTTTTAACGGAGTTAGTTAGTCTTCCTTAGTTTTTGGGGTTCCGTAACCCAAATGGCAAAAAAACGGAACCCTTATAGATTCGTCATGTCTGTCTGTCTGTCTGTCTGTCTGTCCGTCCGTATGTCACAGCCACTTTTCTCCGAAACTATAAGAGCTATACTATTGAAACTTGGTAAGTAGATGTAGTCTGTGATTTTGATACAAAAATGGAAAAATTATTAAAAATTTTAGGGGTCCCCATAGGTACAACTGAAACAAAAAATTATTTTTTTTCATCTGGCCTATGCGTGTGGGGTATCTATGGATAGGTCTTCAAAAATCATATTGAGGTTTTCAATATCATTTTTTTCTAACCTGAATAGTTTGCGAGAGAGACTCTTTCAAAGTGGCAAAATGTGTGTCCCTCCCCTCTAACTTCTAAAGTAGGGGCATGATAATTCCAGAAAAAATATATGATGTACATTACTATAAAAACTACCAACGAAAATTGGTTTGAACGAGATCTAGCCAGTAGTTTTTTTTTATACGTCATAAATGATAAACCTTAATTTAACTTTCATTATATCAAAAATTAAATATTAAAATAAATCAAAAACCTTATAATTTCATAGAAACAATTCTTATTGCTGCTGCGGAACCCTTCATGGCTCGCACTTGGCGGTTTTTATTATTCGTAGCCTGTCAACAGCGTTTTCGTTGGTTGAAAATCATATATCCAAAATTTTTTATTTTATTTTCTTTTCACTATCTTTTATCTAAATATTATTCCAAAATTGGCATTTAAACATTCGATTCAATCGAAAATGATACCAAACTCGACTATATACCTAAATCCCACGCAGTTATTGACCTTACCCTGAAATATTCAGGTGGCTCCACATCGTAAACCCATCTTAGGGATATAAAGATCAATCCTACCAAAGGAAATCTTTGGTTCCTCGTTTTTTTGTCTTGTACGCACACGACTAGTCGTGTCGGTCGTCTATCCTACTGGGCTCTGATATATTACGTAGTAACTGCAGTTTAGTATGCGTTACTAGTTACTACTGACTCCAAGTTACAACTAGTGACCTTTAAACGCAGCTTAAACCTAGGATAAAGGATTTAAGGTGTGACGCGACACAGCCAAATAATATACTTTATATGAAACAGTCCGCGGTATGAGTTATGTAACCGCACTACCACTACGTAGCAGCGTCCCTACGCGACGCAAAACGTCGGTTCTTTCATCTTTGGAAAGTGAAGTGTCGGGCAACTTATACGCAGATCAAATCCGCCCTTGGACGATGACACGCGAGGAAAAGCGCCCTTAATCAGGCACCCAAAATCAAACTACCGAATTTCAGTGATGTCATCAATGTCTGCTTTTAGTGAATAAGGGCCCTAGCAAAAAGCATATTATTGTGCCAATAAAACAATAACTAACGTGAATCTAATTCCTTAATGGGTTCGAAATGCCCGAAATAATGGCCGTCGCGGGCTGCGGGTGTGCCATTGTAATTTGTATTACCTCTACGAACTGACATTTCCGCGTATGTCTCGGCACCATCATCATAATTTTCACCTAAAGGTGAAAAAAGCACTTTCTTTAAGAAATACCCTTACTCTCTCCTGCCTAAAAGCCTAACTTTTATTAAGAAC